>OY744481.1:282708035-283112747 GCA_963556165.1 Tipula helvola | reverse complement strand
TAGTCCTAGTTTCGGATAAGGCTGATGCAGTATTTGTATAACAAAATAAAACTGGTTCGAAATTCTCACCCCATCCTCAAAATTTAAAACTAAACTTTCTTGGTTGTGAATGATACTTGCGTTATTGTTCAGATTGTATGTTCCGTCACTCTCACTATCATCGTCTTGATCCAAATATTACTACTATCATATAAATCAATACTATTCGTTCGTGGTAGTTCAGAGATTTTTTTATAAAATAAATCCTTTATTGCCAAATGAATTCCATGGTTTTGACATAATTGACTTTCATAATTAATATCTTTTCCATATTTAATCATGATAGCGGCCCAGTCGTGCGTGATCCCCATTCTATTTCTGTCAAAAATTAAGCCAAATTCTTTTATTTTGTTTGTTACTAATTTTTTTTAATATACTACATATCCGAATTGATAGAACTAATTTAAACGAACCCTATAACGTACTTGTTATTACCCTGTTAAAGTTAGCCGAAAGCTTCCAGCCGAAAGTAAAAAGTCGATAATGCAGATTACCCTATTAATATTCTAGCCGAAAATAAAAAAATATGACTGTATACATTCATTAAAAGTACAATAAAATACACTACTTTCAGTTAGGCTATGCACGAGTTTCAAATGATTAATATAATTGTCTAATCCACTGAAATGAGCGGTGCATTTAAAACAATTTACAAACATTTTGTTTGTAGCAAACCTCTTATCAGTATGTTTCAGCGAATACAATAATTTAACACAATTTGAACAATAAAACTTGAACACTAGGTAGTTATGGACTCAGTATATTTACTGTTTTATATATATTTGTTTTTAATCGAATATGAATCGAATTATAGCTTTAATCGCAAATTTGCAATTTCAAAACTGTTTGACGTTTAGGTAAGAAGCAGATTTGATGACTTTTAGAAATAATTAACATGAAATTATTCATTATTATAAAAATTGTTTTATGTTTAACTAGACTGTTTTGAACTGAATTATTTTATTATGGTTAGTTTTAAAATTAAAAACCCAATTAGTAATGTATACTACTAGTTCAGGAATTTCTTGTATTATTTTCTACTAAATGAAATTAGTTAAGTTTAAAAAGCTATTATCGGCATCATTTTTTAATTTTACAAAAATTCGTATTTGTTTTAAAAAATAATTTTCTAGTTTTACAATTTTTTTATTTGATTTTATAAGCTGGTTCATTTTGTGAATTTAGAAACACTGTTATTAAACATTTAAAACAATATTTTTTTTGAGTGATGTTAAAAGTAATTCGCGGACTTTTGGTCTAAAACAATTTATCTAAACCCATTTGCCTAAAGCAATTTACCTAAAATCAATTTAACTAAAAACAATTTACCTAAACACAATTTGCCTAAAATCAATTTATCTAAAAACAATTCATCTAAAAACAATTCGTCTAAAGCAATTAGTCTAAAACAGTTTATCTAAAACAATTTACCTAAAAACAATTTATCTAAAACAGTTTATCTAAAAACATTTCGTCTAACTACAATTGATCTAAAAACAATTTAACTAAAAACAATTCGTCTAAACTCAATTCAACTAAAAACAATTCATCTAAAACGATTATCATTATATTCATATACATAATAGCTCATTTACATTCAACGACATTCGACGTCCGCAATAAAGTTGAAACACAACATATGAAAAACAGCAAAGACAAAAAGAGAAAAAATAATCATCTGCTTAAAAAAGTCAATTGAAACCCGAGAAACAAACCCAAAAGTCGTCATCTGCTATTTTTTGCAGATGCCGAGTTTCATCTTTTTTCTGTAAAATCGTCGATGCGTGAATAAATAACTTTAACTTAAAACGATTATCATTATATTCATATACATAATAGCTCATTTACATTCAACGACATTCGACGTCCGCAATAAAGTTGAAACACAACATATGAAAAACAGCAAAGACAAAAAGAGAAAAAATAATCATCTGCTTAAAAAAGTCAATTGAAACCCGAGAAACAAACCCAAAAGTCGTCATCTGCTATTTTTTGCAGATGCCGAGTTTCATCTTTTTTCTGTAAAATCGTCGATGCGTGAATAAATAACTTTAATAAGGTTACAAAAACAAGAAAACCAATCATTTGTATTAGTGATTTTCCCAAATATAATTGCAACGCTTGCTGACTGGCGGCTAAAATATTTCATATGTAGTTTTATATGGTAAAAATGTGTCTTGAATGTTTCATTAAATTATTAATTTCGACTAAATTAATTTTAAAATTTGTTATTTATTATTAATCACAACATATTGAATTTTATTAATCATAAAAAAAAAGTAGGGGGACATCCACTAATTTAGCCAAGAAACTTGTATTTGTAAACATGATTTTACATGTTTTTGCATGTAAAAAAAAAAAAAAGTAGTCAGCGCTGCCCAAGCGAGGGGACAAATGAACTAAAATCGATATTGGGCAAATCCCTCATTGGTTTATGACATTTTTTGTTTAAATTTATTTTTTAATGTGTAAAGAAAACGAATTTTTGATTTGACATCTGCATCTGCGAAAACCTTTGAATGTAAATCAGTCTTAAATCAACTCGTCCAAAACAATTCAACAAAAAAATCGCAAAAAAAATGGATATAAAATAATTTTTCTAAATTAATTCGTCTAAAACCAATTAATAGATCCAAAGAAATTTTGGAAAAAAGTTTAGATTAGTTTTGAGTATAAATGCGTGTGATTAGTATGCCTACTTAGCACCAGAGTATATAAACGTTGGATCAATGTGTTTTGATTACATTTTTTAAATGGAGTTTGACCAAAAACAGCTCTATTAAAATTGAAAAATAATCAAAGAAAATTACTGTGATATGAAATGCAAAATATAATTATTGATTAATATTTAAAAGAATATTTAATATATTTTTAACATAAAATAATTAGAAAAATGTTTGGTTTCCTAGAATTTAATGTATAAACATTGAAAATTATTTTAGTATTGTGAGGTTATCTCTGATTGTTTATGTTGGTTTTTGGTCAAGAATTTCAATTTTTTTTTTGGCACCTTCTACATATTAGGAGCAGGGTTGCCACTTATTGAAAAGTAGGACATTTTTGGAGATTGAACTTCAAGCCATGGTTCGCATTTTTTATCCTTTTTCATGTTGTTTTATTTGATAAATTACATAAACTATTGAACAAATTTTGTACAATAGCGGAACAGACAAAGGCTTTTTTTTTCTAAAATATAATAAATATATATGGATTGCGAAGAGTAGATATGTACATACAACTATATATTTCGATTTTAAGTGGGATTTCATCATTTTTTATAAGTAAAATTTTTTTCAGTGCGACTGACAAATCGTTTAAACTATACAAAAAGGCTGTAATGCTGGTCATTCTTTTAATAATCTTTCTATACAAGGATGTAAAAATAACCAACGAGCTACAACGTCTTTCGAAAACTCGCTAAAGGTGATCTTCATAAAAATGGAAAATTCATTAAAAGTTTCTCTTCGTTTAGATGAAAAACTGAAATGAGAGTTGATTTTAAACAGGGAATGATGACGACTAAAATTGGAATTAGTGTATTCGTTCCTAAATGTAGTTCCTTTGTCGAATTACAAATGCTTTTAAACATTCCATCCGAGTTTTCATAAAAATTGATAATTTTATGTTCTAACTAAACCGTTCTGTATAGAAAAACTTTAATTGTTATTGTTTTCTTGTTAATGCATCCATTATTATTGAAAAATTCAAATTTCTTTCTAATCGATTAATTTGAAAATGTTCACTAATATTTGAGGACATAAAACGTTCATTACAAAGGCTTCGGCTTTAGTTTGACCACACGATATCTTAAATGATTTGGTATCACTTGGTAGTACATATTTTTGCCAATAGGTTATTAGCAAACGGTCTAATGAATTTTATATAGCGAAGCTAGTAAAAGGTTTATGAAATAATTTCACAATCTATAAGTACTCGCGGTGGTCGATTGGAAAGCAATTGGTAAATCTGAGTTGAAACCCGAGAAACAAATCCTAAAATCAACTTTTCAAGATAAGACGACGGTTGGTATCATTTTCTACATAAACATAAATAAATGCATAAAATAACAAGATACAGCTATAAATTTGTGACAATCAAATAATTATTACGTTTTATGATATATTTTGTTAAAGTTTTTTTTCAAAAGAATAGAATCACGAAGAAAAGGGCAAATACATTTTACCCATATATATAAAAATGGGACGAGCATATTCAAAATTTCATTTTTTCCTATAGAAATGTTACTTGGATTTTAGATGTTTTAAGCAACTTTTACGAAAAAAGATAAACAATTCATCTTTTTAAGGTTTTTTCGTTCTTTTTCACCAAAAAAAGTTGAGTGTTGCAGTAAATAGTATTGAATAAAACGCATTTTTTATCGTACATCTTTTGTCTTTTGGAAAAGAACGAAAAGATTGAATGTAAATCAACTAATAGTAGACAAGTTTTGTCTTTGCTAAATTATCTAGTCATAACAACTTTTGCTATTTTTCATGGGTTCAAGTAGTCCCACTCAATTTCGCCGCTATTTATTAATTTCAACCGTTTAGATTATTTAATCAAAGAGAAATACAGTAAGTCCTCGACTTACATGATTAATTCGTTCCGAAGGTTTTCGCGTAAGTCGAAAAATCGCGTAAGTCGAACAAACCTCAAAACTCATTTTTTTTTAAATCACGTAATTAGGAATTCACGAAAGTCAAATTCGCGTAAGTCGAGTACTGTACGAATTCACGTAAGTCGAATTCGCGTAAGTCGAGGACTTACTGTACATAGTTTTATTTTTAATAATCAATAAAACTGTTTAAAAAAATTCCCAATAAAAAACACGTCTTGTGTGTATCGACATAAAATCAAAAAGAAAATATAATTTTTTCACTGATAATATTCAAAAAATAATTTTAGGTTATGTCCCAGTTAGAGACTACTCACACCAAACGCGAACTGCGAGTTGCGAGTAACCATTTTTCAGAAAATTTTGACATAAAATACACATAAACACAATGGATTTTTCGATTTATAATATAATTACGATTATTTTGTTCAAAATAAACTAAATTGAGCCCTAAAAATGCTTTAAAATAACAAAAATTACTAAATTCGTACAAAGATGAAATATTCGCGCATTCGCTAAAAAATAAAATTACGTTCCACTCGCGTTCTACATATTTTTATTCGTACGAGTATTGACATTCGTACGAGTATTTTTTTATAAATAATTCAAATACGATCAAAATGATTTTTAAAGATTAAAATAATATTATTTATATCGAATTATGTATTATAAACTTTGTTAAAACGAATAATATAAAAAAAAACAGGTTTTGGAAAAAATTACCGTATTATTAGAAATATTTGATCATGGATGGTATTGATTTTGACATATAAATTCGCTCGAGTTTAGTGTGAATCAAATTTGCGAATTCGTGTTTGGAATTTATTCGCAACTCGCAGTTCGCGTTTGGTGTGAGTAATCTCTTACACATAGCAAAGACAAAAACCTTACTATTAGAGGGAACTACCGGTTAAAGCTGATTTACATTCAATCTTTTCGTTCTTTTCCAAAAGACAAAAAATGTACGATAAAAAATGCGTTTTATTCAATACTATTGGCGGTGTTCACACGAAGTTAACACTGCAACACAACATTTCCTCGTTTTTTACCTCTTTGCCTATAAACTAACTGGAGGGGGAAAATATTCTTGTTGCGCTTTTTGAACATAAATTTTATGTGAGTAACATGTTGCAACTCACAAACACAAAGATAAAACAATAAAAAATTTTATTGTGGTTCGAATTTTTTTTTTTTCTAAACCGATATTACTTCTAATTTGTATTTTGATGAGTGAATACCACCAACAAAAAAAAAATTCTTTTATTTTCAATTTGGTTGCTGAGATATTAAAAATAAAACTTTGTGTTTGAAACAGAGTGCTATTATAAAATCTAAGTGGAATTTTTATAAAATATTTAAAAACAAAATATGTCTGAAGTGGAGAGTACTAGTGAGAATTGGAGTCGGCAACACACATTAATTTTAATTGAAGGACTTCGGAATAATCCATGCTTATGGAATCCGCTAAACAATAATTTTACGAATAAAGTGAAACGGAGTGAATCATTAAACTCAATATTAAATGAGTTAATAAAAGTTAAAAAAAACTGTACACTGCAAACAATAAAAAATAAACTACGCACATTACAAAGCCAGATGTGTAGAGAAAAAGGAAAAATTTTAAATTCAAAAAAAAGCGGAGCCAGTGCCGACGACGTATACGTACCGAAATTATGGTGCTATAATGAGCTATCTTTTTTGGTACACTGTAATGATACTGAAGATAGTACATCCACAATCGAGTTAGACATGGTACGTTAGTTTAAATAATAATTATTTTCTCAATTAAAACATGTAATTGAATATATAAAACGAAATTATAAACAAATAAGTACTTATTAGTGTTGCCTTTTTCAGATTGGGATAGATGAAGTTGAACAAGCAGAAGAAGCAATAGAAAATAAATCAAAAAAAGTAAGTTAAAAGCGTAAAATATACTTTATTTTATTTAATTTTTATTATAAATTCAATTATTTTACTTTTACAAAGACCCTTCTTGATTAAAATACTCTGTCAGTTCTTTCCTGACAGCATCACCAGTTGTTAAATTTGGGGAATTTGTTGAAGTTGATACCGTCTGATGAGAAGTATCATTTTCATCCGCATTAATTTCTTCCATGTACCACCGGCTCATAGTGATTAAAATATTGTGCAACACACAACAGCAAATGACAATCTCTTTTACTTTCTTTTGATGAAGGTTTATCGTTGTTTTAAATATTTGAAACCTGCTACTTAAAATCCCAAACGCGCGTTCTATATTTTGACGGGCGCGACTTAATCGACGGTTAAACGTTTTCTTACATTCATCCGTCGTTGTAAAAGCATAAGGTGTCATTACATTTTCTGTTAAGGGGAAGGTGTTATCCGCGACGAATATATGAGGCAATAACCTCCCATTTCCTACATATTTCTTGCGTGGCAAGTATTTTTCAGGCTGTTTAAGTATATATTGTAAGTTTGAGCGTTGCAAGACAACGTCAACAAAAATAAATTTTGCAAAAGCATCTGCCATGCCAAGTAGCACAATGCTGTGAAATCCTTTATAATTAAAATATAGTGGTGCATCCTTTTTTAATGGACGAAAAGCTATGTGTTTCCCATCAAGAGCTCCTAAACAATTGGGAAATTGCCACTTTAAGTAGAAATCTTCCGCGATTTTAGTCCATTCATCGTGTGTTGTTGGAAACTGAAATAAAATAATTTTATTTGTTAACTTTGGTGGTATATACTTTTTGCTACTTAATTGATTGATTTTTTTTATATTTTCAGAAAAGGAAGGCAAACAAGGTGGAAATTCTGCAGCAAAAAGCACTGAGCGCTCTAGAGTCGTACCAAACATATATTGAAAGGCCAACAAAAAATAAATTGACAAGAGAGGAAAAGTTTTGCGAATACCTCTGCAGCGAGCTGTCCAAAATTCAATTGGAAGTCAATTTTGACGAACTAAAATTGGAGATTCTGCAGCTGGTAGCAAAAAAAATTAAAGAGGAGAAAACTATGCTACAGGACGAAGCTTATTTTAAACCTATCTTTCCAACACATTACCAGAGCGGACCAACCAACAACCAAAATATAAAATACCCTACATCAACACCATCACCCATACCCTCACCTTTTACATTTTCATCCGATAATAGTTATAGTCAACAATTTCCTGAAACTAGCTCCATTGAAAATGAAAACGACCCACCTAAACTTACAACATCAAACTTTATAGTAAATACTTCACCCTTACCAATCCCAATAGAAAACTATCTTAAATATCGGAAATCTCATTATTCCATCTCATCATCAATACCTTCATCTTCATCATCTCCGACTGAACATTTTTCGATCCTAACTTCCGATCCAAAACGTTCTGCTCTAGCTCTTGGAATCTTACTTCATCCTCCACGACCTCCTTCGAAAATACCTTACCCTCACCGGTTCCACAATTCGCATCTCCTTTAGTTATTCCCGAGGAAAAACAAATCAAAATTCTACAGTATGAAATCATAAAAGGACCGGATATACCAAACACACCACAACCTAAAAAAAAAATTTACTAGAGATGGCAATGGATGATGTATTTGAGGACCTTGATTACCAATTAGAAAAAAATTATAAAGTTTAATAAAATAAAATTTGCTTTAAAAACGTATATATTGTTTAATTTACCTTTATAAACTGATCCTTCAAGTTTCGGGATATAGCGTTACAAACATCCATAATCGCTGTTGATAGAAACGACTTGGACAATTTGGAATTGTAATCTAATTCCATAAAATTTTTGCCAGTTGCTAAAAACCTTAACGTAATCGCTAATTTTTCTTCAGCTGGTATAGCCCTCCTCATAACAGTATCTTGCTTGGTAATGTCGTGTCTGATAGCTCGCAATATAAAATTGAAAGTTTCTTCATCCATCCTTAAAAAATTTTTGAAATCGGCTGAGTTTGGATTTAATTCCTTCATCAAATTTTGTGTATTTCCATCAGGTTTTCTATTCCTTCTATACGGTTTTACCCAAGATCTTTTAGATTTTTTTTTTCTTCTATTGCGGCTGCCAAAAATAAACAGGCAGCTGCTGATGCCAGCATACCCGCAACCGCATCATGCTTTTCCGCCATCGCACTGTTTCCTAGAAATATTTTAAATTATAAATTTATATAATGAAAATGCACGATTGTTAAATGACTTACCGTCAATTTTAACAAAATACAGTTTGATTTCAATATACAAACAAAATAATTTTTGGTAACAAAAAAAAAATATCTGTACACAAAATAATCTATGATAATTTTACTACGTAGTTTTTTAACACCTCACAAATAATTTGGTTTTACCACTTCAAGAATTCAATACGAAATGAAAATAGTTTTACACATACATAGATAAGTAACAACAATTTTCTTATTTCGTCTAAACGCGAGAAGTTGTCGTGTTGCGTTGCAGTGTTAACTGCGTGTGAACTACCGGATTTACTGCAACACTCAACTTTTTTTGGTGAAAAAGAACGAAAAAACCTTAAAAAGATGAATTGTTTATCTTTTTTCGTAAAAGTTGCTTAAAAGATCTAAAATCCAAGTAACATTTCGATAGAAAAAAATGAAATTTTGAATATGCTCGTCCCATTTTTCTATATGGGTAAAATGTATTTGCACTTTTCTTCGTGTTTCTATTCTTTTGGAAAAGAACGAAAAGATTGAATGTAAATCCGCTATGTCGACTGGAAAGCGCTATGTAGGTATAGTGAAAATAATATCTCAGCGAAATTCTGACAGCTCGTGCGCATCAAAACAAATGGCGTAAACACAGGGATGTATTTAGGTTAATTTGTTTACATTTTGAGGTTAGAATTTGTCTATTTTGAATTATGTTTTTCCTCAAATTTATTCACAATAATTAATGTAATTTTAATTTAGATAATACACTAGCACTAGAACTTTTGATAACATTTAAGATAATTTTAATGTCATTAGCTTGCCTCGAACAAATTGAGATTTAAAATCGAGTTTTTTTATTGTTTTGCTTTAACACGAAAAATGACATTTCTTTCTAAATATGCCTAGTTCGTACCTTAAATGGGTATAACGTTACATATCCAGTAGTGTTGTTAATTTTTTTTATATTTTTTAATTTCACGTGTTATTTTAGAATTTACCTATAAAATAATGAGAACTTTTAATATTTTCCAATATAAATTACATTATGGAGTAATGGGGAGATGGGATCCTGTGGTATCACAACGGGCCATTGCTGGCCTAAGTGTGCGATAGCAGCCACTTCAACCTAACCTAACCTACATTATGTAATGGAATCAAATTTCACATATCTTTATTTGTAATTTTTTTTTGTTTTTAAAACTATTACTCAGCCGACCCTTCTCTGAATTTTTAAATTATTTTAACTACTTCACTGTTGGCTGCGCACAACGATGAAAAAATGAGTTTCGCTGAGATATTATTTTCACTATACCTACACCTACCTATATACAGTTGTGGCAAAAATAATAGTAGTGCTACATCATAATTGCAACATATTCGAAATTTTCATACTTTTAAACAAAATTATGATATTATTTTCTTATTATGTAATAAATAATGTAAATTTGGAAAACAACATTTTTTAAAAACTATGCTTTGTTTTCAGGCAGTTTGTATTGAATAATCTTAATTCATTCACTACTATTATTTTTGCCGCAGCTGTATTTCTAAAATTTAGTAAAGACACATTTTTAAAAACTTTTTTTGGAATGGCCAAGTTTAATCGGTAATTATTTTTATTTAAATAATTTTACATATTTTGAGACGAATTCATCTAAAGAATTGTTTTTAGACAAATTGTTTTTAGATGAATTGTGTTTAGACGAATTGTTTTTAGATGAATTGATTTTAGATGAATTGCTTTAGACGAATTGTTTTTAGACGAATTGCTTTTAGATAAATAGGGTTTAGATGAATTGCTTTTAGACAAATTGATTTTAGATAAATTGTTTTTAGTTAAATTGTTTTATATGAATTGTGTATAGACGAATTGTTTTTAGATCAATTGTAGTTAGACGAAATGTTTTTAGATAAACTGTTTTAGATAAATTCTTTTTAGGTAAATTGTTTTAGATAAAAAATCCGTTTTCCGTTAAAAGTACGTAGATTTTCTTAGAACAAAATAAATGAAAACGAAATCGAGATAAAGGATCGTACTGTGTTCGTTTTTGTAAAAACAATGCAAAAGGTCGAAATTTTTTTTTTGTTAAAACAAAGTCTACAGTTTTTTCTATAGAACAAAATATGGTTATGAACGAGTTACCATAAAATGTAGTGAAACCCAATTTTTAGGTAAAAATACACAAAATATGTGTAAAACATGAGTAAATCGTTGATAATTAACATATTTTTTGTAATTTTACACTTTTAAAGATGTAAATTGCAATAAATCAGTAATTTACGACTTTTCAGAACAAATCACAATTCGTGAGTGTACATATTATTACAAGGCGTAGTGTATTTTACTTTAATTTTTAGTGGTAAAATCCCCATTTTTCGTGATATTATACAGTCACTTTTTAGAGTGTAGTATGTATTGAGTGACTATTTTTTACAAAATATATACGTGATAAATACATTGTAGTTGTAGAAGCACACAAATAATTATTAGAAAAAATATTTTATTATAGGTGTGACTATCAAAAAGCAACCATTGAATTTCAAAACTAAATGCGAAATACTGAAATTAATTGATAATGGTGCTAAAATCCAAGACCTGGCCGACAAATATAATGTTCATCAAGTCACAATTAGCAGAATTAAAAAAGATAAATTAAAAATTGAACATTTTGTACAGAATAAAGAAATACCAACAAAAGACAATAAAATGCATTCGGTTAAGTTAAAAGAGACTAAAAATGCTCTTTATGAATGGTTTTTGAATGAACGAAAGAAAAATAATTCAATAAGTGATAACATGTTACAACTAAAAGCCATAGAATTTCAACAAAAACTAAATCCTGATACATCATTCAAGGCTTCATTAGGATGGGTTCAATACTTTAAAAAGAGACACAATATACGTCTTTTAAAAATTACTGAAGAACAATTGTCGAGCAACATTTCGGCTGTACCTAATTTTTATGAAAAATTCATGAATACGCTTAAAAGCATGAATATGCACCCAGAACAAGTGTATAATTGCGATAAATCTGGATTATCCTTTCGCGCTATGGATTATAAAACCTTGGTATCTAACAAAGAAACAAGTGCTCCTGATGGTCGCAACAATTCAAAGATAACAATAATGGGTTGTATCAATGCTACAGGAAATCATAAGTTACCTTTATCAATTATTGGTAAAGCACAATATACACACTGCTTCAAAAATGAAAGATTGCCGTCAGTACATTATCGTTCATTTAAAAATGCATGCCAGACATCAGCCTTATTCAAAGAATGGTTCGATACTATTTTTGTGCCAGAAGTTCAGAATCATTTAATTAAAAATAATTTACCACCAAAAGCAGTTTTATTATTGGATAATGCTAGTTACGATTCTAATTTAGAACTGCTTACCAGTGATGATAAAAATATTACGGTTTTGTGCTTTCCTGCTAATACTTCTGGCATATTGCAACCACTTAATAATATCATTAAACACTTAAAAACAACTTATCGTGAAAAACTTCTATGCCATTTGTTAGCTACTGCAGGCGATGATGTTGCACTGAAACTAAAGGAACTCAATTTACTTCAAGCAATTCATATGTTATTTGACGCTTGGAATGAAATCCCGAAAATAACAATTGTCAATGGTTTCAAGCATTTATTTAATTCTAAAGAAGAAATAGAATTTAACCACCTACCAATAGAATTATTTGATGAGTATGATGAGGACATGCTGCCTACATCTGATGAAGAAATTAACAATTGGACGGGAGGCCAAGAAGAAAGTAGTAGAGCATTGATAACGAAGGATGACATTTTACTGTAGAATGAGGATGATGAAAATGAAAACACCAATCAAACTAATTCAAGTGAAATGGAACAGGATATTTTGTTCAGTTCATAATACAGTTTTAAATTGGGCTGAAAGCAAAGCGAATCTAAGTATATCTAAGATTTTGCTTTTATGTATTAAGAAAAAAACATGAAAAATTTATATATATTGAAATACTTATGCTAATTTTAGTAGTCATTTAAGTTAAATAAATAATCGAAATAAATTTTTTTTTAAAATTTATTTGAAGTTACTATTTCCAAATCTGAATTAACTCTATAAAAATTGTTAAGAGACATTCCAATTTTGTTAAGAGGCACACAAAACCATTTAATTTAGTTTTAGGTTTATTTTTATAATTATAAATTCACATACAAAAACACTTTGTTTATATAAAATCAGCTGTCACTGGATAATCTATAAAATCAGCTGTCTGAAAAATAATTTTAGTTATTATTATTTTGTTTATAATTTATAATTCAATTATACTTAACTTAATTTATTTTAATCGTTAATGGTAAATTCATCCACTATTCATATAATTACTATTTACTTTTTAATAATTAATTATTAGTTTCAAAACGTCAAAACAAAATATTTCTTTTCTCGTTATCAATTAGTAGTGACATCTATCAATCAATGTTATAATTTATGCTGTGAGTGGTACCAAATCAAAAATGCGGTAAAAAGCAAAAGTATTTTTTCTCATTTCATGCGAGAATAGCAAAATCGTGCCTCTAGTAATCAATAGCAGCATATGTTACAATTGATACAATTTGACAGCCCGGTTTTCTTCATGTCTTTTTAATTAGTGATTTTCCCAAATATAATTGCAACGCTTGCTGACTGGCGGCTAAAATATTTCGTATGTAGTTTTATATGGTCAAACATGTGTTTGAATTTTTCATTAAATTATTAATTTCGACTAAATTAATTTTAAAATTTGATATTTATTATTAATCGCAACATACGCATCTTTATTAATCATAAAAAAAAAGTAGGGGGACATCCACTAATTTAGACAAGAAACTTGTATTTGTAAACATGATTTTACGTGTTTTTGCATGTAAAAAAAAAGAAGGTAGTCAGCGCTGCCCAAGCGTGGGGACAAATGAACTAAAATCGATATTGGGAAAGTCCCTCATTGAATTGTGATTGTCATAGAAGTAAGTAAACTATTTCTTTAATTAAAATTAAACAATATTGTTAAGTTTTAATAATAATTCTGTTACGTACGTTAAGTTTTTATTGATTTAACCTACAAATTACTCTAGTACATAATACTTGTATGGGAAAGAAAGAAACAAAACATTCAGGTCCGCCATATTTAAAAAAACCACAACAGAAGAGAAAAAAGTATTCTGTGTGTAGCGTTCGGCAAATAAAGTCAAAGTCTTTTGAAAATAAATAAAATATTTTTAAAATTATTAAAGTTCATAAAAATTGTTATTTTTATTGTTAATGAAAAAATAAAGCATTTTCTGCTTCACACATACAGTCCACTACTAATCAACGAAAACATTGAGTTGTACAAAACACTAATTTTATTTATTGTGTCCACAAAATCTACAACCGAAAATAATTATGATTTTAGTTTTCAAGATTACATAATATGTATGTTGTATTAATAAATAAAAAAAATGTAAAATTATAAAGATATGAAGCGCTATAAGTCAAACCTTACATTTTAAAATAATTCTGAACTAAGATTCTAAATGAATCGAAGCAGACTTTGTTAAATATTCAGCCTTCTAGTGATGATCATTGATTGTTAATTAATACAAATTGAATTAATAAAATAAAGTAAAAAAAAAAAAAAAATTAATATGTTTTTAGTTGCAACAAACGGAGAGCTATCCAAATTGCTAGTCACAAATCGCACAAATGGCAGCACAAAAGATGTCAGTGGCGAAAGCTGTTGGGAGTTCTATCGGCTTATGATGGACCACGAATATCTCAAAAAATTTGTTCCAAAACTTAAAAGACTTATTACAAAATAACGGAACAAAATTTTTGTAAAATATCAGAAGACCTTGGAGGAATCAGTACGGATCTGTGAAGCCACGATTTGCCAAACAAATGCGCAATGATTAGTTGAGCGCAAAATTCGTATCACTGGAAGCATCGCTTACAATTGATACACTTACGCTAACAATAAAACACCAAATTGGTACAAAAAATTAGCTTCCATATATGAAACCAATTTTAAGGGTAATGATGCGACAAGATACGGTTTGTTTGCTGCGAAAATAGCAAAACAAATTTACAGCAGGAACTGTTTATTTTTTGAATGTGGGCTGATGATTTCTCCAGTACTTCATTTTATTGCTGTAAGCCCAGACGGGATTGCATTTGATGGCGATGAGTGGAAACTCATTGAGATCAAATGTCCAGTCGAAGGAAAAGAACTTGGCGCAAACTTAATTATTAAAAAATTAAAGTACATACCTTAAACTGAATGAGGATAACTCTTATAGTTTAAACCAAAGACACCCTTATTACGGTCAAGTTCAATTGGGATTGGCCGTAACAAACTTAACTATCTGTGATTTTATAGTTTTTAGTACATATGATCGTAGTTTTGAAATAATAAAAATAAATCGTGATGAAATTTTTATTAACAATTTCATTGAATTTTTAATGAATGTTTATTTTAAACATGTGATGCCATTCGTCTTAAAATCGATTGTTTCTTTTTAATGTTATGAGCTGTGCCTGTGATGACTTAATTTATTTTATTCTTTACATTATTTGTTATGAATCGATTTATTTTATATTTTCAAATGTAATGGATTTTATCTATCAGTGTTTAAATTCATTTTTTCGCTCCCTTCTTTATCTTTTTTTTCTCTCTTTGTGAAAGAAAACAAAAAATATTTTTGTTTGTTTCTTTCCCCGGGAACGAAATCGAATAAAGTAAAATATCTCTCCTCATATAAATCACAAAAGATAGGAGAGGATAACACTTTAAATATTTTTAGTCGCGCGATTCTGCTTTCCACATGAACGCGAGCTACAACAATTTTTATATTTCGTTCAAAGTGTTTCTTTGAAAAGCTTTCATATAAAAATGTTGGACGTGTCATTTCAATACCACTATGGGCTAGTTCGTCGGCTATCAAAAACCCTTTGTCTACCATCACAGCGTCCCCAGATTCGACCTTACTTAAAAGTTCTGAAGTGTGGTTAAAAATCGACTTATCCGAAGATCTTCCAGTAGAAACTTTACTGACGAAATAAATGGATCCTGAAGGCGAAACACCGATCAAAATTTTTAGAGTATGGGCTCCCTTATAATGCGAATAAGTACAAGTTCTACACTTTAAACATCGAAATGTTACAGTTCGTATTTCCGTGCAATCCAAAATTGTTCTTACATTAGGAAAATCTTTAAAGCATGTTGGTAAATTATTTAAGTTTCTTTCCTTCGATTGCCAATGAATTAATTTTTTCATTAATTTGGCGAGAAGCCGAATAGTATCCGCAAAATAAAGTTTAGCGGTTTAATCGCTTAACTGGAAACCTATGGCAATTTCCGCAAATGAACAATTAGATTTTAATTTGTGCATCGTCAAAAGAATACGGTCTATAAATGACATTGTGCAATTTTCATGTTTCCTAGCATCTTCGCATACTTTAACCATCACCTTTAAAATATTCAAACTTGGTATTCCAGCAGAGCCTTCTAGAGTATAGAGCCATAATCATTATGACGTATTTTTTAGAAGCTTTTTTAGAAAAAAGCAAAAATGTTACAAAATTTGTATACAAAAGTGTTCTACATATCTTTAGCAACAATATACCGAAAGGGTTTATTGGTATTAAGTAAATATTAATTGCAGAAATTTTAAAATTAAATTATTTCTAAAATATATTTTTCGAACTTTCATTTTGAAAAAAACATCAAAGTTGGCTCTGACGAATTAAAATAATACTTGCTACATTTATCTTTAGTTTTACTAGTGTACGTTAGATGTCTCAGATTTATACAGAAAAATACGAAAAAAATTGTTTAATCACAAAATTATGACACGTTCTTAATAATTTGAGAATTTGTTTTGCTTTTCCTACAATTTTTGAACTTAAATTTCCCCAAGTGGCGATTTTTGGTACGGTTTTTCAAAATGTTTACTACCCACTGCCATCTATGTATATTGACTTAATGCACACGATTTGTAGTAAGCTTTTCTTTTTAATTTGACCAGAAAGCTGTTGTTATGAACTTTTTTTTATATTTTGGTTTAAATAAATCAATTATTACAAGAAAATGAGAACGATTTACTTAAACGATATTTATATATGTTGAAATTCAAACATTTATGAAAATATTTCAGAAATCATAATTAAGAATTTGTAACGTTTTCATTTACAAATTTGTCTTCGGAAAAAAAATGATTTCCCATATGTTTTATGTGTTTTACTATGAAAATTTTGGTTTTTTCCTCGTTTCTAATTCCCTTATAAAAGCTTCGTTTTTTAGATTATGGCTTGTATAATCAAGGTTGCTTTGATTCCAGTCATTGTATTCAACTTTTTTTCCGTGGTCCAAAATGATGCTACATTAATATATATATATAGATGCCTGATTCCCCCTGAGGATAACATTTTTAATACGGCATTTTACTAACCGCGACGCTTCAACAATAGCAGCAGCTGCAGATCTCATCATATAGCGATTTTTTCTTCCATTGTCTTTGATTCGTTCCTTATTTACACTTGACTTTGGCAGATTTTCCGTTGGAAAAGCGGATTTCGCTAAATGAACTTTAAATTGCCCTTTATATGTATGGTGTGGTGTCAATAAATATTTGGCATCAAAATGACGACTGTATATCAAAAATTGTTTAGGGAATTCCTTTCCGATTTTGAGCGCTACTTTCCATTTAAACAGTTCGGCTGGTGGACGTCATAACCGCTTTTGGGAGTCTGTGCATCGATACCGTGCTGGATTTGTAAGTATTGCATTGCGGTACTCCGCAATGACCCACTCTCTTCATCCTTTTTCTTCTTTTTCGTTCGTTCATTTTTCAATTAAGTTTTCTTGGAGCTCTTATTATTTTATTAAAAACTTATTTACACCACACGAAAAATTATTTCGTTTGCTTTATTAAAACTGCTGGTTTTATATTTTATTTTATAATTTTATATTATTAATATTTAAAATAAAACAATGCTAACGCAAAATACATATGAAAACATTTAAACGTCAACCAGAAGTTCATTCCAATCGTCACTACTCCTCAGGTAGCTACGACCGAACTACAAAAATCCAACTCGCTAAATACATTAACACTAAACCTACCGCCACTTCATATAGGTATAACAAAATAAAAAAAATTTCAATTAAAAACAATGGTTTACCATGCTTAGTCCCTAAGTGGCCATATTTCGAATTTCGCCATCGTACGATCAATTTTTACATCATCAGCAAATATGAGAAGATTTAAGTTTTTTATGGTCTTGGTTATCCGATCAATGAAAAAACAATAAAAATCCATGGTCCAATATGTGATCCTTGAGGAACACCCGATGTCACTTTGATAACGTTGGATTTTTATTTCCAATTATTACATATTGTAGACGTTAGGTATGACTTGTACCAATTAATGTACATATTCTAATGAAAATCCAAATGCAAATAGACTTGGAGTGCTTAGAATCGTATGCCTTACTGAAATCCGTATAAGCTACGTCTACTTGATGATGTTATTCTATCTCCCTTATTAACTTGGCTGTACACTTGGTAATTTCTAGGAAATAGGCACATGGAGTTCAAAGCCTTGCAGTAATATCTTATAAAATTTGTCGACATTTTCATTCACATCCCTTGCATTTAGAATCTCATCCCAATTCACTGCTTCCAAATAAACATGCAGACCAGTATGGTGTGTCTTCTTAAAGTTGTATTTGATTTGTTGCAGGTGTTCAGGTTTCGTCATACAGTCTGTCGTATCAAATATAATATACAAAATTTTCTTCACTGTTTTCGATTAGTACTTAGTTTACAGATTTCCCTTTAAAGAAATCTATCAAATCTGGTATCTTTATTCCAAATATCCAATACCACGATCATTAATACTGTTCCAAGCCAACTGAGTTTGCTCCTTTAATTCATCTAGTATTCCAGGATTATTTTACCGAACTTGCTTCTTCATAATAGCTTAAATATTTTCAATAGAATTCGTATCTGGGCCAAAGGGGGCCATTGCATTTTGCAAATGCTGTTATTTAAGTACTTAATCACCAATAAAGATAAATAAAACTTGACGTTTGTCAATATTTTTGTACCTAGATTTTATCTAGAACTGTTAAATATTTAAAAATAAAATTACAGTTACCAATTTTGTTCGGAGCGTTAGCGCATTGTCCTACTGGAATATGAAGCTCTCAGTTTCAGCAAACAGCTGTATCACTAATGGCTTCAGATGGCTTTCAAGAATATTCACGTACACTTCTTTATTGAGATTTGCGTCAACAAGCTACCATTACTAAAGCAGCCTCAAACCATTAAACCTTCAGATTTGTTGAGCACTTGTTGAAATCAAACATCGCTTAGGCTTTCTCCTAGTTTTCAGCACACAATTAGCCTCTCGTCTCCGACATGGAGCTTGGATTTGCTTTCGTCCGAAAATACACTGCTGTCCCACATTTCTCTGTAGCCGAGTAGATTTTGATGAAACATTTAAAAGTAGCTTTTTGCAGTGAACGGTGTCCTCCCAAATTAACATCTAATAACCTTCTCCGCACAGTATATGCCGAGATTTTTGTTCCAGTTGCTTCTTCCAGGCCCGCTTGTAATTTTGTTGACGTTCTGGATCAGTTTAGCTTGGACCGAAGAGCCAGAAACTTGTCATCCACTATGGCAGTTATCGTTTTTTTTCAGAACCTTTGCACCGCTCTGTGACCCAGTTAACTTGAATTTTTTTATGATAGCCCCACAGAAAATTTGTCACATACGGACATCCCTTCTTTTCATAGCGCGATAACTACACTTTTTCACTTAAACACGGCTTAGATATAATCTGCACCTTTTAGAAGTCTATCTTCATTTTTTCACCTACCATCCTTATTATTTCATTAATCACAATATTTTAACGAATTATTTACAGGGTGAAATAAAGTATGGAAACCACTAGAAATCTCGCGGATTTAAAAAGAAAAATACCAAGGTGAAATCTTAGCGAATTTCAACAAGGATTCAATGGTGACCTTGGGTGTGACCTTAAACCTCATCCTCAATGTGATTTTCAGGTCAAGGTATTTTTTCTAAATGGAAACCCCTATTTGTGACATCGGAATAACATAATGTATACTCATTCCGGTGTGACCTTGAGAGGTGAAGCAAAATAAATAATCGGACCAAAAATTGCTCGCTCTTTTCGATTCTGACAACTAAAGTGAGGGTTCACATTTAAAAAAATGGCCTTGACCTCACAATGACCTTAAAGATGAGGTTCAAGGTCACATCCAAGCTCAACATTGAATTTCTAGCTGGAACCTTTGTAATTTTTTTCCCTCTGAACTCCGCGAGATTTCTAAGGGTTTCCATACTTTTTCCTCACTATTATAATTAATTAAATTTGAATTCTATACTTCTAATAGTATGTATATTTTAAAAATATTTGTAATAGCAAATAAATAATTATTAGAAAAAATATTTTATTACAGGTGTGACTATCAAAAAATTGAATTACAAAACTAAATGCGATATACTGAAATTAATTGATAATGGTGCTAAAAACCACGAGCTGGCCGACATATATAATGTTCATCAATCTACAATTAGCAAAATTAAAAAAGATAAATTAAAAATTGAAAATTTTGTACATAATATAGCAATGAACCCAACAAAATGTAAACGTATTTTTTCGGTTGGGGTAAAAGAGACTGAAAATGCTCTTTATAAATGGTTTTTGAATGAACGAAAGAAAAATAATTCAATAAGTGATAACAAGTTACAATTAAAAGCCAAAGAATTTCACAAGAAACTAAATTCTGAAAAATCATTCAAGGCTTCACTAGGATGGGTTCAAAGATTTAAAAAAAGACACAATATTCGTCCTTTAAAAATTACTGGAGAACAGTTGTCGAGCAACATTTCGGCTGTACCTAATTTTAATGCAAAACTCATGAATACGCTTAAAAGCATGAATATGAGCCGAGAACAAGTGTATAATTGCGATAAATCGGAATTATTATTTCGCACTATGAATGATAAAACCTTCGTATCTAACAAAGAAACAAGTCGCAAAAATTCTAAAGAAAAGATAACAATAATGGGTTGTGTCAATGCTACAGGAAATCATAAGTTACCTTTATCAATTATTGGTAAAGCACAATATACACACTGCTTCAAAAATGAAAGATTGCCGTCAGTACACTATCGTTCATCTAAAAATGGAGGGCAGACATCAGTCTTATTCAAAGAATGGTTTGATACTGTTTTTGTGCCAGAAGTGCGGAGTCATTTAATTAAAAAAAATTTACCACCAAAAGCAATTTTATTATTGGATAATGCTAGTTGCTATTCTAATTTAGAACTGCTTACCAGTGATGATAAAAATATTACGGTTTTGTTGTTTCCTGCTAATACTAAAGTCATATTGCTACCACGTGAACGTAATCAGAATATCATTAAACACTTAAAAACGATTTACCGTAAAAAACTTCTATGCCATTTGTTAGCTACTGCAGGCCATAATGTTGCACTGAAACTAAAGCAACTCAATTTACTTCAAGTAATTCACATGTTAGTTGACGCTTGGAATGAAATCCCGAAAACAACAATTGTCAATGGTTTCAAGCATTTATTTAATTCTAAAGAAGAAACAGAATTTAACCACCTACCAATAGAATTATTTGATGAGAATGATGACATACCTTTGGCTAGGTTATATAATTGTACTTCCAATTATAACCTTAAAATCTCTTCTATATACAAAAGGCTGGTGCCTACAACATCCTTAACTGAAGAAGAAATTAACAATTGGGCGGAAGGGAAAGAAGAAAGCAGTAGAGCATTGTTAACGGAGGATGACATTTTACTGGAGAATGAGGATAATGAAAATGAAAACACCAATCAAACTAATTCAAGTGAAATGGAACAGGATATTTTGTCCAGCCCTTAATACAGTTTTAAATTGGGCTGAAAGCAAAGCGAATCTGAGATTTTGCTTTTAAAAAAAAATTCGTCAAAAATTTATATTGAAACAATTATGCTAATTTTAATAGTCATTTAAGTTAATTAAATAACCGAAATAAAATTTATTTGAAGTTACTATTTCCGAAAAATTGCGTATTAGAAATTACACGAATTAATTAATTAATTCAAATTAGAGTAAAAAATTGTTAATTGATGAAATAAAAAAAAATATTTAATTTAAATTTGATGTCAAGTTAATAATCTTGATGTATATGATTTTAATATGTTCCGAAAATTGTAAGAGAATATAATCTAGGGCCCCTATTTGTGAATACGAATTTGAATAAACGAACGTCGGTTTCGCGTCATCGGTATTTGTGAATTCGAAAACGAATATTTTTGAAACGAAAACGAATTGCCTTGAAACGAATATAAATTTCCCTTATCTAGGAATCCATTTTCGACCAATATTTGTACGTTCATGAACGGATTTCTGTACTTTGATGAAATTGTTGAAGAAGCCATATAAAAAGGAAGAATAATTCTGAAGACAAGAAATACAATTTTAAAACACGAACATTTTAGCAAATGCATAGGTAAACATACATTTTGAAATATGATGCACTAATTAAATAAAAAATATTAATTGAAATAAAACTATTATTTTGTTTAATAAAATCGAAAATATTTTATTGTATGAAATATTTATAATTTTGCTCAATAACACATTTTAATCATTTTTAAATTTACATATTGCGTACATACAAAATACGACTGAATGAAGAAATTGGACATCTCCCTCATTTCGGGGGTCATCAACTTTAGCTGCGGGCATATCGAATAAATAATAAATAACTATTTATTTTTAAAATAATTGTTTAGAGTAGAAAACATATCCAACATTCACATTTAAAATTTTCAAACTGCGAGACATAAACAAAACAATCAAAACGTCAAAATTGGTCAATGTTTGTATTTTTCTTATAGGTTTACCCAAAAAAACAGAATTTCCCTTTTCATTATTTGGCACAGTAGGTTTTTATTTTCGATCGAATTCAAAAATACCAATTCTTATTCGAAACGAATACAACATTCGTTTCGAATGATGAAACGAAACGGATTCACAAATAGGGGCCCTGGCTAAAGTTTGATCTGAAGGTAGTATGGCCCTAGCTGTTGCATCGTCAGGTATTGCTGCCACACTCATTAGCGGTGGTAGAACAGCACATTCTACGTTTAAACTACCTCTAAACGTCTCTCTTCAACAAGAATCCGTCTGCTACATCATAAAAAATGGTCCTCTCGGAAAAATAATACAAGAAACTAAGCTTATAGTGTGGGATGAGTGTACGATAAGTCATCGAGCACACATTGAAGCCATCGATCGAACCCTAAAAGATATTAAATCAAACAGGAAATTAATGGGCGGCGTGACGTTTGTTTTTGCTGAGGATTTCCGCCAGACTTTACTAGTTATACCAAAAGGAACTCATGCGGATATTTTAAAAGCATGTTTGAAATCATCGTCTATCTGGAATTTCGTAGAGAAATTGAGTTTGAGAACAAACATGAGAGCACAACTTGGCGGAGGAAGTGCCGAATTCTCCCGGCAATTACTACTAATAGGAGATGGAAAATTTCGAAATGTAAATTCTATATCACAGTTGTTACCAGCAGCTGGCGAACTAGCATATATACCTCGCATTCCCATGATCCCTACAGATTTGCCTTTTCAGTTTAAAAGGCTGCAGTTTCCAATTAAACTTTCTTTCGCAATCACAATCAACAAATCACAGGGTCAAACCTTTAAGTATATAGGGGTAGACTTGCAATTAGAATGTTTTTCACATGGTTAATTGTATGTGGGTCTGTCAAAAATTGGTAATTCCGATAACCAATTTATCCTAATACCCGACTGCAATAAAACCAAAAATATAACTTATTCAGAAGTTCTTTAAATAAAAAATTATATTATGTAAATAAAATAAATTTTAATTTTATGTTAACCATTGAATATCGAATCTTTGTCACTAAACCAAGTAAAACCTAAAGCAAGCGGTTGCTTATTCACTGTAGATTCGGCACGCGTGGCTGCCGCAGGCTGCTAGTATTAATTATAAAGAAGAAGGTCACACCGTTCCAATCGTGTTTCACAATTTAAGTGGTTATGATTCACATTTTATTATAGAAAATATAGCATCTGATATGCCTGGTAGAGTAGATTTATTACCAATAACCAAGGAGAAATACATCTCATTTACTAAACATTTAAATTTGTATTTAACAAAATTTCGATTTATAGATAAAAGCTTAGATGACCTATAAATATATTTATCGACTTTTCCTGATTTAAAATCTGAATACCCGCTAATTTCAGATAATACATTTTTGCTGTTAACTAAGAAGGATGTTTATCCTTACGATTATTTCGATAGTTCTCAAAAATGTTTGGAAGAAACAGTCACTGTACTTTAACAATTCTATAATAAACTAAATGATAGTAATAATAGTGAAAAACAATATGCTCATGCCCAAAATATTTGGAATAAATTCAACATAAGCAATTTGGGTGAATACTCAGATTTATATCTCAAAACAGATGTATTGTTGTTAACGGATGTTATTGAGCAGTTTCGAGATAGTTGTCATAAAACTTATGGATTATTTCATTCTTCTTGGATACACTTGGGAGTTGGGATGCGATGCTGAAATACACTAATAAATCTTTAGAGTTACTTACCAATATCGATATGTTAATGTTTGTAGAGCGTGGAATTAGAGGTGGTTTAAGTCAGTGTACAAAACGTTATGCTAAAGTCAATAATAAGTATATGAAAAATTATGATCCCAATAAAGAATCCACTTATTTAATGTATGATGATATTAATAATCAATACGGTTGGGCAATGTCACAAGATTTACCTTTTGGAGGCTTCAAATGGGTTCAATCTAAGGATTTCGATGTAAAACTAACGAAAGATAATTCCGACAAAGGATATATTTTAGAAGTAGATATAGAGTATCCTAGCGAATTACATGACAATCATAACGGCTTACCATTCTGTTCAGAACATCAATGTAGCCCGGGTTCGAAAGAGGAGAAATTAATGGCTACGTTGTATAACAAAGAAAAATATATTATTCACTATAGAAACCTAAAACAAGCTATCCAGTATGGTTTAAAAATAACAAAAATTCATAAGATTCTAGAGTTTGAACAATCACCATGGTTAAAAGCCGTATATAGATTTAAATACATTGCTACGGTCAAACGCGAATAATGAGTTTGAGAAAAATCTTTTCAAACTAATGAATAATGCTGTCTTCGGTAAAACTATGGAGAATGTTCGAAAACATACATAGTATGTATTGTAAAGTTAATTTCAAAGCCAGAAGCCAAGTCATCCACTATTTTTAATGAAATTTTAGTTGCTATTGAATTAAATAAATCTGAAATTTTTTGAACAACCAATATATATTGGAATGTGTATTTTAGACTTGGCCAAAACAATACTTTATGACTTTCATTATGGTACATGTCCCCTAAATTTGGTGATAATTGCATTATTTGCTATACTGATACAGACAGCCTCATCTATCAAATAACATATCCCGATAGTTATGAAATAACTAAACAGGATGGTTATACACGTTTTGATACAAGTGACTACCCCGATAATAATATTTGGAAAATTTCTTCCATAAATAAAAAGGTTCCCGGTATTATGAAAGACGAGAATAATGGTGCAATAATAACCGAGTTTGTTGGTTTAAGATCAAAGATGTATGCGTATAAGGTTCAGGGGGAGGAAAAAGAGCGAACTGCAGAAACTAAGAAAGCTAAAGGAGTAAAAAAAAACAAGTTGTAAAATGTAGAATAGCATTTATTGATTATGTAAACTGTTTAAATAATGAAAAAACTAAAATTATTTCATAAAACTTAATTCAATCGAGAAAACATCACGTTAGTTCATTTACTCAAACCAAAACTGCACTTAATCCTCATGATTATAAACGGTTCTGTCGAGAGTTTACAATGCTAATCCTTTATTATATTGTTTTTATAAAAGTGAATAGGAAAATAGTACTAAAATAAAATTACCCTATGAAGTAGTTTTCTGTATTTTGACATTTTACCCTTTGAGCAACCGAATTCGGAATTCGGTACGCTACATATGAAAAGATGCCAAAAAAATGCAAATTTGGACCTTCATATGAAAATACACAGGATTTTGTGCTCGTAGCCGCATAGCTTATCTACTAAAGGCAAACCACGTACGAACGACGTGATCAAGGAACGCGAGGAGATAACCGCAAGAGAGCGCGGAGTGAAACCATGTCTAATAAAAGAGAAATTTTACTGGAAATTTAAAAATTTGTATTTGAAAGAAAAATTGCTAGATGAGCGTAGTCTCAGTCGTAATAAAATAAATAAATAAAAAAAAGAAAAAAGATAAATTTTTGATAAAATATTCGTTTTAATCCTTCAGTTTTTTTATTTTATTAATAAAATATAACATAACATAAAATAGATAAAACCGAACAATACAATTATTAAAAAATACATATTTGTTGACCTTTAAACAAGATTATTATTTTTAACTTTTAATATTAATTAATTAATTCGTGTAATTTCTAATATGCAACCGGTCCTAAGACCATTTTTAATGTGTTTTACAAATTAACAAGTAAACAATTAACAAACCGACTGACAGAGAGGATTGTATGGTTTTTATCGCATTGATATTTAATTTTAATGTAGATTTTAATATGTTCCAAAGATTGTAAGAGAATTTAATCCGGATTGGACTGATTGTACCACAATTTATATTCTATATACATATACAGAATGAACTGTGTCGGTTGTTTTAGCGAATTTTACTAATATACAGCCAAATTCTCTTACAATTTTTCTTCTTCACGACATTCACACAGCTCTATTTCTGTGTAAGCTAATTTTATTTCAATTTTGAATGCAAATTAATTAATTCGTGTAATTTCTAATGATCAACCCGTCCTAAAGAAGAAGAAAAATTGTAATAGAATTTGGATATACATATTAGTAAAATTTGCTAATACAACCTGCATAGTTTATTATGTATATATATATATAGAATGTAAATTATGGTACAATCAGTCCAGTCGCCGCGGCCTGATGAGAAGATTGACTTTTTTATAATCATAAGTTCATTAGTTGTAAACTGTAGGTAGATTCCGGTTGTGTGGAATTATTTTGTGGAACGAGATTTTGTTCTAAACGAGAATTTCGCATTCCGGTTCAGAGGAATGTGAAAATAAATCCCACTTTTGTGGAATGAAACGTCAAAATTTCTCGTTGTGGAATTTGACGGTGAAATTGCCGCGGAATCCAAAAAATTCTTAATTATAAAATAAATTGACCGTAAATGTATTGAATTATTATTTTTTTTAATAAAATAGAAGCTAGTGTGATACATTTTTTGTAACTCTGAAGGACTCCCTTCAAGATATTAAGAGCGAAATACGGGTCGGCGAATGTAAATATGTAATGATTTTTTAATTTTTTATTCATTATTTGTATATTTAGTAGATTTCAGAACATAGGCGGGCGCTTTCATTAGACTTAGATAGAAAAAAGAGCAGCCATAATAATAACAATCGATGTAAAAATAATACTATGTAAAGCGTCCATAATGAATTAAAATAAATTTTTTATTTTCAATTAACATTAATTATGTACAATCATGTTTTATTTGACACTACAAATATTCCATCTTTCGCACCATTCGCATTCTCCGACTTTATTAAATTTAAATTTCATATAAGATTGTTATTGGCTATAGGTATATTATGCTGCTTATGTTCGAGTAACAGCTATTACCTTACGTTGACCATATTATGTATCTATTTGATTTATAAATGCGTGCATTTTAAGAAATCACGAAAAAAACATAAATAAAATGACAGAAAAATATTCTACTTTTGACATATTTCCCCGTATTAGACCTAGTACTAAACACTATATTTCGCAAGGAGAACTAGAATACAAATTTGTGGAACGGAATTTTTCAGCGAGAAAACGAAATGTGAATCTACATACTGGGCCCCTATTTGTGAATCCGTTTCGTTTCATCATTCGAAACGAATGTTGTATTCGTTTCGAATAAGAATTGGTATTTTTGAATTCGATCGAAAATAAAAACCTACTGTGCCAAATAATGAAAAGGGAAATTCTGTTTTTTTGGGTAAACCTATAAGAAAAATACAAACATTGACCAATTTTGACGTTTTGATTGTTTTGTTTATGTCTCGCAGTTTGAAAATTTTAAATGTGAATGTTGGATATGTTTTCTACTCTAAACAATTATTTTAAAAATAAATAGTTATTTATTATTTATTCGATATTCCCGCAGCTAAAGTTGATGACCCCCGAAATGAGGGAGATGTCCAATTTCTTCATTCAGTCGTATTTTGTATGTACGCAATATGTAAATTTAAAAATGATTAAAATGTGTTATTGAGCAAAATTATAAATATTTCATACAATAAAATATTTTCGATTTTATTAAACAAAATAATAGTTTTATTTCAATTAATATTTTTTATTTAATTAGTGCATCATATTTCAAAATGTATGTTTACCTATGCATTTGCTAAAATGTTCGTGTTTTAAAATTGTATTTCTTGTCTTCAGAATTATTCTTCCTTTTTATATGGCTTCTTCAACAATTTCATCAAAGTATAGAAATCCGTTCATGAACGTACAAATATTGGTCGAAAATGGATTCCTAGATAAGGGAAATTTATATTCGTTTCAAGGCAATTCGTTTTCATTTCAAAAATATTCGTTTTCGAATTCACAAATACCGATGACGCGAAACCGACGTTCGTTTATTCAAATTCGTATTCACAAATAGGGGCCCAGTAAAATATTAATAAGAAATTACTTTCTCGTTCCACCAGGAGCATCCACGAAAAATATTTTACCACGGTTGTTGTTAATGCTCTCGATGATTTTATCGAAAGCTCCTCGTTGATCAGATTCCAACTTAGGATAAGTTTCTTGTACGTAATTTCGCAACATAGTGGTATCATACGAACGCCTTAAGTTACCTTCGTAGAGATAGCTGGAATTTTGATGGGAACGGATCGGTGAAGGCAAGCCTAAGTCAACTATATGTTTCTCACTCATACTGTAAACCTTGTCTTCTATTTCAATGAGGCATTGGTTAAAGATATCCCCGGAAAATGGTACTGTGTTATCATTGCATCGTATCCGCTCTCTGTGAAGAATGTCAGCACATAAATTTTTGTTGAATGTTTCCCACAATACGTTGGGTTGGGTTGGTTGACAGAAAACCAAGATTATTGCGAACAATTCTCTCAACTTATATGACGACTGAAGGACTGCCGCATCGGTAAGTGTATCTCTCCAGTGATCGTCATTTTCTAGAAGGCAAAATTCTCGGCAAGCTGCCTGGAAAGTTGGGTAAACAATACCATTCACAGTTCTCAACCTCTCGAAAGAAGTTGGCCCTCGAACATGATGCAGCAACATACGTAAATAAAAGCACTCGGCTTGATTTGGGTGAATGCTATAAACTGTACCGAGAGTTTGACCCTTTTTAATAACTGGATATCCTTCAACTTTTCTCCCACGTTTTCTTCTGGAAAATACATGCTGTGAAAATATAATAACGTTTTGGCAAAATCATCCAAACTACACGGGTTAAAAAAGCCAATAAGCGTAGTTTTTGGTGGTTTTTGCACGATTTGGTGTATGTTATCCTCCATAAAATACGCACGTTGCCCATTTTCTAAATGTACAGCCAAATGAATGACAGTGGGATATCGTTCATAGATAAGGAATTCAAATATGCGCCAGACTGCCTCCGAAGTGCTGATGTGACGACCGTTCACGTACTTCTGTATTTCATCTTTGTCATTTTGGATGCAGAACGTAGCTTGAACCGAACCCTTATTTATGTATTAACATAACCAATTAACATACCTTACGTACTCTAAGTGTGGTAGTTTGCCCGCCATCTTGAGGAGCCCTCCGCCTATATGTGGGATAGCCATCATCGCCAGTTTGTGTTTCGAGAATAAATTGTCGGGGATATCTCTTCGAACCCTTGCCGTTTATCATGCATGGTGAGGCTTGGTTCTGCTCGCCGCAAGGTCCATGTAACATGTTTTTGCACACTATCTCATACAAAAGAGGGTCACGTTCCCTGTCAGGGAGCTCAGCACAAATTATATTATTAATTTCGTCCGGCTGAATTTTTGGCTGTACCACAAAAGTATATGGGAGTGGGGCAAACCCCGCTTTTCACTCAACATGTAACATTTTACCGTACCAAATATTTCATTTTTGGTAAATAAATTTATAAGCTTTTTCAATTTGAGGTTGAAAACTCTTGAAATTATATCGTGTCTATCGCGCAAGGTTTTTGACCTGGAAATATTTCATTTTTATTTTCCGGTCAATCGGGGTTACAGGTGAATGTCACGAACAAATCTGGACGCCCGTAATTACGTACATACGACATGGCGTCCTGCGTCTTTTCTTGCATGTAACGTGGTGAGCCCGTAAATGACGACGGTAGGATAACGTACTTACCTATGTTGGAGGCATTCTCGTTAGCATCCTGATTCATTGTATCTCGCAAATGTATGTAATCGTCAGAACGAAGTTTTTTTTGGTTTGACGTATAAAATTTAATCTCTCGGAGATCATTTTCGCCATCATGTCGACACAATACTGGTTAAACAAATTATTGAACAAATATATTTGATTAATATTATTTGCTCTAATCATGAGACCATTTTGGTTTGGATTATCTTGTTGCATTATGGTTAGGTATTAGCCGTCTTCCCCTCTAATAAACATAATGGAGCGGATCGTAGGAGCGATGTAGCTCAGAGACACGTTTTAACTGTCCGTCTCGGCAGTGCAGGATGATATCTCTTGGCCCCTTATCCTCGTCTACCAAAAGTACAGCTACTTTGTTTGTAGTAGGAACATTAAATCTACCGCTGTGTTGGTTCGATGGTACTCGGTCAGCATGAATCACTAACTGAAAATTATCTGTTCCTCCTCTGGATCTATTTTCAAGATTATTGGATGTAGTAATTGTTTTCTTGTAAGCATTTTTGAAGCAATGCCATCAAATCTTGTTTAAGGCTTGGCATATTGTTTGAGCGAAGTGATAATTGATCAGCGTCCGAAACAAAATAAATTTGTAGGAACTGAGGATTGTTATCAATACTTGGGAGCAAACTTCCAATGTAATGGTAGATCTGTCCTTGAACTTTAAAAGTGGGCATGAAATTACCTTCTCTTATTTCTTTAGCACCAAAGGAAGTCATTTGGAACAGAGTATTATACCTTCTTGTGCTGTCGAGAAAATGTTTAGAAAGTGGATGTAATCCCAGAATCAGACTCCTGATTGGTTCTGGCGGTTCCTCGAGTTCTGGAAGTATTACTTTGCCCCCAGCACAACAAAGTCCAGGTGCACCTTAGCCCATTTTTTAGCATGGCAATGGTTACAAATTGTATCCATCTTACCAATTTGTACATCATTCTTATTTACATAATCCATTACTGGTTGGTATGATAACGCAGACCTGAATCCAAACACATTGTGACATGGTGCTCTATTCCGAGCGGAACGTTGACGCTGATCTTCTATTCGTTCTGTTCTTTGAGGAGTCGATTTGCGTGTTCTATTGACAGTAGATTGAGTTTGATTTATCTGCAAACGTAGTTCTCGCTCTACGCTAATTTCCCGAGCACGACGAAATGAGTTTGCTGAACTAATTTGAGATATACGAATTTCACGCTGTTCTTGGGTTTCATTGAGTCTCGAATTATGTACTCTGCTCGCATGATACGTTTTTCTTCCTAGTTACGATTTATTTTCCGCATTTTTCTAGAAGAGAAGTATTACGGCGGTGTTATTATATAGTTTTTAGAATGTTTCAGGGTTAGATACAACTTACAGTTTTATTTTGCGGTAGAACTTGCACAGTTATTTATTTTATACACAATTAATAGAAGTTTCTAGCAATTTTCAGCTATGTTGTTCTATGTAATTTATGTTTCGTGAACAAAAACCGATTGAATTTCAAAAAATGTAAACGTCATAAATTTCTATTTCTATTGAGCTCGCACTATTTAATTGTTGATTAGTTTATTCAATCATTCATAGGATTGGAAACCATACATCTTTTTAAATAAATTTAGTTAAAAAGTTTTAGAATTTTTGTTGTGTTTTTTTAATTTTTATAGAAAATTCAAATAAAACGGCAATTCAAATTTTAGTAACTTCACAATATATTTTGATGAACAAAACTGATTAAATATTAAAAAATCAAATGTCGTAAATGAATATATAAAAACTGAATCAATCAATCAAAAATACCATAACTTTCGAATTGATGAACAAAAGACGATTGTATTTCAAAAAGTTGAAATATCATGTGGATTTCTTCTGAGTGCGTTTGAAACCACATCGTTTCATGTATTTGCTACTTTTGTTTTCGCTATTGAACATAAGATGGCTTTAAAATTAAGTAAAGAGATTATAACTTCCAACAGGTATGACATTTAGGCGTTAACAGGTAAAATAAAAATGCGTAGTACTATTAACTCAAATTGTGTTTTTATTTTAATTTAATATTTGCAATTAGATATAAATTATAATGAAATTGTTTAAAAGTTATCGATTTTACTAATCTATGTGCCATATATGTATTTTAACACATCATAATTTACGTATTAACATATTAGAAATAATCTTGCATTTAACGGGGTCTGCCTGCTTATTTCACGTATTCTTTTGTTTTGTTTATTGAAAATTAAAATCTATAGACTTATTTTAATTTAATTAATCAAACATTGTATTAGTTTCTAAAATGAAATGGTTTCCTTTTTTCGTTTTTACTGAAAATTGAAGCAATTTTTCTTCTACGATTTTCAAACAGTATATAGCAAAACTATTGAAAATGCAAATTATAGCAAATATTTTCAATTTTCGTTGCATTTTATTCATAAAATAATAAGTCAAAAGCCAATACAATCTTTATAAAACGCACAAACCAACAACAAAATAAAATAAATTGATGTGTAGAACGTTAAGAAAAACTCGTTTTTGCTGATTGCTTATCTCGTTCCTAAAATCCCGATCAATAGCCTAAAACCATCCCGAGGCTAGAAGGAAGCCAACAGTGAAAATTTGGTGAAAATTGGTCTAGTAGTTTTTGAGATTTGCGCTCACTTACATACAAACTAACTACTTTCTAATATTATATACATAGATTGCAATAATTATGTGCAACACCTCTAAACTTGCCTGTGAAATGACAGTGATCACGGACTCTAATCTATTCATTATCAAAATGTTTTTCACATATATGACATGTCGAGGCTGTTTTCAACAAAGAATTTTCTTCCCCTGTTAGAACGTTCATGCCTACTGGATTAGTTAATATCTTAATATATTATCTAAAGTTTTCGCGAAACAAGCTAATTCTTTACTAAACCAAGAAACGCAAGTCTCACCACGGTATGATTTGTAGAATGATAGTGTGTCATCAGTCATCATATATGAACATTTCACAAATTGTTCGAACACAATCAAACTGCAGCTCGCAAGCAAATGAAACGAACAAACGAAAACAAAAAAAATATGCAAAGAAGCAAAAGCGAACAATTTGTATACGTCATTTTTCTATTACACTCGATTTCACTCGTTCCATTCTCTGGTGTATACCTATGTACAATTGTACGTATACAGTGGTATGCAATAAACCCGGATAGCTAAGATTTTTAAATGAGCCTTTTATTTTGAAAGTGGAATAAGTCATGTTTTCTTTGGCTTTGTAAAATACGAGTTTTTTGTGCTGGAAATGACTTATTCCACTTTCAAAATAATTTTTTTTTAATAAAAATGACTTATGCCATCATTTCATATTGATTTAATTCATTAAAGAGAATTTTACATTATAAATGACATCCAGTTATTACAAAGAGAAAGTTATAATGAATTTGATAGGCTTGGATTTCATTTTACTCCTCAACAAGTTGATCCGACTTTTTTAAGTTTTGAAAATATTCATGATGAACAGGTGGAAGATATGGGAGCAATTCCATCATGTCTTTATATTTCGCGATTGAGACCGGTCGCCAAGGCTTGGTAAGTTACATTACACTGAGTAATTAAAATACTTTTACAAATTACAGCAAACTCAGTAATTAAAATACAAATTATAATGAAAAATTTGATTTGACGAAATTCGTTTAGTGAAAGAACATACACTACTCCAAAAAATTAAAGGAACACTAATTTTTTTCAATTTTTTTAGTGTTTTTTGAAGAGCTGTTTCTTTGTAAAATACGGTCGTACAGAGACGAAAACAAAAGAATTTTAAAGCTTCAAATCTCTAGTTTTGAGATTTTTGAGCGGAACATTTTTGTGAGATACCGTTATCACGCAATCATAAGAAAGAGCGCGAAAAAAATAATTTCGATTTTTTTTTTTTGTAAGGATCCATGGGCTCGGGAATTTTTTTTAAGTTAAACCAATGCATAGGTCGGTCAGCCTGTTAATTAGGCGTAAATTTAATTTCTTTCTGGTCTCTCTATGTCAACTGTTTGCTGAGATATCTGACTTTGAATCAAAAAAGGTCCTTTTGTCTTTGATCTCAGCAACCAATGATGGCACAGTAAATTTTAGGGCAGCGGTTAAAACTTGAGTAAATTTCCTACAAGACTCTTTAATGATTAGTTGAGAACAAATTTTTTTTCACCCTCAATACTGATTTGAAAAAAGTACCAAAAAACGACTTTTTAGGTTGGCTTAGTAAATCTAGCGTTACTTTACAAATATTGATGAAAAGACTAATGTTGCTATTGTTAGGTCATTTTACAGTTTAATGTACCCCTAATAACCCTGTATTATTTTCAAATTGATCCATCTAACCGTTTTTCCGGACAGATTGATCAAAGTTTTACAAAACAATTAAAGGAACAAGTGATCATCAAAATAAAAAAACGACTTTTTTCACATTTTGCGTTAGTTATTTGTTAACCCTTAATACTCATAAGAGACGATAGAAAATTAAATAAAGTTATGCAATATGACCAATTATTATGGAACTTGGCCGTTTCTTATCCGATTTTAGTGAAATTTGGTATGCGGGATGGAAATGGGATTCTAAAATGATTCGTGGATGAAGTTCTGGAAAATGGCCAACTAGGAAGGAACTTGATTCTGATGAAGTTCAGTATGTACGATGGAAATGGAATTCTAAAATGATTTTTGGATAAAGTTCTGGAATATGGCCAATTAGGAAGGAACTAAGCCATTTATTATCCGAGTTGGTTTAGCAAACAACTGTGTAACTGATGGCTTCAGGTGACTTTCAAGAATATTCAGGTACACTTCTTTATTGATATTTGCATCAACAAATGCCAGTTATTTCAAGCCACCATTACTAAAGCAGCCCTAAACCATTACTCCTTCAGATTTGTTGGGCCATTGTTAAATTCAAACATCACCAAAGTGTGCTCCTGGTTTTCTGCGCACAACTAGCCTACCGTCTCCGACATGAATCTTGAATTTACTTTCTTATGATGCCCACCGTAGCCAAGTAATTTTTGATAAAACACTTAAAAGTGGTTTTTGCAGTGATCTTTAACCTCCCAAATTAACCTTCTCCGCACAGTACAGGCTGAGATTTCTGTTCCAGTTGCTTCTTCCAGGTCCGCTTGTAATTTTGTGGAGGTTCTGGATCAGTCTCGCTTAGACCGAGAAAAAGAAACTTGTCATCCACTATGATGGTAGTCTAGCGATTTTTTTCAGAAAAGTTACTCCGCTCTGTAGATCCAATCAACTTAATTTTTTTTATGATACCCGCCACAGAAGATTTGCCACGTCCTAGCCTTCCACTAATATCACGTATGGACACACCTTCTTTCCATAGCGCGATAACAACATTTTTTTCACTTAGACTTAGCTGAGACATATTTTGCACTGGTTAGAAGTCTATCTTCATTTTGCACTTACCATCCGTATTATTACATTAATCACAATGTTTTAGCGAATTATATACAGGAAGAAAAAAGTATGGAAACCGCTAGAAATCACGCGGAGTTTGTAAATAAAAAATGTACAAGATTAAATCTTAGTTAATTTTCAACAAGGAATTTAATGGTGATATAGGACGCGACCTTGAACCTCATCTTCATGGCAATTTTGAGGTCAAGGTTAATTTTTAAAATGGAAACCCCCATTGGAGGGGTTTTGTCATGGAAAATATATATTCTGCCACCAAAAGTGGGGGTTTCCATTTAAAAAAATGACCTTGACCTAACAATGACTTTAAAGATGACATTCAATGTCACATCGAAGTGTCTATATTACTACAAATTCAGCACTGTACATATTTGAAGTGCAATCAGTAAATTAAGAATATTTTCCTTCTTTAAATTGCAAAAAATCTGTATTCAATGAAATAATGCACATTTAGTATATAAATGACTATTTTTAAAAAAAATATACTTGATAAATTACATTGTATTTGTAAAAGGAAATAAATAATTATTAGAAGAAATATTTTATTATAGGTGTGCCTTTCAAATATTTGAGTTTGAAAACTAAAAGCGAAATACTGAAATTAATTGATAATGGTGCTAAAATCCGAGAGCTTGCCGCAAAATATAATGTTCATCAATCCACAATTAGCAAAATTAAGCAAAATAAATTAAAAATTGAAAATTTTATACAGAACATAGAAATGCACCCAGTAAAAGAGCTTGACAATGCTCTTTATAAATGGTTTTTAAATGAACGAACGAAAAATAATTCAATAACTGATACCATGTTAAAACTAAAAGCCCACGAATTTCGCCGGAAACTAAATTCTGAAAAAACAATAAAGACTTCACTAGAATGGGTTCAAAGATTTAAAAAGCGACACAATATTTGTTTTTTAAAAATTACTGGAGATAAATTGTCGAGCAACACTTCAGCTGTGCCTAATTTTATTGAAAAATTAATGAATACGCTAGAAAGCATGAATATGCGCCCAGAACAAGTATATAATTGCAATGAATCTGAATTATTATTTCGCAATATGAATGATAAAACCTTGGAATCTAAGGAAAGGATAACGATAACGGTTTGTGTCAACGCTACAGGAAATCATAAGTTACCTTTATCAATTATTGGTAAACACCACTACCCACACTGCTTCTTAAATACAAGGTTACCGTCAGTACATTATCATTCATCTAAAAATGCATGGCAGAAATCAGCCTTATTCAAAGAATGGTTCAATACTGTTTTTGTGCCAGAAGTTCGGAATCATTTAGTTAAAAAAAATTTACCACCAAAAGCAGTTTTATTATTGGATAATGCTAGTTGCCCGTGTAATTTAGAACTGCTTACCAGTGATGATAAAAATATTACGGCTTTGTTCTTCCCTGCTAATACTAAAGCCATATTGCAACCACTTGATCAGAATATCATTAAACCCTTAAAAACGATTTACCGTAAAAAACTTCTATGCCATTTGTTAGATACTGCAGGCCATAATGTTGCACTGAAACTAAAGAGACTCAATTTACTTGAAGTAATTCACATGTTAGTTGAAGCTTGGAATGAAATCCCGAAAACCTCAATTGCCAATGGTTTCAAGCATTTATTTGATTCTAAAGAAGAAACAGAAGAATTTAACCACCTACTAATAGAATTATTTGATGAGAATGATGACATACCTTTGGCTAGATTATATAATTGTACGTCCAATTATAATCTTAAAATTTCTTCTATCTACAAAAGACTGCTGCCTACAACAACCTTATCTGAAGAAGAAATTAACAATTGGGCGGAAGGCCAAGAAGACAGCAGTAGAGAAAATTCGTGAAAAATTTATATTGGACCAATTATGCTAATTTTATTAGTCATTTAAGTTAATTAAATAACAGAAATAAAACAAAATTATTTAATTTAAATTTGATGTGAAGTTAATAATCATAATTATTTCATTGTTTGTTTTTATGTATTTTATGTTATGTTATATTTTATTAATAAAATAAAAAAAACTGAAGTATTAAAACGAATTTTTATCAAAAATTTAACTAAAACGAAAATATTTAAAATGTTATTACAGTGGTTTGTATTGAGTATATCTCCCGTGTATCAAAGCAATAAGTTGTATTTCAAGGTATTCGATTTATTATTGAATATATAATATTTTCTTATTTTATAACATATAATTAAAATTATATAATTAGTTTATCTAAAAACAATTCTGTAGCGGCTCAATCATTCATTTTACGTACTCGCTCATTCAGTTTACATATTCACTCATTCAATCATTTTTTTACATTCTCTACAAGCACACTAAACAAATAAAATTTTTATTCTCACGCGAACGTATTAAAAACACAAAAGAACTCACCTTTTCAATATCAGGCATACCAACGCAACTACAACAAAAACATTTCATATTCAAAATGAAAACAAAACAAAATAAAAAAAATTCTCGATTTTGTTTTACGTGAGCCACAGTCTCAGTCAGTTTTTCTATCTCTCAAGCCGACTGCACCGGGCGAGATTATTTCTGAGAATATTTGTATCCCAACATTTTCACCCAATGAAATCACTGCTTTGATAAAAAAAATATAAATTTCCTCTTCAAGATTTCTCTTCGCTATAGTTGAAATTTATTAAACATTTGGCAAATAATCTTGCAGACGGCCAACATAACAACACAAAAATAATCGTTTAGAACAATATTTTTTGCCCATTATTGAAATATTTGCTTAATTATGATATTTCTCTCATATGTTAGTGAAAAAATTTCGTCTTTTCGTATATGAAATTAATTAAAAAAATTAATTCTCAAGGAAATTTGAACTCTATTGAAAAATAATCCTTGGATAAAAATAATCCTTCTCGTGCAGCGAGATTTAATGTACAAACTAATAAATAAAACAATCGCGTTTTCTATGATGACAGAAAATAAGTTTTGTTATAAATCAATAAAGTTGATATTAACCCTATAATTCATCCAACCGCCTCAAGGCGGACTTTACACGTTATCATGGATTCTGCGTACGCACATATTTTTTCTTTAGTTTTTACGTGTGTTATTCCCTTTTAAACTACTCTCGTCATAACGGTTTCGTTTTTGTTGTTGTAATATGCCCATTTGTTCAACACGAGTTGAAGTCAAAGTTTTCATAGAAAGTGATGAAAAATAATTCCTATATAGGAAAAAAATTCCAAATTCCTAAGGAAAACCAGAATACACCCGCTGGTAAATAAAAATTGTGTTTACAGTTCAAAATTGGAATTGTTTACAACAATTTCAAACGTCAAATTATCAGCTAGCTCAGTTTAAAAATGTTCCACTACGTGGAATCCGTGATGCTCCAATCATCAATTGACGATTGGAGCATCACGGATTCCACCTATTGGAAGATTTCTAAACTGAGCTGCCTGATAATTTGACTTTCGAAAATGTTGTAAATAATTCCAATTTTGATCTGTAAACACAATTTTTATTTATCGGATTGCTAATAATTGTAAATAATTCCCATTTTGGACTATAAAAACAATTTTTAATTACCGCATTGCTAAATTTTCTTTCGCCGCATTTGTAACAAATGTCATTTTATCAGGTGCATCATTTTAACTATTGTCCTCGAGAGGCGCTTTCTTTACTTTTACAATCGTCAATAGAGAAAAAATAAACAAACGTCAAAGTGTAAGAAAATCGGTGCGAAAAAGAGAAACGGTATAAGGCTATTTTCGTAAATCGGAATCTTATTTAAATTCCTCATCTGTATAAAGATCTTCTGTGATTCGTTCTTTGTATCATTTTTCTATTCGGACACAGTAATTTTTTAATAAATAATCAGAACCATCTGACGCGGATGATGATATTGAAGAAAATGAAGAATTCATTTAAGAGTAAAATATTTTATTTATTTGTTGTATATAAAGATAATTATATGTACACTGATTTTATGACAATTATATTTATAAAGATTTGTTTTTGACATTAGTTTCGAAATTCGAACACAATTTACAACAAAACAAAAATTATTTTCGAAAATTTGTAACAACTATTTTAGTCGCCGATATCCACGACTATAGTTGTAGCAACTGTTTGAAACAGTTGTTATAGTGAGGTTTATAAATCCCAAAAGACTTGCTTTAGTAACAACAGTGGTTGTAGTGCGAACTATAAATATGCCCCTTAGAATTTTATTCAATGCATTGAAATGGAGTGGGGTTGGAGTTCAATTTTTTAATAAAATAAATTTTAATAACTTTTCTAAAAACGCGTCATTATTTTACAGTTTTAGTGTGGACCTGGTAAAAATAGTTGGAAACAAATCGTAAGATTCCTAAGCACGCAACAACAACAAAATTTGTTTTTTTACAATTATATAATAAATTTAAATTAAAAGTGCACTTTTTTTTATCACAAATTACAATGTTTACATACAATTTTAATTTCGTTTTATATAAACCAAAATAAAACTTCCCGATGAAATGAATATCCCGGTAATTTGTTGCGAGTATTGTTACGACATTTTCTCATTGAACACTTCATTTTTCATAAATTGTTTTTAATACTTTTTCACAAATAATAATTAATTATATATTATTCTTTTTAATTATTTTGTTTTATTTGACAAGAATTTCACTTATTATTTTCACTTATTAACAAGAATAAAAACTAAATGGTTTGTTTACAAAAAAGAAAGAGCATAAAACCATTAATAAACCATTTATTATTTACATAAAAAAAATGAGCTTAAAAGATACTAGATAAATAATCATCACTCTCCAACTACTTATACTTGAAATAGAAGATTTTATATGGGAAAGAACTTTGTTTCAGGTCTCTTGCTTTATGTCTATGGTCTACAACTATTTTTACCAGTGCTGAGATGTTCAGTTTGTTTCATCACTTTTTTCGATGTTCGATAGTAGTAGTCGTGTTCCATTGGCGTTAGTAAACTACTCATAAGTACTTATATCTACTCACAACTACTCATGCTCAAATGAAAGTGTAGTATGTTTTACTACTGTAACGAAAATTTGCGTTCCATCCATTGAACAACTACTCATAAGTACTTATGAGTAGTTTACTAACGCCAATGGAACTCGGTGATTACTCATGTCTCTCTTTTCAAGAACAAAATTGTATACTATTTCGACTTTTGAATTAAGCTTTTTCTATTGCGATCTCAGCATGCTCGCATAAAACATCATTCTATTTCTACTTTCATTCATCACTCTTTATCACAAAAAATTTTGTTTGTGATATTTTATCGATGTGAAGAAAAGGAAAAGTATACAGAAGGCTGAGATCGCATTAGAAAAATTGTAATGAAAGAAGAAAATAGCGTACAATTTTGTTCTTGTTACAAGAGACAAAATACTATCGAAAACGAATCGAAAGTGATGTTAGAACATCTCAGCACAGGTCCACACTTATGTACTTTTCATACCAGGCGCCTCGCCTCGAAATTTTTAGTTACCACACATGTGAAGCTGAGATCCTTTCATACCGGCGGCGTCGGCTTTGAACATTCGGTTGCTATCAAATATTTTATTTAGGTCCATTTTATACGTGAATTATAGCAATAAATGAGATATTATGAATTTGTAACCTACATATGAGCTAGATTTTTCGGTAAATAAAAAACAGTTGTGACAAAAATGTGATTTGTAGGTTATGTTGACAAAGCTCTTCGCTTTGTACTACATACTTTGAAATGTCGCAGTCGAGTGTGGAACGCATTGCCTTGGCCTTATAGATAACTTCATTGCAATATATTTTGATTTTTTTAAATTATCACTTAAAAATAAATTATTTCTCAACAAATTGAATTTATTTCTATAAGATTAAACGATATCAACTAAATAAAACTAATTTGGATAGTTCAAAAATGAAATAAAGAATTTTATTTTTGAAGCTCAAAGCCGAGGCGCCTGGTATGAAAAGTACTTTATACGGTAGACAACACAGAGAGATAATTTACACCGCCATATTTAGTCCGGACTATACACTATATTCGACCTAACCTGTGCTGAGATGTTCTAACATCACTTTTTTCGATGTTCGATAGTATTCATGTCTCTCTTTTCAAGAATAAAATTGTATACTATTTCGACTTTTGAATTAAGCTTTTTCTATTGCGATCTCAGCATGCTCGCATAAAACATCATTCTATTTCTACTTTCATTCATCACTCTTTATCACAAAAAATTTTGTTTGCGATATTTTATCGATGTGAAGAAAAGGAAAAGTATACAGAAGGCTGAGATCGCATTAGAAAAATTGTAATGAAAGAAGAAAATAGCGTACAATTTTGTTCTTGTTACAAGAGACAAAATACTATTGAAAACGAATCGAAAGTGATGTTAGAACATCTCAGCACTGGATAGGTCACTTGGTGTAAACGCTTGTTACCGAAAATGGGTTATACCACATTTACATTAGTAGAATAAAAGTATGTAGCAAAAAAGTATCGTAATGTAAACTCAAATTTAAATATTTAAATATTTTATCGCATGCGATAAAATATTTAAATATTTAAATTTGAGTTCACATTACGATACTTTTCTGCTACATACTTTTATTCTACAATGTAAATGTGGTATTAGGCAAGCAAAATGAATAACCTGACCTAAAATAGGTCAACTAGAAATATGGTGTAAACGGTTCGACCTAAGGAATTTCGAATTTTTCAATAGATGCTATTTGTTAATTATAATTTTTACAGCACAAATAATATATAAAAATAAAAATTTTAAAATTAAAATCAATAAATATCAAAATTATATAATATTAAATATAAATACATACATTTATTGTAATACATATTTTAATTTTTGACATATGGACCAAATGCGACCTATATTTATTGTGATGTAAACGGTCGGTAAGTGGACTACTAAAATAGGTCGCCATTTAGGTCAGTCCACAAAATATTTCGTGGTGTAAACTAACTCAGAGTTAATCACGATTTTCAGTTGTCATTTTTGTCAAAAATCGCGTTGTGGAAACGACGAAATGACAAGCGATTGTCATTGCACAATTTTCACAAAAAACTGGATTATTTCGTTTTCACATCGCGATTTTTGACAATCGGGATAAATGAAAATCGCGATTAACTTTGTGTCTGTCTACCGTATAAAACTGTAAAATAATGACGCGTTTTTAGAAAAGCTATTTTTAATAATAAAATTAATTTTATTAAAAAATTTTACTAAATAATAATTATCCGTGTATTTGCAACTAAAATAAAAACATTTTTTAAACTTTAATTGTTTTATCTTAAGCAAGTCAGAAGCCACTCCATGTTAATGCATTGATCAAAATTCTAAATACGGCCCTAAACTATTTTATGTCGAGTTCGATTGGGCTTGTTAAAAATAATCAAGTTTCTGATGCCCAATCGTACGCACATGCAGCATGGCTTATCTCATTATCTGATTGTTGGATCGGTGAATATATGTGAACATTTTTTTTGAGGTTATGTTAACCGTCAGTAAATCTTTTGTTTGATTATGCACAAAATTACACAGATTTTGTCACAAAAATTATTTTAATAACACAACTTATTTATTAATAAATAACGAACTCGTAAAAATTAAGAAGTGATTAAAAATTACGAAATTTTTGACGTCTGGAAGTGTCACAATTTTGATTGACATTTCTTTTTTGTTGGTATTGGCAAATCTTTCAAAAAATCAAGATTTGTCAAAATTATTTTTGTCCAATCATACGCGCAAAAGGATTATAATAATTTTTTTTGACAGTAAATTGATTATTTTTGCCCAATCGAACTCCACATAAGTCTTTCTCTTTTTCCCATCGATTTGCTTGCACTTGAATTTTGTTTAATCTTCTCTATAGTTTTTAGCTCTATAAGTTTTTATATGTAGCAAATGAAATACCACCATTGCAATCATCCGATGTCAAAACTAAAGACAGCAACTTCGATAAAATACAAACATTTTGATTTTGAAACAAACTATCGAGTTTTAATAAAATAAAAATGAAAATTGATGTAAATTTGTGTCGTGTTTGTTTAGAAAATATTGGTACAATTCCATTTTTTAAAAAGTACGGAGATCAAATTGTTTCGGAAATGATAATTTCTGCCTTCAATATTAATGTACGCTAACTGCTAGTTAAAAATTTGGCTTTCCTTTTCATTAACACTTTATTGTTTCTTTATTGTAGATAATCTATAATGAAAATTTACCAGCTACTATCTGTACCATTTGTTTGGAAAATTTAAAATTATGCATTCTAACCAAAACTATTATTGTTAATTCAGAGTCTATGTTAAGTATATATTTGAAAAGACACATGATAATAATTGGAGAATCAGCAGCAAATGTAAACCAGATTAATGTTGTACCGGAAGACTCTCCCGCAACACCGGAATTGATTGGATTAGAGGCTCAAGAAATGAAAATTGAAAGGCCTGAAGACAGGTTTGTAAAATAATCGAAGTTTGTGGTATTATGTATTAAATAAAATAATTTTGAACTCTTTAGTTCACAAGATGTAAATGAGAAACGCGCACGTTTAGAAATCGTTCGGGTTCAATCAGTCGCATCTTTTGAGTCAGAATCAGCAGCAAATGTAAATCAGATTAAGGTTAATTCCCAAACACAGAAATTGATTGGATTAGATGCTGAAGAAATAAGAATGGAAAGATCTAAAGACAGGTTTGTAAAATAATCGAAGTTTGTGGTATTATGTATTAAATAAAATAATTTTGAACTCTTTAGTTCAAAAGATGTTGTAAATGAGAAACGCGCACGTTTAGAAATTGTTCGGGTTCAATCAGTCGCATCTTTTGAGTCAGAATCAGCAGCAAATGTAAATCAGATTAAGGTTAATCCCGCAACACCGGAATTGATTGGATTAGAGGCTGAAGAAATAAGAATGGAAAGATCTGAAGACAGGTTTGTAAAATAATCGAAGTTTGTGGTATTATGTATTAAATAAAATAATTTTGAACTCTTTAGTTCACAAGATGTTGTAAATGAGAAACGCGCACGTTTAGAAATCGTTCGGGTTCAATCAGTCACATCTTTTGAGTCAGAATCAGCAGAAAATATAAACCAGATTAAGGTTAATCCCGCAACACCGGAATTGATTGGATTAGAGGCTGAAGAAATAAGAATGGAGAGATTTGAAGACAGGTTTGTAAAATAATCGAAGTTTGTGGTATTATGTATTAAATAAAATAATTTTGAACTCTTTAGTTCTCAAGATGTTGTAAATGAGAAACGCGCACGTTTAGAAATCGTTCGGGTTCAATCAGTCACATCTTTTGAGTCAGAATCAGCAGAAAATATAAACCAGATTAAGGTTGAACCTGAAAACTCTCCCGCAACACCGAAATTGATTGGATTAGATGCTGAAGAAATAATGGAAATATCTGAAGACAGGTTTGTAAAATAATCGAAATTTGTGGTATTATGTATTAAATAAAATAATTGTTAATTGTTTAGTTCACAAGATGTTGAAGATGAGCAACGCTCAAGTCAATCAGTCAAATCTTGTGAGCCACCAAAGAAGCACGTTCGCCGGAAATTTCGCACAGGTATTTAAATATATATTTTAACTTTGGTCAAAAAATCTAGTAAATGTATCAGTATAACCAAACAGAATAGATATTAAAGACAGGCGATGTCCCATGCACTTTTTGACCAATTATTTCATTTGCAATAACAAAATTCATAAAAATGGCTCAACCCTATAAGTACCAATTAGAAAATTTTATTAAAATTGATTTGATTTCTTTCAGAAAACAGCAATTTTATGTTTCGATGAACGGATTTCAACTTGATGGCCGGCAAAATATAAAATGAGGTTTTTTGAATGAAACTAAATCAATTTTAAATAAATTTGTCTAATAAAGTGGTACTTATTGATATGAGGGTTTGAACCATTTTTAAAAAATTTTGATAATGCAAATGAAATAATTTTGTTAAAAAATGGATTTGACGGTTTTAAATGCCATTTGTGCATGGGGCAATGCATTTAGGGCAAATTTTCACATTTGCCGTCTTACTTTGGTAAAAGTTATTCCTATCCGGATAGGAATGAAATTTTGCCCAAAGTAAGAGCAATTCTTCTTCAGAATAATTTTTTTTTTTACTTTCAACAGTTGGTACCAAACCCTAAAATATAATTTATTATTTAGAATTTTAACAAATATAAAATAATAACAACAAATTATTGAATAAAGTGTAATAATTCTAAATGATAATTAACAAAATTTAATATTCTGATTTATCGAAAAATTAATAATTACTATTTAATACCAACTCATAAAATTAAAATATATTATTTATTTACTCTAGTGGTAAACACTGCAACTAGGTGAAGAAGAGAATTTTTCTATTCCTTCTTCTCAGCGGAATGAATCTCTTCATTCCGGAATGAAAATACACGGCATTGTTGTTGTAAAATTGCCAAAGTAAGACTACAACTATTTAGATCATAATTGAGCATTACCCGCCGATTTTGGCGTTAAGACTCCAAAGGCTGTCTTAGCTAACAGCTGTAACAAGTCAAAAGTAATAAGTTTTTTCATTGTGAATTTCGAGAAGGCTTTATTTTAAAACTAAAGATTATGTTGGTATCTGATTAGGGTTCGTAATAAAGTAGAATCATCAAAATTTATTATATTTATGTTTCTATGGAACGCATACCGCAATAATTTTAACCAAAATTGGTCTGGGGGGGCTATTTGGGAATTCGATTCGAACGTGTTCGACTCTACGATTTATAAGATTCCTATTTGATTTAAATAAGAAACGAACGAATCTGATTCAATTCAAATAAGACTCCAATAATCGAAGACTCGAGTGCGATCGAATCGAATTCACAAATAGCCCCCCTGGGCATATTTACCTTAATGGATAAATTGCGATATGATAATCAGTTAGGAAATAGATTTTATGGTTGCAAAGTAAATAAAAAGTTTAAAAATATAAGATTCTGGCAAAATATCATATCAAAAAGACTTTAATAATTTATAACATAATAATCTCTATAATATCTTGAAAATGATTTTATTTCACCGAGAAAACTCGTTTGGGCCAGATTGAGAATTTTTTAAATATTCAACTTTAAACGAACTTACATATAAGGACGCAACACATCCGTCTTAGTTACTTATCTTCTAGACTTTGGAAAGTTGTTCTACTTTTTAGATAGAGGGATCGCCCACTACTCTTTATGTAGTATATTTCCACTTGGGTTCGATCTTTGCGCCAGGCGCCCTATTCCCGAATTCCATATCCATTTTCCACATGTAAAAGTCTATCAAAATTTATAAAAACGTTCGGAAATTGTAATTCCTGGGGTGGGATGTTGTAACTTCAAATTTTCGAAATTCGAACAGAAAGTCGAAAATTGGTATGTTGTAAAATTTTCGAATTGCGATAATGATACTTTTGTATCACTCAGTTTATTTAAAGTGATGTACGAGCGATTCGTCAAAATATATTACAATAATATCCCTCATAAATTGTTGTTTTTTTCATAAAATTTTCAAGAATTAATATTAATTTAACGTTTTTAATAACAACTAAATGTTAAATTAAAATTTTTGTTGTTAATTCATCTTTGAAAAATGGTTGCCATATTGACGTATCACTTTGGAGTCGAAAATTTTACAACATGCCAACCATCACTTTTTCGAATCGACTTTTAAAGTCGATTCGAATGAAAGTGATGGTACAACATCCCAGCCCTGTATTCTTTAATACGCTACTAAAGGATTTTTTTCGGGTATAAGCAGATGAAAAAAATTCCCCATATACGAAAATGTCAATAATTACATAGATTTTAGATTTAACATTTTTATTTTGTGAATAAAAAAGCAGAGGAAGGGAATTTTGACAGATGTTCACATGTGACAAATAGATGTGGAATTCGAGAACAGGGCCCCAGCTTGAGAATTTTTGTAATATCCAACTTTATACGAACTTACATATAGAGATGCAGCACATTCGTCCCAAGTCACTTACCTTCTAGATTTTGGAAATTTGTTACATTTTTTATATAGAAGGGATTGCCGGCTACTCTTTAAAAATAATATATGTCCACTTGTGTGCGGTTTTTACACCAGATTGTGAAATTTTTTAATAACAATTTTGTGTGAACTTACACAAAGGGACGCAACATGTCCTAAGACCCTTATACATATTCTAGGTGTGTTATAATTGTTTCTGGATAGAGGCGACTTTCGACTGTCTGTAAAACATGTGTTCTTTTGGTTACAATCTTTCGGCCAGATTAAGTAATAATTTCGAATGAACTTTGATTTTGTTAAATTGTTTCTTTGGACAATTTAAATTGAAACTTTATTTAGATGTTTTAAATTCACAATAACGAAAAATTTATTATTCTTCCAATACGTTCTCAGGAAAATCAATTTTTAGGACAAACTTCACACCCGTCAATTTTGGCGTTATCAAATAATTTCGAGTTTCAAATTTGTAGTACCAGGAATGTCTCGGAAATACAACACCAATTAAATTGTTTTCAGTTCTTCAAAACAAGTTAGCATTGGTTCTCAAAGATGCTTTAGTGGCACCTTTTTTTTCGTTAAAGATAGTTTAGTGGCATTGTCGACTGTAAAAAAGTTTTTGGACTGAATTCCATTTTAATATTATGCGGTACATATTCTTGAAATCGTCCAACCAATACCCGAGTGAATACGAGCTGATCAAAATCCGTTACACATAACAAACCATCACACATACCATGGCTTTCATTTTGGATCACGGTTCACTAGACGGATATTCTGGAGGAACACGATTTAATGATTTTTTAGTTATTTCTAGTAAACCCGCTTGAAAGCTTTGTAAAAATTCGGACTCATTTTGTTTTTTTTTTTTGACGAATTGTTAGTCACAAGCAGTGTTACCACTTGGAAACTTGAAATTAGTAGCAAATTTGATACATTTTTTTGAAAATAAAGTACCAAAAATAAAATCATAAGAAAGCAAAAATATAAAATCATTTCAAGGTTTTTATTTGCAAAAATCACAATTATTTTCGTAGTACATATCACAAATATAATCAGTTTTGATTCAACAGTTGGAACATACAACAAATGAAACTTAATATGGCTCAAAAGCAGCGTCTTTAAATTTAAATTTCGCAGCAAATTTTTCCAAATCTTCTTCCGGTATATATCTGTATCCATATTTACTTTAACTAATGTTCTAGTAAACATCACATTACTAATAGTAAATATTATTATCAAGATGATCTGTTTTCTTATTTTTTATTAAATTTAATGTGAAGGCCTTTTCCGCTGCTGCACTGCTGTGCGGCAACGACAGCACTGTTAGGATGTAGTCGGCTAATTCTGTACAAATAGGAAATTCTAAATTATTTTTTAAATTTTTAACTTTGATCCAATTTTGAACAACGTCATCAGAATTCATGTGTGTCAACAAATTTTTATTTCCAATTAAGCTTTGCCACTGTTCATTTAGTGTTTCAATTGAGACATTCGTTTTTTTAAAAGGATAATTGTTTAACAAAGGTCGAATTGTTGGCATAGTTCTGGCTGCAATTTCAGCTACATTTCAAAATTTTAGAATTCCCAATTTGCTGTCATTAAGTTGAAAACGTTTTTTTATTTGGCAGCAAAGCTCGCGATTTTAAATTTGTTTTCTGCTAAAAATGTTTCCTCAAATGAGAAAAAAACATTTAGGTAATTGGGAATGTTTGTTAGTATCTCTAACATCAAATTTTAGATTAATGTTGTCCAAAACGATGAAATTTTTAAAATTTCCAAATAAACGCGTTTGAGTGTTTAATAAACGTTTTGCATTTCGGCTTTTTCAGACTGAAAAATTTTGTTAACATCGTTCACAATTTTTAAAATAAATGATAAAAATAGCAAATATAATTTAAATTCGCCGTTCGTAAGGAATTCGAGGATATCGTGGGCAGAATCAGTTTTATCCTTTACTTTGAAGCAATACAAAATAAAATAAGGCCTCCCATTGCTCTAAAATTCTTAAAATCTCAAGTGAAAGCCAACGAGTTTTGCAAAATTTTAAAATTTTGTGATTTTGAATATTGAAATCCGTGAAGTGATTATAAACGTTTCTAATGTTTCTTTCGATAGCCTCGGGAAAATGTTTTAAGACGGCGTTTACGCAAAGAGAAATGGAGTGGCATGTACAGCCAAAAAGAAAACATTTTTTGTACTTCTTTAATTTTTCCATAAACACCGTTAAAATTACCTGCCATAACTGACACGTTATCACTGGCGACGCCTATTAAATTTTCAAAATTTATATTAAATTTATGAAAATGTACTTTCAATAAATCAAAAATTTCTGTCGCGGTAGACTTTTTTAATTTTATCAAGCCGAAAAAATTATCAATAATTTTTTGAGATGTTGGATCGAAATATCTGCAAATTATTGCCAGGCATTTTTCTGTCGTTAGATCGGTAGTTTCATCTATGATAAGTGAACATTTTTGTTGAAGAATTTTGCTGATTTTTTCTGCGGTATACGGCCAAATTATTGTGTTTACGTATTCTGTGGATTTCGTGCGACCACATTTTATTTGTTGCGCTTTTATTGAACTAGGCGAAACAGTTTGGATCAATTTTGGTAGTGAATGCATAATTTTATATGGTAAACCGTGTTAAGAAAACGAGCTTCTTGTATATGTAATTAAATAACACAAATTAAGTAGAAGTATTCAAAGAAATGTACCAAAGTTAAAAGGTACGTACCGAAATTCTTGGGGCGGAAAATGTACCAAATTTGATACAATTGTATCAAAGTGGTAACACTGGTCACAAGACAACTCAATTCTCCAGCGATCCTCATTAGTGCCGCAGGTTTTTTTCTGAAAAGCTGTGAGAAATTTCTCCACTATTATTTCCATCGGCGGTTGTGAGGGAGGGGGCGAGATTTCGTTACAACATCATGTTCCCATGCGATCAACCAAATTTGTACTAACTGTAGCACGTGTTGCTTGACGTTGCTGTTGAAGTTGTTGCGCCTCTGCTGACTCTCCTACTCGCCCCTCGTTCTTTTTTATTTTTTTTTTCTGTACACAAAATAGAAAAGTGTGTTGCAATTAGCTATTTGCCAAATTCAATTTTTGGTTTTATCTTTGCCCGCTTGGGCAGCGCTACTGTATACCGTGGGAGGTGGGGCAGTAAAATTTATATGTGGAAAATTTCATATAAAAACACGAAAATTGTTGATTTGTATCTCACATTTATGCGTAAAATCAGGGTGTCCATTTACATATTATGTACTAAACAAAACGCTTGTAGTATTAGATTTAATTATTAGACACATATTGCGATGTTTGAATTGAAGAAACTATTAAAAAAGTGGAATCAGAAACACGAATTTGGTTAAAATAGTGAGGTTATGTTTCGAAGTTTTCTGTATTTTTTTATTTTAGACTGAAGCCGCATACTACAAAAAAAATTCAGTAACTTTTTTGGTAATTTCGCAACAGACGAACTTGACGGACATAAACTTTTCTCAACTTTTCGGTAATTTTTTTCCCCTCCATACCAACTTAAAAAAAACATAATTCTTTTTTTCATACGAGAAAAAACAATATGTTTTTTAAGTTGGTATGGAGGGGAAAAAAATTTACAAATTATATGAGAAAATTTTATGTCCGTCAAGTTCTTCTGTTGCGAAATTACCATAAAAGTTACTGAATTTTTTTTGTAGTATGCGGCTTGAGGTTGAGGGGTATGGGGTATATCCTCCAACAGGTCGCAAATAAACTATTTGCGCCTCAAAATCTGACTACCTACTCGATTGATTTTAACATGAGTTTTCAATTGAAATTTCTTTTTTTTTTTGTATTTTATTTGCTTTTGCGACTGAGGAGTAAAAACATTATAGAAAAGTTACCACCGACTTTTTGACGATGGAAATAAAATCAAGTAAAGACTGATTTACATTCAAAGATTTTCGCAGATGCAGATGTCAAATCAAAAATTCGTTTTCTTTAGAAATTAAAAAATAAATTTAAACAAAAAATGTCATAAACCAATACAAATGATTGGTTTTCTTGTTCTTGTAACCTTATTATTGTTATTTATTCACGTATCGACAATTTTACAGAAAAAAGATGAAACTCGACATCTGTAAAATAAAGCAGACGACGATTTTTGGGTTTGTTTCTCGGGTTTTAATTGACTTTTTTAAGCAGATGAATAATTTTTCTCTTTTTGTCTTTGTTGTTTTTCATATGTTGTGTTTCAACTTTTTTGCGGACGTCGAATGTCGTTGAATGTAAATCAGCTATTAGTCAAGACAATTAATACTACTCAGTCGCAAAAGCAAATAAACCACAAAAAAAAATTGAAAAACTCATGTTAAAATCAATCGAGTAGTCAGATTTTGAGGCGCAAATAGTTTATTTGCGACCTATTGGAGGATATACCCCTGAGTGCAATACAAACGTAATGAATCATCTAACTGAAAGAAACAGATCAGTAATAACAGTATTGCATTACTTTTTCATCGAAAAAGTTGGTTTTCGACAATCGGCAAACAAAAAACTCCGCATAAAATAAAAAACAAAAATGTTTGGACTAAATACATTTTTTTTTTTAAATGTATATTGGTATATGGTTGTCATTTTTTAAAAATATTTTTTGGGATTTTGGCGCCTCTAATGCCAATTTCGAGAATTAAGTTTGGGAAAATCACTAATGCCTCAATTCCATTGTGAAAAATTGACTGAGCTGACTTCAAGTTGGAAAAAAAAAAAAAAATAATCCATCAGAATGACAAAGACGAAGTGCTTTGTTATTGTTTTTTTATAGCAAAATTTGATTGACACATTTTGACAGCAAACAAAAACATAACCAAAAATTATTAAACAAAATTTGGTATTAGTGTTAATTCGATTATTTTCACGTTTCAAAATACTCTAAAAAATTAATTATTATTTTTACTCAAACCAAAATTATTTTTTTCGAAGATTATCCGTCATAAAATACAAAATTAAAAAAATCTTTCCCATAACAATGCCATACTATTGTTTGTTAGTGTTTTGACAGCAAACAAAAACATAACCTATAATTAATTAACAAATTAAGTGGTATGTGTTAATTCAATTATTTCAAGTCTCAAAATTATCTAAAAAATTAATTATTATTATTACTCATATCAGAATTATTTTTTTTCGAATATTTTTTGTCTTAAAGTACAAAATTAAAAAAATCTTTCCCATAAAAGTGCCATACTATTAAAACTAATAATGTGTGCGAGAAATATTTTTCATCGGTACACAATATTTATGTGCTTCGATTAGTTGGACTGCCATAAAATGTTCTCGATTTGAACTTTTTTTAAATTTTGATATCAGTCCACTAATGCCTCAATTCCATGGGAAAAATTGACTGACAGTCAAAAAAATCGAAAAGAGAAAAGTAATCTAAAACTCCATGTAAGAGACAAAGACAACGCTTTTTTTTGTTTTTTATTGTATAGCAAAACAATTTTGCTATAAAATAAAAAGCACGTTGGCTTTGTCTCTTATATGGGGCATCAAATTATTTTTCTCTTTACGTTTTTTTTGACTGTCAGTCAATTTTCCCCATGGAATTAAGGCATAACACAGACATACCTTTTTTGTAAGTAAAATTTTGACTGACTCCGTTGGGCATCTCGTTCATACAACCACATACGCTTAATTGAAAATACTAATTACTTCAGCATTTGAAACAGAAAAACTGTGTTTTTAAATCGATTAATTATCAAAATGATCAAAATGTACAAAAACATCAGTGTTCACTGTTCATGTTTATTTGGGAGTGACTGTACAAGTTAACACATCAAGCAACTAGGTTCCCACGTTTATGTGAGGGATCATATTCCTCTGTCTGAAGATAACGACCATCGCACGTTGCACTCAACATTATCGCAACTCAGCACATTCTTCCACTCGCGGTTGCAAGTATTCAGTTAATTACATTAATATAGTCAGTTGTAATCCAAATTTAGTTTAAGATAGATGTTTAAGTTTTTATAATAAAAGTGTATTAAATGAATCATTCAATAAAATAAAATTGTGTTAAATAAAATCAATAATAAATAAATAAAAAAGTATATAAAATAAAAAATAAAAAAATAAAAATTAATTTTTTTTATTAAATTAAATAATAAATAAATTAACTGGCGCCGAAACAGGGACCCTTGCGAAGTGTCAATAAAGAAAAAGTAACTAAGTAGTAACTAACGAATTTAACTGAACCAAAAAGTGCCCACTAACCTCAACAAGGGGATCATAATAATCAAAAGTGAACAGTGTAAGGCTTTGTGGTTACCTATACCACATCAGTGAAAAGTAATTAATCAAAATTACTACAACAAGTTAAAGTGTTAGAATTGGGGAACGAAGCGCCCAAGTATTTCTACTCAGAAAAAAAGGGAGTTGAAACAGGACCACGGACACCAAGCCATAAACCATTCAACAGCGGCCCAATCATCTTTAACGACGACATCTGAGCACGGGCCACGAGATTACAACTCCAAATGTCAACCACACATTTGTTTATAATTTTGTAAGTTATTCCAATTTTAATCTAAAGAAATTCTATTATGTATATGTAAAGCAAGTGAAAAATTAAAAGTCAATTTTTATAATCTTATAAATGAAATGAAATCAAGTAAGAATCAATTTTAATCTAAGGAAAATTAAACGAGATGTACTAAAAGTAAAGTAAAAGTAAAATCAAGATTTTCAATATTTAATTTTAAGCCAAAGAAAATTTTATAAAAATTAAAATACAAGAAATCAAATTTAAAGAATTTATCAGTGAAATCAAGTGAAAATCAATTTCAATTTAGAGAGTCAATTCAATTTAAGTAAAATCAAGCTTTTCAATATTTAATTTTAAGCTAAAGAAAATTTTATAAAAATTAAGATACAAGAAATCGAATTTAGAGAATTTATCAATGAAATCAAGTGAAAGTCAATTTCAATTTAGAGAAAATTAAACGAAATATATCAAAAGTAGAGTAAAATTAAGACACAATTTTTATCTAAAGAAATTTTTTGTTAAGAAACCTTTTTTCCTTCTTTCGATAACTAAACTTGACATAATTTAAATATAATTAAATAAATAAAAGCATAGTATCAATTTTTCCATATTCAAACCTATATCTGTAAAGGCAATAGTTGATATTAGGAATCTAACCCAGTCAATCAAACATTTTAGTGCCCAAAGTGAAAAAATTGACAGACTCTAGAAATCCTAAACCGTTCGATCTTGAACAATTAACGGATATCGTAACAGCAATAGTAATCGACCAAAACCAAAAGATTAATAATCATAAGAATGAAACGGACCAAACAATAGACGACCAATACAGAGCGAACCTCACAGATTTAGATAAAATTCCCGACATCGTAAAGTGTATAAGAGAGTTCTCAGGCCAACCAGGAGAATTTAGTTCCTGGAAAAAAAGCGTAGACAGGGTCTTACTGATATATGAACATCTAAAAGTATCTTAAATGTAATTAGAAACAAAATAGTAGGCCAAGCCGATGTTGCGTTAGAATCTTATAATACTCCACTCAATTGGCAAAAAATCGCCAAATGTCTAACCCTGCATTATGCGGATAAGCGGGATTTAGGTACTCTCGAGTATCAAATGATGACACTGATACAAGTTAGCCAAACAATCCCCGAGTTTTACGAGCAGAATACGATACACAGCACGAACAAACTCTCGTGGAATATACTGACGCAGAAACCATACCTGAACCGAACGAAGACAATACCGTAGAAATTTATGACAACCACGAGACATCCTAATCAGTAGACAATATTAATTTTTTAGATTAAAGAGCTCCTCGTTTCCTTACTTAGAACACCAAGCGAAGAGCGGCAAAATTGTTAAGTTCTTAATAGATACATGGTCCAACAAAAATTATATACAACCCCAATACGTTCGTAATCCCATCCTAAATGAAAAACCATTTATAGCCAACTCAATAGCAGGAAGCATAAAAATCACTCATCATGCTATGAGAAATTAAAATTCTTCATTCTGCCTAGTCTCAAATCCTTTGGAGGAATAATCGGTAACGATAGTTTGAAAGAACTCAATGCCACCATTCATACAAGTAGTGGATTTATGACTATTTATTCCAATGTTAAGATTCCACTTAAACAGCACATATCGGATTCTGTGAACAATACAAGTTTAAGAGCAACTATCCCCACTGAAGCGAATACGATAACTTCAACGCAACATAGCGACGAAAGTTCCGCACACGATCGAATTCCTATAATCGAAACTCCTGTTAATGCTTTCCGAAACCAACTGATATTAAAAATAGGCGACGAAGACTCATACCAGATCCAAACTCCTTTTCCAAATTACTTACGACATACTATAACCAACCCAAATTTCACCTCCTCCGATATAATAAATATATTTAAAAGATACTTAAACCCCAACACAATAAATGGTCTAAACACCACAGAGAGAATTATGGGAATAATTCAGGAAGTATACCCAATACATTTTAGAAATTACAAAATACGCCACACTCGGAGGACGGTAGCAGACATTATAAGTGAAGAGGAGCAAAATGATAAAATCCTAACAACACACAAACGGGCCCACCGCAATGCCGAAGAAAATAGGGAGCAAATCATACAGAACTACTATTTTCCAAGGATGAGTAAGAAAATAAAATTTTTGGTAAGACAGTGTACCACTTGTAAAGAAAATAAATACGACAGGCACCCGAATAAACAAGAAATTACTCCTACTCCTATTCCCAACTATCCTGGGCACACTATTCACGTAGATATTTACTTCACTGAGAACCAGTTAGTCCTCACGGCCATAGACAAATTGACAAAATTTGCTATTTGCAGGCCAATCAAATCCAGGGCAATAGAAGATCTTAAACAATCACTCAGGGATATTCTATTTTCCTTTAGCGTACCTGAAGTGGAGGTAATCGACAATGAACCATCACTTAGCTCAAATACCATCACATCCATGATGGAAGACTCCCTGAAAATCAAAGTATTTAAGGTTCCTCCCTACAAGAGCGAGGTAAACGGGAAAGTGGAGAGATTTCACTTAACCCTTTCAGAAATAATAAGGTGTCTCAAATCAGATAGCATCGAACGATCATTCACAGAGCTGCTTGAAAGAGCGGTAAACGAATATAATCACTCGATACACTCGACCACCAAGAAAAAACGCGTAGAGTTATTTTTCGGACGTAAGTCCAAACATTTCCCCAGAAGAGTTCGAGCAAGCACGCCTCAACAGTATAGAAAGATTAATACAAAAACAAGAACAGGACATAGCGTACCATAACAAGAAAAGGAAGCCGGTCAAAACATATCAACCGGGCAATCTATTTACGTAAGACGAAACATTAGACTAGGGTCAAAATTAACAGCTAGGTATAAACAAGAAATAGTTAAAGAAGACCGAAACACAACTGTAACAACTGAATCAGGAAAGGTAGTGCATAAAAGTAATATTAAATCATAACGTTATTCCTCTTACAGATACGCGACACGCGTCATCTTCGCGGAAATAATTAATATTAAGTACGCCATCCATTGGGCCAAGGCGGGAGTGATAAACTCTCTCATTCTTTCAGATTCTGAAATTAAATTAGCTATACAAACAATTGAGAAAGAAAATTTGCCATATGCAACTCCGGAAGAAGCCTTAGACTTCGCCACCATTAAAATTATCACTAATAAATTATGTCTCCTTTATATTGTCTACATTACTTTAACAACTATTGAACTTTACGTTAGGTTATTATTAAAAGCAGTCAAGAGAAATCAAAAGATCATTGAAATTGAATATGAACATATTTTAAAAAACCATAACAAAGTATATGGTATTACTAGTAATTGTAAAACAATCAATTCCTTGTCAATCTGTAATCAAAAAAATGTATTAGATATAAGTAACACCGAATGCCTGCCAAACTTGCTCAGTAGTCATCCGTCGAAATGCAACCAAACCAATAGCCAACACATACCAAACGTTGAGGAAGTATCAGAAGGTCTTATACTTCTAAATCAATAGGACGGAGAAATTTCCATCAACAACGAGATGCAGAAGCTGAATGGTACTTACTTGATAAAATTTTCCAATTCAAGTCTAACCATTGGTAACTTGAAATATATTGCCAACGAAAAATCGATAACTCAAGCGCTCCCCGCAATTCTACAACCTACGCCTGAAGAAGATGAATATAGAGAAATACTATCAATATAACTGATGAAAGATTTAAACATTAATAATTCGAACTCCTCCAACAAGAAACATTTCGTCATCAATCCATGGGCATCAGCTTATTCTCAATAAGCATTATCATCACGGTATTCATTATTGCCGTCCTATTAAATAGAAAAAGAACATTGCGAATCACCAATTCTATCAATCGTGAAACATTATAGGAAATCAAACACCAAAAAGCAAAAGAACATATAGAGAACGATGGTACCCAACAGCAGGACACAACAACTCATCTACCAACGTTAGCCGCTACGGCTCCCCCTATAAGAAAATTCTACGAAACTCCATTTTTCTAAAAGTTCAAATGGAACATTTGAATCTAAGAGGGGAAGAGTTAACACATCAAGCAACTAGGTTCCCACGTTTATGTGAGAGATCATATTCCTCTGTCTGAAGATAACGACCATCGCACGTTGCACTCAACATTATCGCAACTCAGCACATTCTTCCACTCGCGGTTGCAAGTATTCAGTTAATTACATTAATTTAGTCAGTTGTAATCCAAATTTAGTTTAAGATAGATGTTTAAGTTTTTATAATAAAAGTGTATTAAATGAATCATTCAATAAAATAAAATTGTGTTAAATAAAATAAATAATAAAAAAATAAAAATTAATTTCTTTTATTAAATTAAATAATAAATAAATTAACTTACATACTTATTTATACTTAAAGCTGTGTTTTTTTTATAGATCTGAACAGATTACGGCGAAATTAGTTTAATTAAATTCTTTATATTTATTTCTCAATTTAGGTATACAATTTAAAAAATCGTTGGTTCTTTAGTAAACTCTTAGTCCAGATAAATAATCCGGGTTAAGTCGTACTAAAAATCTGATGAATACTTTGTGCAATTTTTTTTGTTATAGACAGATGAATTCAAGATCACCAAGATTACTGTCTTTTTAAAAAATTTAGCTATCTCATTCAAAAAAATAATATTCTCTAAATGAATATAATATGCTGCAGCTGCAGATCAGGTAATTCAGCATTGAACTTTTCCTACTTCTTTTTTTAAAGATTTTTGAAAAGATTTAAATATACAAATGAACAAAATTCAATCTTACAGAGCATTCACAATGGAAACACTTTTTACTTACAGGTTTGTATGAATTTCCAATATAACGAGCAAACATTTTTGTTCGTTAAGTTGGAAATTCATACAAACCTGTAATTAAAAAATGTTTCCATTGTGAATGCTCTGTTAGCTTTACGATTAAAAATTTTGCGATATTTTTCTCACTGTGAAAGCGTAAATAATTATTTGTATCTTTTCCATAAATGATAATAATTGAACAGATGTTATCTATTGCTAATACATATGCCATGTATTGTACTTTTGATTGATCAATTGATATGGATGTACGGATAAACTAAGAATTTTTCACACTTATACATATTAATAAATAACTGATGAACAAAAAATAAATAATATGCCGCGCTTGGTTTGTATCCAAAACAATCCAATCCTAAAACTCCAATTATTCATTAATTCTAAGAAAGTAATCATTATTAATTCAAACTACATTTAAAACTTACAGTAGCTCAGATAGGATCTGGGCCTAGATTCTGATCAAGTGACAATTTTTTGTGACTTTGTACTAAAATTTAAATTGCTATAAAATGACAATAATGTTGGTATGTTTGTTGTGTTGTATAATTTGTATATTTTAATATTTTAACCTACAAATTTATTATTATTATTATAATTATTTTATTAAATAATAAATACGCCCAATATAATGTTGAGTTATGCGAAGTGTTGTCCCATTCTGCCAATAAATTTACATATATAAATAAAATACAATAGATAATATTATAGGATGTGTAATTACTAATGCCATCTATTGTAAATATAAATCAATAATTTCTGTTTCTATGTTAAATCAGCGACGCCATCTATCGTAAATATAATTTGAACAACTTGATTTTCGTACAGAAATAAATACATTTCGTACATTTGGTATAATCAATGTCCTCCCAAATTAACCTCTATTAACCTTCTCCGTACAGTAGAGGCCGAGATTTTTGTTCCAGTTATTTCTTCCAGATCCGCTTGTAATTTTATGCGCGTTCTGAATCAGTTTCGTTTGGACCAAAGAGCCAGAAACTTGTCATTCACTATGGTAGTCTTTCGCTTATTTTCAGAACATTTGCACCACTCTGTAGACCCAGTTAACTTAAATTTTTTTATGATAGCCGCCACAGAAGATTTGCCACGTCCTATCCTTTCACTAATATAAAGATTTAACCTTCTTAATTTTTTTTTATTCGAACTCCGGCGAGATTTCTAGGGGTTTCCATACTTTTTCGTCACCCTGTATAGCGAAGGTAAACTTTTACTATTATAATTAAATAAATTGGAGTTCTTTACACGTAAATTGCGTCTATATTAGAAAAATACTACAAATTCAAACTTTCCAAATTTCATTGCCAGCACAAAGTGCAATCAGTAAATTGAGTATATTTTCCTTCTTTAAATTGCAAAAATTCTATTCAATAAAATAATACGGTACCTATAGTATATGAGTGACTATATTTTAAAATAACATACTTGATAAATACATTGTATTTTGTAATAGCAAATCAATAATTATTAGAAAAAATATTTTATTATAGGTGTGACTATCAAAAGTAAAATCGATATACTGAAATCAATTGATAATGGTGCTAAAACCCAAGAGCTGGCCGACAAATACAATGTTCATAGATGCACAATTAGCGGAATTAAAAGAAATAAATTAAAAATTGAAAATTTTGTACATAATATAGAAATGAAACCAACAAAATGTGCACGTTTTTCTATGTTAAAAGAGACTGAAAATGCTCTTTATGAATGGTTTTTGAATGAACGAATGAAAAATAATTATATAAGTAATAACATGTTAAAACTAAAAGCCATCGAATTTCATCAAAAACTAAATTCCGATACATCATTCAAGGCTTCACTAGTATGGGTTCAATACTTTAAAAAAAGACACAATATTCGTCCTTCAAAAATTACTAAAGAATTGTCGAGAAATATTTCGGCTGTACCTAATTTTATTGAAAAATTCATGAATACGCTTAAAAGCATGAATATGCACCCAGAACAAGTGTATAATTGCGATAAATCTGGATCATTATTTCGCGCTATGGATTATAAAACCTTGGTATCTAACAAAGAAACAAGTGCTCCTGATCGCAAAAATTCGAAAGAAAAGATAATAATAATGGGTTGTGTCAATGCTACAGGAAATCATAAGTTACCTTTATCAATTATTGGTAAACCACAAAAGCCACGCAGCTTCAAAAATGCAAGATTGCCTTCAGTACATTATCATTCATCTAAAAATGCATCGCAGACGTCAGCCTTATTCAAAAAATGGTTTGATAATGTTTTTGTGCCAGAAGTTCGGAATCATTTAATTAAAAAAAATTTACCACCAAAAGCAGTTTTATTATTGGATAATGCTACTTGCCCTTGTAATTTAGAACTGCTTACCAGTGATGATAAAAATATTACGGCTATGTTGTTTCCTGCTAATACTAAAGTCATATTGTTACCACGTGAACGTAATCAGAATATCGTTAAACACATAAAAAAGATTTACCGTAAAAAACTTCTATGCCATTTGGTAGCTACTGCAGGCGATGATGTTGCACTGAAATTAAAGGAACTCAATTTACTTCAAGCAATTTACATGTTAGTTGACGCTTGGAATGAAATCCCGAAAACAAAAATTGTCAATGGTTTCAAGCATTTATTTAATTCTAAAGAAGAAACAGAATTTAACCATCTACCAATGGAATTATTTGATGAAAATGATGACATACCTTTGGCCAGATTACATATATAGTTGTACTTCCAATGATAATCTTAAAATCTCTACCTTCTACAAAAGACTGTTGCCTACAACATCCTTATCTGAAGAAAAAATTAACAATTGGGCGGGAGGCCAAGAAGAAATCAGTAGATCATTGATAACGGAGGATGACATTTTACTGGAGAATGAGGATGATGAAAATGAAAACACCAATCAAACTAATTCTAGTGAAATGAGAATCTAATGTTGCTTTTAAGAAAAATTCGTGAAAAATTTATATTGAAACAATTATGCTAATTTTATTAGTCATTTAAGTTAAAACCGAATTTTTTTTTTAAATTTATTTGGAGTTACTATTTTCTAAAAATTGCGTATTAGAAATTATACGAATTAATTAATTAATTCAAACTAGAGGGGTAAAACATTGTTAATTGATGAAATAAAAAAAAATATTTAATTTAAATTTGATGTGAATTTAAAAATCTTTTTCAAAGGTCAACAAATATGTATTTTTTATGTATTTTATGTTATGTTATATTTTATTAATAAAATAAATAAAACTAAAGAAGTAAAATGAATATTTTATCAAAAATTCAACTAAAACCAAAATATTTAGAATGTCACATATAAGAATAGATAGATGGAACTGGTTGTGGAACTGTTATGGGCCATATTTACATGCCAAACTTCAATAAAATAATTTTAACCAAATTCCAACCCAATCCGCTTAGACCAGGCAGGACATAAGTATATAAAAGTTAATACTTTTTATTTTTAGTTGTTTCTTGTATAATAAACGTGTTATGTTTATATTTATTTATTTATCTTTTGTTGTTCACAATTTTATTTTATTATACTAGAGAAATTTAAAGCGGATGAAGACTAAACTATACTATAAGAACAAGTGTTTTAAAACGAATTGTAGAAACTTTGAAGGTCGTTTCTGTAAAATTATGAAAATGTTACATATCACCTTCATCCACTCATGCCTTCAAATAATAATGGTGTAGAAGGTTAGAATCCTTGCCTTGAATTGAACTTTTTCATAAAATCTGCCTCGGAAAATTATCGCGCGCTGACCTAAAAGCAATTTGGTGAACAATTTCCGAGAGGTATAATCAATCCTGTGTGTTAAACGACGGGAACACTGCATGAACTTATCCAAATAAAATTAAAGACAAATTTAATTTGGTTTTCAATTATATAATTATTTTCTAAAAATGAAAATCACAAATTTATTTCAGTTTTCAACTTAAAAAATACCCTTTTCAATGGGAAGTTAAAAATAAAAATTAAAGCAATAAAATTAAATAATTGCACATTTGTTTCATACAGTAATAGTATATTGTATAACAAGTGAAGAAAACGAGTCATTGCAATACGAAAGTGAAATTTGCAGCCTGAGCGATAGCGAGGGCTGCAATCACTTGAGTATTGCAATGACTCATTTTCACACGAGTTACACACGCTATTTTTTCTACGATACAATAGCCCTGTAACATTTATAAATAAGTAGAAACATAAAAAATTACCAACTTGTACGGATCAACAGAAATTTATTAAACCATTAAAACATTTGGGTTTTCACAAATCGTGTAGCAATATTAAGGCCGGTATTCACGTACAATTAAATTGCGCAATATAATTGTGTTACGCCCACTATTGCACAGTAAAATCCAAAAAGTTTGAATAAAAATTGAGTATATTGTGCAATATAATGACGTCCCACAATTATATTGCGCAATTTAATTGAACGTGAATACCGGCCTTTAAGAAATCGTTGTGTAATGAGAATATTTCCACACGATTTTAGTATACGATGCAAAGGCTCCTTTTCTTATATAATTTAAATTCAAAAATCATCATCGAAAGTATAGGTTACTGCACTATCGTAGAAAAATAGTATTTAAGTTGGATCAAGCTGAATAAAGCTTTTCTGATTCAAATAATGCATAATGGCTATCTTTTGGCTCAAAATCTAGACAAGTTTTATCTGCTTTTTTCAAAGCCGACTTAAAAACGCACAATGAATTGAGCGTTTTTTCTCCTAGTCTATTTCTTTTTTTCGACTTTATGTCGGTAACCATTGAAAAAATACGCTCCGAATCACCGTTTGAATGAGGTAATGTCAACGTAAAATTCACTATTTTTATTAAATTTGGATAAAGATTATCCCCATTTCCGTCATAAAACAACAAATTAAAAAAAAAAATCGCCATGCTATTAAAATTATTAGTGTGTGCGAGAAATATTTTTCATCATACACAATATTTAAGCAGATGTGTTAGTTGAAATGATCTCGATTTGATACTTTTTAGCAACAAAACCTTCTACAATTCTCTCTTGAGAAAGCCCAACTAAATGTATACTAATATAATCGTATATATATATATACATATATATGGTTATGATCTCAACTGGAAATAGTAGTGGTAAGAAACGAAAAAAATTGAATTTTTTTTATATGGTTTTTCGTAGCGACCAATACACTACCCAGTATATACATATTTTTAAATATGTGTAAGAGAGCTATACAACGCAGTCAGGCTTTCTCAAGAGAGAATTTTAGCAGGTTTTGCTTTTTAGCCATAATTATGGCGATCCACTAATCCAGACACACATTTTCTGAAGATAAAATTTTGACTGACTTCGTTTTGTGTTTCATTCACACAACTCCGATTATATATTTTTATCTCACTTTATTTTGACTGACAAACTATTATTCACAAAATAACTTAATTTTAATAAAATTAACCACAGAAAAAACTCAAATGGAACAAGATTAAACCTAAAGAATACGAATTTGCCTTCTTTTTATGTTTTAATTTTTCACACGCTTTTCACAAAAAAATTTACTTGCTTAGCTTTAAATGACATAAAATGAATACATTTCAATTAAATTTTTATTAAAAAATATTTAATATGTATATGTCTGTAATAATAGAAATAAAATTGCATCTGTACCACTTCATACAAAAGATATGAACAATATTTTGACGTTTAATTTGTTTTCCTTAACACAAAAAATCGCAATGAAGTTGTCTAGCATTCAATCTATTGGTAAAACCTTTGAGTATGTATATATAGTGTAATCACCAAACCAAAAAAAAAAGTTGTAATACTACCTCGTTGCAAGATGAAGGTGCGACAATCGGCATGTTTTTATACAAGTAGAATGAATAATATGTATGTATATGAAACGAAGAAATAACTTGAATGGTACACATGCATTTTTTCGTTTGTTTTTTAAATTTTTTTTATTTTTACTTTCACAAAACATGATACATCCATATGTATGTATACTAGTTGCTTTCCAATCGACCAACCGCAAGCACCCGCTAGTAGAATGGTTTTTGTCTTCGCTAAATTATGTACATAAAATGTATTTTGTGTTATGTATAGACACAAAATACCAAAATACCATAAAATCTTTATTTTATGGTATAGATAATTTAGCGAAGACAAAAACCATTCTACTAGCGGTTCACTAGCGGGTGCTTGCGGTTGGTCGACTGGAAATAGGGAATGCAATATTTGGACTAAATCAGTTTACCGGTTTTTCGGTAAATATTTTGGGCAATACCGGTTTTACCGGTAATTTACCGGTGTTTTTTATTAAAATAAAATTCAAATGCACTTTGTTCATAAAAAAATTGTATTACATAATTAATTCATATCCTGTCTGTCTAATTAAAAATAATAAAATAAATAAATTAAATTTAAGAATTATCCTAAAATTGAATTTGAATTCTTATTTGAAGTCGCCAAAAAACTGTTCGAATTTTATATCACGTAGGAATAATTTTAATTATTAAAATACGCCTGTAAGAGGAGAGCATAAAGAATCCGAGTACCGGCATTTACGCGTTACCGCGTTTGTGTATATATTTGGCTACCATCGAAAAAAATCTTTTCTTAGTCTACGCTTGTTGAATCGATTTAAGTTAATTACGACTTACTTAGTTACTTTCGCATATTCACTAATTCGAATTTACCTCATTTTCCTTCCTCGACCAGTGGTTTAAATTCTTGGAGCAAACGAATTCATTCAATTAATTTAATGTTTTAATTTTACCACGCTTTTAACTTAATGTTAATTGTTAATTAATTAAATTGTGAAAATCGGTCTGATATATTATTTGTTTGCTAATTACAGACCAAATGGTCTAATTAGTGAAAAAATACCGTGAATTTAAATTAATATTTCGTGTAATCTTTATAAGCATGCGGTTCTATGACCATTTTAACAGTTTTTTGCAAATAACATGAGGAAGCATACCATTAGCGTTGTCGAAAATTATTCACTCGCTTCGTGATTTTAACGACAAACAACGATTTAGGAACGAAATTCATAACGCTGATGTTGACAGTGGATATGATGTCGAAGCGAAAAAGACAATTATAATATGGGCCAATGTAGAGTTATGAACTTGTGCTCAGTTATCATGGATTGATGGGGGGATTGATTTTTCCATAATCGTGAGCTTATCAGCACAAAACAGGTCAATTCTCTTGCAATTTTCAGAATATCAACTTCAAGCTTTAATTAAAATGTATTTTAATATTAATTATAGATTTTATAATTAATGAATTAGCCGTAGTACGTATTAAATTATATTGTGATCTTCATCATCTCTTAAAAGACTGTTTGAGTCTGAATGAAAGTGAATTAATTATGGCCAGTTAAGCCGCATGGAATGCAATTGTACTGGGTAAAGAGTAAAAGTAGGAATTTACCGGTAAATAAAATACAATTACCGGTAATTCGGTAATACATTTTTAAGGCGGTTTACCGGTTTATCGGTTAACCGGTTACCGGTATTGCATTCCCTAATCTGGAAAGCAACTAATACTCATCATTATGTATACAGGGTGTCCGGGTTTGGGATGCTGATCCGTCAAGGGGTGATTCCTTGGTTCATTCTGAGAAAAAAATCGTATTGGGAGGGGGTCCATTTTTGATATCCTTTGAGATACAGGGTGTTTAAAAAATTTGGTTCAGAAAAAAAGTACACTGAAATATTAAACTGTAACTTCCAAAATAATTTTCGGACAGCAACCGACTTAGACTTATTTGACTGGTAATTGTATAGGCTATTATTAAGATCTGGGTGGTTATCTTGCATCAGCATCCGTTTGAGAGCTATGATGCTTTAAAGTAAAAAAAAAATATTTTTTGTTTATAAAATTGAGTTTTTCTCAAAAAAAACCGTTATAATTATTTTATTTTTTTATTTTATTTTAATTGGCCATGATCTCCCCAACAATCTCGCAATACATTATTTGTACCCATATACCATAGTTTTTTACGTATATCGATTATTCTCAATCTAATTAAGAGATGTTGCAGTGTTGATATTGTAACAATTTTTTTTTGATAACTAAAACAGTAGGCGATTATCACTTCCTTTGTTTAAATGTTGAAAAAACAAAAATTAAACATTTTCATACTACGTCTACACCTGCATGCATTGATACGCAACACTTCCTCGTTTCTTACGTCTTTGCCTACAAACTTTGTGGGAGAGGTCGCGGTTCTGACGCAAGAGTATTTACAAATATTCATAGAAGACTGCGAGATATCGTAACAACATCAAATAACCGGGCGGAGCCCCTTTCATTCTCACCAAATCATTTGGATGTCGACGAAGAAATAATTCGTAATGTAACAGCAAATCCTTCTATTAGCATAAGGAAGTTCGCAGTACAATTGAACGTCTCTTGCTACCGAATTCATTAACAATTACACAAGGAGAATCTTCATCCATACCATATAACACCCGTTCAAGAACTATTAGCGATAGACCGCAATAAAAGATTGGGGTTTATTAATTGGTTGATGGAAAGGAATTTGGACAATGATAATTTTGTGAAACGTATCCTGTGGCTGGATGAATCATAATTCACAAGAGATGACATAACAAACTTTCAGAATCTACTCGAGTGGGCTGCTGAAAATCCTCATTCGAAAAAACAAACATTATTTCAGCACCGCGTATGTGCTGGTGTAATTGGGGATAATTTTACCATTCATATTACCATCGAGATTAAATAGTGATCGTTATTTACAATTTTTACTAAAGGATTTGCCACTCCTCTTTGATGATGTTCCTATTTTAAGTAGAGTCTCACACTCATACCAACATGATGGTGCACTTTGTCGCTACGATAAAAATGTTAAGAATTGGTTAAACCAAAATTATCCAAATAAATGGATTGGAAGAAATGGGCCAATTCATTGGCCGATCGTACGGTATTGAATTTGTATGCATGGGGAACAATGAAGGCGCTTGTATACTCCAAAAATTTGAAACAAAAGTAGAACTCATACAACGAATTCACACAGCAGCACACTAGATAAGGAAAGAATTACCAAGATATGAAATAACCAAAGGTATACTTAAACGAATATTAGCCGATATTCAATCAAAAGGAGGGCAATTTGCGCACATTTTATAACTCCTAGGCTCAAACTTTGTATTGGGGGATTGTAGGGGAGATCATGGCGAATTAAAATTAAATAAAAAAATAAAATAATTATAACGGTTTTTTTTTGAGAAAAACTCAATTTTATAAACAAAAAATATTTTTTTAGCAAGATAACCACCTAGATCTTAATAATAGCCTATACAATTACCAGTCAAATAAGACTAAGTCGGTTGCTCTCCGATAAATATTTTTGAAGTTAAAGTTTAATATTTGAGTGTTCTTTTTTTCTGAACCAAAGTTTTTAAACACCCTGTATCTAAAAGGATATCAAAAATGGACCCCCTCCCCATACGATTTTTTTCTCAGAATGAACCAAGGAATCACCCCTTGACGGATCAGCATCCCAAACCCTGACACCCTGTATATTTCAAAGATACTAGATTATTTCTAAAAACCAGTGATGTGCCACGTCAACAATAATATTTGACGCGTCGACAATAATCGGTGATAATAGTTGACGCGACGATGCACACCTTTGAATTTGTATCAACAAGTGTCAAACGTTTGCAATAATAGTTGACGCGTCGACAATTATAGTTGACGCGTCGACAATTATAGTTGACGCGTCGACAATTATAGTTGACGTGTCAATGCCCATCTCTGCTAGAAACCTTGAATTCAAACATAACAATTGTCGTTTCTCATTTTTTAAATAAATTTTTTTGTTTTCCGTTACAATAAAATGTTTTATTTTTCATGACTTCATGAGACGAATCAAACAAAATGTCTACAGTTTATTGTGGCATTTTTTAATCTTGGGATTTGTGCGTCTTGATTAATCTTGGGATTCCAGCCCTAATAATTGCTTATTGCTTACCATGGTTTCTTATTCGACGAAGCTTCCATCCTTGGTTTCGAACCTAAAAAACAAAAGAGATTTTTTAAAGAAATGTGTTACATAACTAAAAACACCAACAGTGTGAATTATAAAACAGGCAGCAGAGGGTTACAAAATAATTATCTTAGCTTGATACAACAAACTAGAAACAACCAACAATAATATAGGTGACAAGAAAAACTACTATTTAATCTTAATACGTGTAATTAAGATTCACTTAGTACATGCAACCGCCATAATTGACACAACTGGACCAAAATTCCACTCAATGGTTTAACTATCTGATCTTATATTTTATGGGAAGATCATTTTTAGTTACAGTGGTAAAAAGGTTGAAAAAATGTCATAACTATACAGGAGTTTTTTCACTATTAACTATTGAATCTTGATTCACATTAAGTTTTTCTAGTTTTTTTTTTAGAAGTTTGTCTGACCAAACAGTACACCAATTTTTTCTAACTATCTAATCTTGATGTGCACTTCAAAATTAGTTTAGTTGTAACTTGTTATAATTTTTTATTCTTGAAGAATATTAATTGGGAACACAATATTTTTATTTTTTATTTTCTATATCGATTTACAATAAATTTTCAAAAAGTTAGTTTTTTTTCTCATCGTGTATTGCTCGATCATATGTTTTTGACGCAAATTCTAAAAACGTCAAAATTAAAGTACGGCATTCATCAGAAAAGGAGAAAAATATATATGTTGTCTCTTTTTGTTTATCAAGTATTATCATTTTAATTAAGTCAAAACCAACAAAAATGTTTATTCAAGCCGTGTCATTCGCTCTTTACACCGATCCTCTCTCAGAAATTGTGCTCTATGAGTTGGTCTTGGTATGTCACAAAACCAAAACCTGCTAAAATTCTCTTTAGAAAGCCTGCTCATTTTACTGATACGCAGATACATACTTATAAACCTCAACGTTGAGGCGTAGTAGTGACTACGAAAAACCATAGAAAAAAAATTTAAATTTATTTGTTTATCACTAACACCACACCACGTATAGGTCACACACACTACTAAAGTCGATAATTTGAGCATTTTTTACTCTCTATTGTTTGCAAACCTACTAACCCCACACCATGTATTTATCACACATACTGCTAACGCCGATGATATTTGAGCATTTTTAAGTACTTTTCATAACAGGCGCCTCGCCTCGAAAATTTTAGTTACCACACATACGAAGCTGAGACCCTTTCATACCGGTGGCGTCTAAAGCGTTTAAAAATTTAGGTTCATTTTACACGTGAATTATAGCAAGAAACGAGATATTATGAATTTGAAAGCTACATATGAGCTAGATTTTTCGGTAAATATAAAACAGTTGTGACAAAAATGTGATTTGTAGGTTATGTTGACAAAGCTCTTAGCTTTGTACTACTTTAAAATGTCGCAGTCGAGTGTGGAACGCATTGCCTTGGCCTCGTAGATAACTTCATAGCATTATATTTTATTTTTTTATTAAATTATCACTTAAAAATAAATTATTTTTCAACAAAATGAATTTATTACTATAAAATTAAACATTATCAATCAAATGAAACTAATTTTCATAATTTAAAATTGAAATAAAGAATTTTCATTTTCGAAGCTCAAAGCCGAGGCGCTTGGTATGAAAAGTACTTTACTCTATATTCTTTGCTTTGATCTAAAACAAAATGAGGCCTTGCCTCATGATTTGTGTTGGTTTTTGTAGAGAAATGTCAAAAAATCGGTCAAAAACAAACCCGGCAATATAAATGTGTGCCGTCAATTAATATTGCACAATAAATTCCAAAATCTTGAGTAAAATTTGAGTATACATATTACATATTGTGCAATGTTATGACGTCACACAATTATATTGCGCAATTTAATTGTACGTGAATACCAGCAGAACCATCTTGATAAGAATAGAGCCGGCATGTAAAAATTGAACTTAAAATAAAGGACATAGAAACACTAAAAAATAATTTATTTTCATATAGTTTGTATGAAAAAATGCGATTTCGATTGACAAAAAAAATTGAATTAAAAATTAAACCTAGGTAAATAATTTTTTCTGAAATCACTTTTAAATAACTCAATGACCAACCCATTTAAAACACAGATTCTCAAGTTTCCCCATTTCCCAGATTTAATCAAAAGAAAATAAGGGAAATTAAATTAAAAAACGTTCTACAACAATAACAATATGTATTAAAAAGAGAAAATTCAATATAATGACGTCATCATTTATCCACATCTAAAATCAAGGGTGAAAAAAAGACAACACGTCTTCGCGCAACAGCCGAAATTAAATTAAACCAAAAAGAGGCAAACAGAAAAAAAAATTAAAACTATGCATTGAGCGAGAAGAGACAAAAAATCAACAAACCAGCTTTTTATGCATCACAAATAAACGACATAACCAATAAACATTAACTAAAATATTAATGCCTTATTTATTTTTCAAATATTAGAAATATTATTTTAATTAAGTCCTAGCTGAAAATAAATATGTACTACTTAAAAATAATTGGCATCTATTTTTATTCCCAAAACATAATGATTTATGTACATTCAAAATAAGTTTTTGTTTAGAATATTTGAATTGTCATTAGGTACATTTGAATTGAGAGCGGTATATAAAATAAAATAACTCTTACTAATAATTCCCATTCCTAGATGTCACTTAACACACCAAATACAAAAACAGAGCTTCGGGCTGAGTAATCGATGTAAAAGAAATTATTTTACGTCAAAATAGGCTTGCCAGATATTTTTTTTGAAAAATAAGTACATGTATGTCCTGAAACGGAAAGTGTGGAGTATGCTAGACAAATTTAAAAAACTCATCGGAAAAAGGTCATAATATTTTTCAAATTAAAAAAAAAAAATTAAATAAAATAAAAATATTTATTTTTTTCATTTGTGTAACATACATATAAGAAAACTTAACAAAAATTAAATAATAAAAAAAAAATTCACATTAAAAATTAAATAATTAAATCACAAATTATAAATCGTTTACATTGATAATTTCTTAAATAATTTAAGAACCTAATTATGGCGATGAAGAAGCTGAGTCTAGAATTTCAATGGAAGACTGCGACGTTCATTTAGACTAATTTCTTAAATAATTTAAGAACCTAAGTTCGAGTATTTTTCTTTAGAATTGATTTTTTTTAGTAAATCGTTGTTTTGATAAACAAATTTATAAAATTCCTTGCACGATTTGTTAAAATTATGTTTAACAAGAATTTCCGCTTCCACATTCTCGAGTGTTAAGCGACTTCGTTCTTTCCTCCAAGCCTGAAACATAAGACTGAACATTCTTTCACTCATTGCATTTGAGTGTGGCAGTGCAAATATGAATTGAACGATTTTTAACAAATTTGGAGATGGGCGAGATTCAAAAAATGTTGTCCATTTACACTCGTACGATAACGTCTGCGCTGGTAAATTTTCTTTCAAATAGGTAAGTTCATCAAATAAGCCATCAATGTCTACGTTTTTGATCGGAAATAACTTCAAAATTTGTGTAAATTGGTCGAAACATGGTGTTTTCTCTAATTTTAGAACTGATAGGATCTCCAATTTGTTGTCGAAGAAATTAAAATGTTTTTCAATGTATTCAACAATTTTTTCTAAGAAAGCTTTGGCCCTTTTATTGAAAAGAATTTTCTCGGTCACGTTGTCAGTTTTTTCTAGAATTTGCATTGCAATTATGCCATAGAATTGCTCTTCGATACATGAATTTATTGCACTCCTTAATTCTTTTAAAAGATTGAATAACTCGATTATGACAGGGCCCTGTTCTTCCAACTTTAAAATTACTCTTTGAACTTTCGAACAAACGTGCGAAACTAAGCCTAAATAAGCTTCTGCTAAATCGTTGTTTAAAAAGTTCAAAATAATTGTAGAAGTATTTGGCTTTGAGTTAAAATAACTTTTGATTGGAACAAAATTTTTATACAGGCGATCAATAGCAGGTACAAGAGAAAGCCATCGAGTCGAAACATGGCGCAACATATCTGTATATTCCAAATCACAGAATTCGTAGAATTCTAACAATTTCTGTTTCCGTTTGGTATGGGAACTAAATTCGTTATAAATTTTCATTATGATACACTCGAAGTCATATTTTAGATATGTTGAAGAAATTTTAACCGAGTTTGAGAGCATATGACATAGGCACCCCATTTGAATGATATCCGGGCTAATTTTTTTCAGTTCCGTAAAGACACTTTGCTTATTTCCAAAATTCACGTTGGCATTGTCTCCACAATAGCAGATGATGCTTTTAGCGTTTAAACCGGCATTCTCCAGCTTAGAAATTAAACAACTAGCTACCTGCTGTGATGTTTCCGTTGGAATGTCAAAAAAATTCAAAATTTTCGTTTGTACGCCACTACATTTCAAGAAGTACCTAATAACGAGCGGAAACATTTTAATATTTCCTTTATTCGATGCGTCACTCGCAATTGTGAAGGGAAGGTCATTCGACAAAATATCAGATACAATTGTAGATTGGGCTTCCTTTGCTAATACATTTAGTATAATTTTGGAACATTTTGTTCGACCACATGAAAAATCTGAGGCAATTTTTGAATTGCTAAATATAACTGAAAACAGCGAGCTGCTGCAATTTGCAGAATTGAGGCTATGTGCATGTTGCACCGTGTGATACACGAATGTAGCTTCTGCTGCGGCCGTTTTTATATTCGTGGGAGCTGATGATGATGGGAAAAATGAAGTCATATTTTTGTTACTTGCTAGTTTCACTTTCACACTTCGTTCGTGTTTGGTTGTTTTCATGTGCTTCCTTATATTTGATATTCCCGAACGTTCAATGCTGAACTCAGAACAGCAATATATGCACTTAGCATAATTTACCGTTTTTGCCGCTACAACCCACGGATACAAACTACTCCAATTATTATTAAATTTATTGACCCCCCTTTTTCGCCTTTTTTGTATTCTTGTTTGTGAATTTTTTTGACGTTCTTCTACTGTATCATATTCATCTTCTCCGACCCCGTCTGTAGAGCAGTCATTGCTATCTATCATCATTGTTTTAATAATACGTTTAATCAGATTCCTAAAATTTAATTGATTATTTTTAATATTAGAGAATATAATTTTTAGTGAAAAAACTAAATTAAATAAATTAGATTGAGAACTTACTAATTAAAAATCTAACTTTCTGCCGAATCAGAATTTTTATCAAGCTGCAACCAGCACTGACACTCAAACTAATCTGTCAATAATTGCCGTCTTACTTTGGTAAAAGTTATTCCTATCCGGATAGGAATGAAATTTTGCCCAAAGTAAGAGCAATTCTTATTCAGAATAATTTTTCGTTTTACTTTCAACAGTTGGTACCAAGCTCTAAAATATAATTTATTATTTAGAATTTTAACAAATATAAAATAATGATATCAAATTATTGAATTAGGTATAATTATTCCAAATGATAATTAATAAAATTTAATATTCTGATTTATCGAAAAATTGAAAATTGTTATTTACTACCAACTCATAAAACTAAATATATCTAATATATGTACTCTAGTGGTAAACATTACAACTAGGAGAAGAAGAGAATTTTGCTATTCCTTCTTCTCAGCGGAATGAATCTCTTCATTCCGGAATGAAAATACACGGCATTGTTGTTGTAAAATTGCCAAAGTAAGACTACAAATATTTCGAATGAATAACGTCCCCATCAACAATAATATAGAATCCCAAAAGGCAGAAATAAAAATCTACCAAGAAGCAAAATGCGAGAAATGAAAAAAAAAAACAAAAAGCAAAAATATATTATCCCAAAAGGCAAATATTACCATCTATCATAAGTTCAAGAAGCAAAATGCGAGGAAAAAAATTTAGAGCGAGACAAAAAGTAAATTTTTTAAAAATAAGTACATTTTTGTACTTATTTAATATTTACTGAAAGTAAGTACATTAACAATTTGAATAAGGAAAATAAGTACTGTACTCCCCAAATAAGTACATCTGGCAAGCCTACGTAAAAATAACATAATTTCTTTCAATGCAATGGTTCATTTTTAGTAAACTTATAAAAACAATTATATTAATTAATTATTACAATTTATATATTTAATTACTATCGAGAGCAGCCACTAAAAATATGTTTAACCGAAGCAAAAATCAGACTAAACAATTAAAATATCGGTTCGATCCCCTATATAGTAATGAATTTGATTTTTTTATGTTTTGTATCTATATCTGTCTCTTTTACCGAAGTAAGAGATAATTATTAAAATTCAATTCAAATTTCAAACTGATAAGGCCCAAAATATTTAAAAACAGTTAAGTTTTCAAATAAGAAAATTATTTATCGTAAAAACACAATTTAAATTTGTATTCGCAACTTTTGATTCACAATTAATAACAGAAAGATATTCGAATTCAAATTTGAATGGAGGCGACAGCTATGGTTCATTCCATTAAGCTTTGGTTAAAACAAAATATCGTTATTACCACATGATGTGAATCTGTATTTGGGTAAATTTCTGTCATGTGGCAATACTTTTAGAAAGAGACTAAAATGAGATGGTTATTCTATTGTTTATAAATATTTATGACGTATTTTACAAAAACAACATTCGATAAAAGTTTAGCAATACTTTATATTCCAAGTGGATTTTCACTAAGAAATAAACATTTTCATGATTCGATTTTTCTATCAAATTAAATTAAACGTTTTATGAACATTTTTGTAAACTACACGTTTTTTTAGGTCTAATTATAATTATTTATAAACAATTATGGCTTATTTATTGACCCACTTTTGATATATAAAAAAATTTATTTTATATTTTTTGCCGATATTTCGGTATTTCATACCATTTTCTAGGCTTTATTAGTAATTTAGTTTCTTTTTTAAAAACAAACTTTCACGTTTCAAAAAAAAAAGATTGCAATTTTTTTTGAAACGTGAAAGTTTGTTTTTAAAAAAGAAACTAAATTACTAATAAAGCCTAGAAAATGGTATGAAATACCGAAATATCGGCAAAAAATATAAAATAAATTTTTTTATATATCAAAAGTGGGTCAATAAATAAGCCATAATTGTTTATGAACATTTTTGTATAAAAATAATACAAAAGCTCATAATTCTTATAGACTAAAAATGTAAATGAAAACAATCGTTTTCCTATATAGTTTCATAGTAAAGAAAAAAATGTATGTATCTTATTTTAAGCTTACTAAAAAATATAGTCGATACTGGAGGCTCTTATTTATAGAGTAGGCTCTGATACCAGCCTTAAAGGGAATATTTCCGAACAATTCATGTAAATTATGTAACATCTTACATCATACAAAATAAACAAAAATTCAAATTTTAAATAAAAATATAAAATATGTAATTTAAATCTTCTTTGTGATTTACTAATTTGACAGATTCGTTTTTATTGTTTTTTTATGATACATTTTACTCTCTTTCAGTTTCGTAGTATGCGATTATTTATGTTTTTTCTACACTGTATTCACAACCGTATATATACATGGTGACGTTTCGCTAATACAATCCCATGTTGAGGTATTTTTACAGCAATAGCACAGAAAAGAATGAACAGATATGGAAGTTCCATGTCAAGTATTTACATAGAAATATTCAATCTAAAAAATGTATTCCTGCTCTAATCTAACCAGTTAAGACAGTGAAAATATAATACAATAATATGTTTCGCTTCTCTTCTTTTTTGTTTTTTATACAAAGAAGAGAAGCGAAATATGTAATATTTAATTATATTGTCTCTGTCTTAACTGGTTAGATTAGAGCAGGAATACATTTTTTTGATTGAATATTTCTATGTAAATACTTGACATGGAACTTCCATATCTGTTCATTCTTTTCTGTGGCAATAGTATACAATACATTGGGCTTTCTAAAGAGAATTGTAGAAGGTTTTGCACAAAACCAACAAAAATGTAAACAATAATTTAGGCATTTGTGTTAGTTTTGTGTATATATATTTTCTGATTTATTTTATACATTACTAATCCTAAGCCATAAGGTACAATTTTTATAGCTTAAGTGTTTGCTTGGCACGGCTTGTATAAACATTTTTGTTGGTTTTGATTAAGTTCATTCACCATAATATATTGCTCTCTATCTTATAAAATATATAATTTTGTACAGTCTCCTCTTTTCATCCCATTTAGTTGTTTTTTTTTTTTTTTGGTGGTGGTGTATTGGATCGGTGTATATGGTTATGTTTTCATTACAATTTAAATACATATGTATTACTTTAAAGATTTAATTTGGTACGAATCACACACCCACTTTATATATATAAAAAAGCAGGAAACTTGTACACAAATCCTTTGATGTAGAAATATTCACATTACCATGTTACTTAGCCATAGGTTTTTTACGTATACAGTTGGATACCACAGTATATAATAATCAAAATTCGCCGTTTTTTCACTAGAAATTTTCTTTTTTTTTACCAGTTTTGACGATATCATTTTTTGATAACACAGAAATTTGTTTGATCACCAATAACTTTTTAAACAAAGTTTTTAAGAATGTTTTTTAAAAATTTTTTAAAGAAATTTAAACTATTTTCTTTGAAAATTAATTTAACAGAGAATTGTTGGTGAAAATTAATTTTTAACTTTTTACGCATTTACAATATTAGGTATGTAGCTACCCGTAAAGTTGTTTAAATTTTTAAGTTTTTTAAAAAAATGTTTACTTTAAGAACCTTTTTATTTCTTTTAAACAAAAATTTGTACTTTTAATTTTTTTAAGTTTTATCTATATGTAATTGTTTTTTACTTTTTCTTAATTATTACAGGATATGTTATAAGATAACTATGATTATGACCAGAAGGTCGAAATATAAGGGTTAAACAAAAACATATTGGTTTTTGAATTATTTATTTTTAATTTTGTCTATAAAAAGCTATAATATAGAAACAATAATTACATAAAGACAAAAAAATTTCGAAATTATTTTACATAGGAATAATAATGAATACAATCAGTGCTTAACATTCAAATCTACAGATATTTGTTTCTTAGATTTGTTGCTGCTACTGGAAATATTGGTTCCCTTCATTTTTTATTTAAATGCTTACTGTTTGTTATAACTTTCAATATTTTATTTGGATATTTTTGTCCTCAAGCGAATTATTAAAATTTTTAATGGTAAAACTGATCAAAACTTTGATAATGAATTTCATTATTTCATCTTTGTGAGATTCACAATGGCAGAAAAACTTATGCTTTTAAGATATTACGGCATTTTTGTCAATACATTCGGTTTCCTTTTAAAATTTTGAAAAATTTATCAAATATTGAGACAATTTCCTTTAAATCTTTTACAAACATATCTGATAGTGATGGTGTAGTCAAACTTCTGCAATGTAGTTGTTGTTCCGTATAATTTGAATGGTATTTTTAAGAATAAATTTGTGTGCTAAAAAACCAGCTACGTATGCATTTGCACAATTTTTTAATGAAACACATTTTATTATTTTATTTTCATTAATGATTTGAAGCATATTTTTTATGTCATTTTCTTCATCATCGAGCATTGCAGCTTTCACAGTTTCTAAATCAAGTTTTTCATCAATGTGTTCGTTTGCATCAGTTTCTGTAAGTGGTGTAGATGAGGTTTGGTCCAATAAATTAATAGCATTAAAATATTCATAGACACTGAGGTTGGATGATTTCAAATTTTGAAAACAAACAAGTTTTAGAGTTTTACATACAGTGGTGGCCATATTATTAAGGACACATCAATTCTGTTGGGGAAATGTTTGCTTTTGGCGACTTATGTATTTTACTAAACATTTTTATAGCCTAGCCATACGAAACTATTATTTGCTAAGGTACATTCAAAATGCAAAGTTTTACTTTGTACTAAATAATATTTGTACTAAAATTAGAAATACATTTTTTTAACTAAATTAGAAATATCTTAAAAAACACATTTCTAGCTGAGCTACCTCAAAATATTGAGTGGATGCACGTTCAGCATTATTGACTCTACATTTCTTTCATTTGGAGTTTTGTGCTATCTAGGCTAGAAACAGCTCTCAGGGCATTAAATAAATTTAGATTAATATGAATAAAATTAGTACTAATTACAACAAGTAATTTTAGCCTTTATGATTTTTAATACACAAATAAAAATTACATTTTAAGTACAGTTAATGAATTTTCTCTTAAAAATATAACGTTTGCTCGTCTACTAAATACGATAAGTACTAATTAATACATCTACCAACAAGTACTAATTTTATTCATATTAATCTAAATTTATTTAGTGCCCTGAGAGCTGTTTCTAGCCTAGATAGCACAAAACTCCAAATGAAAGAAATGTAGAGTCAATAATGCTGAACGTGCATCCACTCAATATTTTGAGGTAGCTCAGCTAGAAATGTGTTTTTTAAGATATTTCTAATTTAGTTAAAAAAATGTATTTCTACTTTTAGTACAAATATTATTTAGTACAAAGTAAAACTTTGCATTTTGAATGTACCTTAGCAAATAATAGTTTCGTATGGCTAGGCTATAAAAATGTTTAGTAAAATACATAAGTCGCCAAAAGCAAACATTTCCCCAACAGAATTGATGTGTCCTTAATAATATGGCCACCACTGTATATGTACACGAAAGGCTGAAGGATTTTTTTTCATAAGTACCTCTGTTTGTACGAAGCATAGATATATTATTTTCTAATGAATCTTGACTAAGATGAGACGTTATTAGAAAATCTTGTTGGGAATCCTCGGAAATATGATTCCACACACTTTAATATACCATTAATGATTTGTTGAGACTCAATATTTAATGAGACTCTTAATCTCAGGGTCGTGGGTTCGGGCCTCACGTTGGACGCCATCTGTAAAGAAAATTAATTTGACCCAGTATCGACTTCTCCTCTAAAGAAAAGGAACCAGGATTTCGTTATCAGAATACACGAATTTAGGGGTAACGGGCGGTATCTCTGGCTGGCTAAGCTCAGGGTAGGATGTGGGGGTTCCGGACATAAATTCGTGCTAGAATAGACCGCCTTGGGGACAAGGGCTAGCGAAGGACAAAGCTTGCTCCGCCCATATATTAGCCGGAGCACAAAAAAAAAGATACTTTCCGGCCAACCATGGAGGGATCCCGACAGAAAAAAAAAGGAAGTTGAATTGAAGAGGGCAAAGGATGCACCACCGAGCGTCGAGACAAGGAACCCCCACAATCAACACCACAGGGTGGAAATGGCTAGGATCCCCGTCTCCACGCTCAGCGTACAAGGAACACCGAGGAGGAACGGTCCAGCGCATCCGCGACGCCAGCGCCGGAATCCGTTGGAGCTCCCCTCCCTGATGTAGTCGGACCAATAATTGAGAGGGACATGTGATGGGTTGAGACCAAGGGGACGAAGAAAAGCTGAAAAAAAGAGAAAACAAAATCTCGTGTGAATAACTCGAACGTGTCAGCTCTGGGAGGCCCGAGACACATCCAATGGAACGCCATACGGCGGAATGTCCCATTCTCCCACCTTTGACACGCTCCCTATATATTTAGCTTTAGCCGCTCATACTCCTTAATCTGCTCACCCCACAGTAAATAATAAAAAAAACTACCTAGTTTGATTTAATAACCCCTGTTAGGGTATACATATTTTTTTATTTACAAATCCAATTAATAAGAAATGTAACGGCCGGGGGTAACCCACTCGACACCCCCGGTCACAATTCGGATAGTTGCGGGACGGAACTATCATATATAGAAGGTGGTTGGGGTTATCAACAAAAAAAATATAAATTACCCGGAAATATATATATAAAATATTAACAAATCAAAAAAAATTAAATGGGAAACCCCAACAAAAAAAAAATTTTGGTGTTCACTTACCGATTGGTTCCGGATCCTCCCAAAGCTTTGATAGGTACCGGCACCTGTATGAAAACAAAAAAAACGACAAAAAAAATCTAAGGGACGTATCCCCTTAGGCTTGAATTTTTTTGTGGTAGGGTTCCCTTACAACGTTTGTACTCTAAATCTTAATGAGTTGAAGTATGGGCCACCCTTTTCAACCACCTCCTCCCCGCGACAATTACTCCCGCGCACAATCCAACCACTCCACTGTTGTATTTGTGGGAGTTGGTTTAGTTTTTGTTGCCCCTCCTGGGTCTGGACGACGGTTTCCGGCTCCACAGGTACCTCCCTGGTTATCCCGGGATTCTACGACCACGCCCCGGTCACCTTGGTAAATCGCCTACTGATGGGGCCAATTGGGATTCCCGTGGTGCCTGGTTTGGTTTATGTTACAATATATATAACGTTGGGTGCTTCGTTTTGGTGGTTTTGTTTTTTGTTTTCTTTTCCCCACTTTTTTTGTTTTTACTTTTATTTTTGGGTGAGTATTTGTTTTGTTTTGGGGCCCGACGGTCGTTGTACCTTATTTTCCAATGGCCCGTGACCTAATTGAGGCACCCCACGGTTCCGTTCCTTTAATATGGGCCCTACTCTTTGAAACTCGAGTCCGCACGATTAAAATGTTTTTTTTTTGTTATTTACTATATTATGGCGAACTCAATATTCAAAGAAAAAAGTTTTTTTTTCTTTTTCGCTCTACTCATTTTTACGTCCCAAACAAAAACTCAAAAACAGACTGCTAGTTTTTTTTCCTCCTTTTTTTCAAGAAATTCACCGCTCGCTAGATATCCTATAAAAAAACACTTCTCGCCATAACTCGTTGGAAAAAGAAAACACCCGGGGAATTTTTCCAACAAACGTGGGGACAACCCACCTGAGAACAGTCTCATGAGCCGGGCATTACGATTGATCAACTTTTTAGATCCTTGATATGATATACCCCGAATCGTTTGCCATCCATGTGCGCCAGTTCGAAGGCTACATTACCAACCTTTCTAATAATTTTGCCTTGAATAAATTTAGGGGCTAGTTTGGCTGACAGTTTATTAGCGGCGTTATTCCACACGTGATTTTTAACAAACACTGTTTGCCCTATTTTGAATGTTCGGTTTCTACTGCGTAGATTATACCGTGTGGCGCTATTTTCGTGCGCTTGATTTAAATGTTGGATGACGGATTGTTGATTCATACTTAATTTATTACTTTTCGTTTGGACACAAATTTCGCGTTCCTCCAGCAGGTCCAATTCTCTTAATAATTGGTATTCCTCTCCATGAGTTACCATATGCTGTCCAAATAATAGGTAGTGGGGTGAATATTGCGTGGAATTATCCACTACATTTCGTAAGGCGCAAGTGATTTCAGATAAATGGGCATCCCAATTTTGATGATCTTCTTTTACGTACGCACGAATTGCTGTTAATACAGAGTAACGGGGAGTTAAAGTATGTTTTATTCCAAATTTATGCAATAGGTTCTTAAACGAATTAGAGATGAATTGGGCTCCATTATCGGCCAACATAGCGGCGATAGCTCGTCGCATTGGTTTCAAAAAGATATATTTACTAAAATGATCCAAAATGATTAAAATGTAACAATTGCCACTTTTAGATCGGGGATATGGACCCAAAAAATCCATATATAGGTGTCGCATAGCTCTGGTGGTGGTTAGTTGTTGTCTCATCGGCGGCGGTTGGGTGGAATAATTCACCGCTTTGGATTGTTTACAAGTGACACACTGGTTGATGTACTGTTGAATTTCAACGAACATTTTCGACCAAAAGTAGTATCGCTGCAATCGTTCGGCGGTTTTGGCAATTCCCATATGCGCCGCTAACGGGGGATCATGCGCTTGTTGGATTAAATTTGCTATCAACAGTTTAGGTACATACAGTTTCCAGGGGGAAATATCTGAGAAATTTTGTTTATGATTGTTGGTTACGTTGACAAAAACTTTTCCATCCCTAATTTGGAAGGGAGTTAGCTTTCGATTGAAGGTCGTTTATTAACTTGAGATACTCGTCCGAGCGGAATGCGGGAGACTTTAAATCGACGTACGGAACCACCTGTGAATGGGGATTATCGATTTCTGCCAACGCTGTAATCTTCTCCGCGAATGCCCTTGATAATGAGTCCGGGACTACATTTTGGGATCCTTTACAATGCTCAATTTTAAAATTAAACCCTTGGAGTTTAAGGCTCCATCGGGCGAACCGACCGGCTAGTTCCTTTTGGTTCATTAACCATTGAAAACTAGCATGATCCGTGGTGATCGTGAAAAAATACCCCTCGATATAGGCGCGATATTTTTTTACGCTCAGAACGGCCGCAAAGCATTCTAGCTCCGTGACCGAGTAATTGCGCTGAGCGGCGTTTAACTTCTGCTACATATATGCGATCGGATGCTCGCCTCCTTCCTCGGCGCGTTGGAACAGTACACTAACTACTCCCAATGAGCTAGCATCGCATTGTATAAACAATTCCTTGTGGAAATTTGGATGTACAAACACGGGTGCCTGGCATAAGTCTTGATTTAGATTGTTAAACCCGGTCGTTGCTTCATTAGTCCACACAAATTTTTTTTCCTTCTTCAACAGGTTGGTCAGCGGTGCAGATATGGTTGCATAAGAAGATACAAACCGACGGTACCATCCTGCCATTCCCAGAAAACTGCGCACTTTTTCGACGGTCGTAGGCATTGAAAAATCCATAATAGCTTTGACTTTTTCTGGGTCCGCTTGAAGATTTCCGTCTCCCACCACAAATCCGAGATATTTGATAGTTTTCAGTAAGAATTTACTTTTTTCTAAATTAACCGTGGGCCGCGGCTTTTATTAAAGCGCCTACCTTAGCTAGAAGTTGAATATGTTCGTCGAACGTTCCTGTGGTTATTAAAAGATCGTTTAAGTATACGAAAACTTGATCGTGTAAGACGTGCGGAATCACTCGATGCATGAGTCGACACATGGATTGTGGGGTATTAGTGAGCCCAAACGGCATTACTTTAAATTGATATAGTGGTCTTCCAGGGACTGTAAACACCGTCTTATCTCGGGACTCGGGAGCCAACGGTATTTGCCAAATGAATGAATTTGATTTGGTCCAGTCGGCTCAGGAGTCCGTCGATAATTGGCAGGGGATACACATCCTTCACCGTTACTTCGTTTACCCGACGTGCATCTAGACATAATCTTACTTTGCCGTTACTTTTGGTCACTAGCGAAACCCGTGAGTTCCATGCGCTTGTGGATTCCTCTATTACATCCAACGCGATCATACGATTCAGTTCCTTATATAGTTCTGCTTGTTTAACGTGTGAAACCGGATAATAACGTTGTTTAATTGGGGTGGGATTTCCCACTTCTATTGAGTGTGATACTAATGACGTTTGACCTTGGTTAACACATGTTGTTCCGTCTGTCCCTTGGGGTTTTCGGGGTCCATATTTAACTCGGAGATGGAAGGTTGAATTCCAAACACCTTCCAAAAATCGTACCCTAAATATAAATTTTGTTTTAATCCCGGAACAATGTGGATTCGCAGATTTTTTGTAACTCCATTAAAACTAATTGCTGCCCATATGTGACGAAAAATACGTTCGACGTTCCCTCCTGCTGTTTTCAGAGTAGATGGAAAGTTATGGAATTTTGATTTCGTGTTTTCCAACCATTGTTCACTACCATTTCCTATATGTACCTCTGCGAAGGGACGATTATCCTCGTGGTTGTCTAGATTGATAAAGGTTTCTGCGATAGTTTGTTTAAGGGCTTTACGCTGGGTCCAATATTTACATGCGCGAGTAATTTTACGCACTTTTTGTTTATTTGCGCCGGACTCGGAATTAATGGAATTTGGTTGGTACTGGTAAGGTTTGTGTGTCCGGATAGTTGGCAATTTTGGTAGAATTATCCGAAACGACTAAATAATTTTGGTTTGGTTCGACGAAATTTATTTGGTGGCATTCCTGCCCAAAACTTGGACGTTGCTCTTTGAGTAGGGGTTCGTTGTTTCGCTGTTGGGATTCATATTCATTTGAGACCTCGCCCCAGGTATTGGTAGCGACCTCACTATACAGTTTTCCGTACATCGAAAACGATTTGGCTTAAGGATCCCTTTCCGACCACACCCAAAACAAAAAACGCCCGTTATTGGTTTCTCGCAATCCATAAAGACATGTCCAATGTCTAGGCAATTCCAGCAAATTACTAAGTTTTGATTAGGTACATTATGAGGAGGGCCATTAGAATTATTTAAGGCCGAAATTTCCGCATTATTTGGGTCCAAGGAGAAATTTTGGAACTGATGAATCACCTCTTGTTCGTTGCTAAATTCGTTGATGGTTTTTCGTCGGCAGAGTAGTTCTAGGTCGTAATTCGTTTGTTTCCAGGTATCTTCTAACGCGACACACCGTCTGACCAACTCGTTTATTGAAACTATCGTTTTGTCCGCCATGGCAACTTTTAGTCCGGGCCTCATGTTCTTTTGAATTAAATGAAGCATTTTATCATCCGAAGGACTGTTTCGATATTGCAACGTCATAGCTAAAATCTCATTATAATAATCCATAAAGGATTCACCTACTTTTTGCTTGCGCGCCTCTATAATTTGCCTCACGTTGAAATCTGTATATTAAGCCAGCTTTCATTTGCTCCCACGAGTGATTTGGGTTACGTTCTAAGTAGCACCAATACCAGTTGAGCGCGGTTCCTTTGAGTATGGATCCCAATTCAGATCTTAATACATAATCTGAGATGTTGTAACTATGCGCAAGATGTTCCGACCGAAACAAAAACCGATTTATAGACAAACCTTTCGGTGATCCATTAAAATCGACGTTCCATTTAGAAATGCTTGGGTGGTGGTTAGTTCGTACTGTGTTGAAATGTCCCGCATTATGCTGCCCTACTGATCGTTTTGGTAATAACTGGTCACCAGGCTTTCTTAAATTCGGAATAGGTTCACACTTTATCTTGACTTTCGGTGGAATTTCATACAGGGATTCTTCGTGATTGACCGGTGGAATTGGCTAATATGGTCCATACTACTGGTGGAAGTTTTATCCAAACTAATGGAAGTGCCCTGTGATTTGGCTTTGATTGTAAAGGTTTCCAACTCCTCATCGTCGGACGTTGTCAAATCTTCTACGTCTAAAGTAATGGATTGTTTTAAATGGATAATTATATTGTCCACCTCTGGGTTGGCCTTCGATAATTGTCTTGTTGCTTGAATTAGTTGACTTGCTGCATCCTTAGCCTTTTGGCATTAAAGTTGATATTTCTTGGTACTGTTACTTAATCTTCCTAGTCTATCGTACACATGTAATATCCTGATATGTATTTGTTCGATGAATTTTATAATATCCGTTCCCTTGTTAATTTCGTTAAACAGGTTACCAATCTTGTAACGTGCTATCCAATTTGGTTCGTCTACGCGCGGTGATTTGGGTAGACTTTTTATTTATTCTCACTGTGTATAGTTTGGGCGCCAGTCTACCAGCACGATAAGCCGGCTTAGCTCGTTTTTGAGCAGTCTGACTCGGGCGGGGTGCAAAATAACACCACTGAAAAACCACCGCGTGTATTTCGTATCTTCTAGAAACGATCGCGCTTACGGTAAAAAAAAAAACTGTCTCGCACCAATAAAGCGAAAAAAAAAGAAACAGCGTGTCACGACACCATGCGAGCGACAACCGTGACGGGACAAAACACAATAGTAAGGATTTTGCAACTCACCTGTGAACCCTCTTCTGCTTCAATAATGTTTGGGTTGGCTCCGTCAGTTGGTCACCTATGCCACGATCTCGACTCTCCACCCACTTTCACTTTGTCGCTTTTACACTGCGACCACTGATTCAACGCTTTTCAAAATGTTCACTGTCCGATTAGCGTTTTTGTCACTTTCTGCTGTTTATATTTTACTTTTTTTTTTTTGTTCTTGTTCTTTCAGCTTTTCATTCACTTCACAACACTTATTTTTTTTTTAGTCTTTTCTCAATTTTTACAAACTATTTTGCGGACTCAAATAAATTAGCGAAACACATAAACGAATTTAGAGAAAATAAACGCACTTCTAAACTCGTTATAAATCATACATTTATTTTGTATACATATATTGTTTTTATATATATTAAAAATTAATTAAAGATTTTATTTATTTCTTATGGTTTAAAAAGAAACACCCCGTACAAACAAAAAAATATCAACAGCGGATTTACAATTAGAAAACATGCATTTCATATTTCAATCCGTTGTTCACGGGTACACCAAAAGATTTTATTTTACAATTAATTTTTATTTATATTTTTATTTTTACATCTGACCACTTCTCAGATCAAAACTTCACTACCTCGTCATATGCCATTTCACGTCCAAATATAGTGCCATCCCCTCTCCTCGTCATCCCCTTTTCTTCAATTTCGATTTGTTTTTCTATTTTTCTTGCCATCTCAAGATTTTGGTCGATGTTTTATGCGAATCTTAACGCGCTTAATTTGAAAACTATTTTGCTTCCACCTTAGCGCCATCTGCTGCCTCGAAAATGTATATCCCATCATTTTTGATGATTCTCGGTTGGTTTCCTGGATTGATAGATCGATTCTCTCCACTCGTCGCCATTCCATGGTAAATGAAATAAATAGAAAGCAATTAATTATTCATTCAAAAAATTTGTTTGAAACATTTATTGTAATTTCTTTCTTTATTGCTCTGATTTTTTTTATTGCATCGATTTTTATGGCACCAATCAACCAGATGAGTTGCGCGGGGAGGATGGTATATTTATTTAAAAAAGAATGATGGAATTATTGAATTTTTTTTTTTCTTGGATAATGATGTTGGAAGGAAAGGTTCAGCCGCGCAGTTTTATGACTCGCTTGCCGTTTAATTCGTGAAATGCAAGATACACACGGTAGCTTCGTTTTACAAAAACCCAAATGCTACAATCTCAATAATTTTATTGGTACATTTGCCTATTTCTCGGAGCGGATTTAAACGGGCCGCGGTATGAGCCCGGTATGGTTTAAGAACAGGACTGTTCAGTTTATTCTGCAGTGCCTCGTCCAATAATTTCAGGTTCTCCTTTGGCGAACCTTCGTATTGTCTAACCAGACATTCGATCGAGAATTCTTCTGGCAATAGACATTCTACCCTCACAGGAATCTCCATTGTGACAACGTTTGATACTTCTCCCTACTCCGACCTACAATTGTCGTATCTGGATTTCCTGTTTTCTGACACTTACTTACTCTTAATACTGTTTCTTTATTAATAATTTATCACGTGACAAATAATAATATTTCTCACCGCGAAAATGGATAACGATATAGATATACTGTGGGGTGAGCTTCAATCGAGAGATGTCGATGTTGATTGAGGCCGAAATTTAAACAATAATAACATAGATTTTCTGTGGCACATGTGGAGTGATACTCTAACTACTTAGTATTCAAATCAAAATACTTGACGAATTAATAGGAAATCACCCCGGTGCAACAGAACTCAAATGAAATTTTCCTTAGATAATAATTTAAAAATACTACCTAATAAGCCAATGATTGGGCGCCATCTGTAACGAAAGGAACAGGGGTGCACAATATACGATGCAAAAAAAAAAAAGAAATTGACACAACAAAACTTAAAGTTTGCGCTGATGCAATTGCCCCGAAACAGAAAGAAGGAAAACAAAAGCTCTACGTCCATCTTCGAAACCGATGATCCGAGTTCTCACCCTAAAGTCGAACACTCAACAGTGGAAGTAGAAGTGGATCCCGGAATCACCACTCTCAAAGACAGAAGAGAAAAAAATGAAAATGTAAAGGGAAAATATTTAACTTGAAATTTACGCGCTAAACTTAATAGAACTGATCTGACCTTCACACCAAGTCGAACGCAAAAGCGGATGTAGTAATGAAGGCCAGAATCAGCACCTCAAGAATAGAGATGAGAAAAAAAATTAAACTGATTTAATAAGGAAGGCAATTACATGAACAAACCGATTAAAGAAAAAAAAATTAACTATTGAAAACATGTCTAATTTTTACGGAGGTGGTTGGTAGTCCGACCTCCAACCGTTTAGTCGCCTCTTACGACAAGCAATGGATACTAAGATGTTATTCTGATACGCCCCCATCTTAATCTCAGACTATAATGCCATCTATTGTAAATATAAATCAATTGATATAAGTTCTATGTTTCTATATTAAATCAGCGACGCCACCTATCGTAAATATAATTTGAACAACTTGATTTTCGTACAAAAATAAATACATTTCGTACATAGCTAGATAATTGTTAAAACTTATATTCAATACCGTTAACGAAAATCATGTAGGCACTACAAAGCACTTAAAATTAGCCTTTGCAGAGATCAATGTACTCTCAAATTAACCTCTATTAACCTTCTCCGTACAGTAGAGGCCGAGATTTTTGTTCCAGTTATTTCTTCTAGATCCGCTTGTAATTTTGTGCGCGTTCTGAATCAGTTTCGTTTGGACCAAAGAGCCAGAAACTTGTCATCCACTATGGTAGTCTTCCGCTTATTTTCAGAACATTTGCACCACTCTGTAGACCCAGTTAACTTAAATTTTTTTATGATAGCCGCCACAGAAGATTTGCCACGTCCTATCCTTTCACTAATATAAAGATTTAACCTTCTTAATTTTTTTTTATTCGAACTCCGGCGAGATTTCTAGGGGTTTCCATACTTTTTCGTCATCCTGTATAGCCAAGGTAAAATTTTACTATTATAATTAATTAAATTGGAGTTCTTTACACATAAATTGCGTCTATATTAGAAAAATACTACAAATTCAAACTTTCCAAATTTCATTGCACAGCACAAAGTGCAATCAGTAAATTGAGTATATTTTCCTTCTTTAAATTGCAAAAATTCTATTCAATAAAATAATACGGTACCTATAGTATATGAGTGACTATATTTTAAAATAACATACTTGATAAATACATTGTATTTTGTAATAGCAAATCAATAATTATTACAAAAAATATTTTATTATAGGTGTGACTATCAAAACTAAAATCGATATACTGAAATTAATTGATAATGGTGCTAAAACCGAAGAGCTGGCCGACAAATATAATCTTCATAAATCCATAATTATCGGAATTAAGAAAAATAAATTAAAAATTGAAAATTTTGTACAGAATAAAGAAATAAACCCAACAAAAGACAAACATATGTATTCGGATAAGTTAAAAGAGACTAAAAATGCTCTTTATGAATGGTTTTTGATTGAACGAATGAAAAATAATTCAATAAGTGATAAAATGTTACAACTAAAAGCTATAGAATTTCAACAAAAACTAAATTCTGATACATCATTCATGGCTTCAGCAGGATGGGTTAAAAATTTTAAAAAAAGATACAATATTGGTCCTTCAAAAATTACTGGAGAACAATTGCCGAGAAACATTTCGGCTTTACCTAATTTTATTGAAAAATTCATGAATACTCTTAAAAGCATGAATATGCACCCAGAACAAGTGTATAATTGCGATAAATCTGGATTATTATTTCGCGCTATGGATTATAAAACCTTGGTATCTAACAAAGAAACAAGTGCTCCTGATCGCAAAAATTCAAAAGAAAATATAATAATAATGGGTTGTGTCAATGCTACAGGAAATCATAAGTTACCTTTATCAATTATTGGTAAACAACAAAAGCCACGCTCCTTCAAAAATGCAAGATTGCCGTCAGTACATTATCATTCATCTAAAAATGCATCGCAGACGTCAGCCTTATTCAAAAAGTGGTTTGATAATGTTTTTGTGCCAGAAGTTCGGAATCATTTAATTAAAAAAAAGTTACCACCAAAAGCAGTTTTATTATTGGATAATGCTAGTTGCCCTTGTAATTTAGAACTGCTTACCAGTGATGATAAAAATATTACGGCTATGGTGTTTCCTGCTAATACTAAAGTCATATTGCTACCACGTGAACGTAATCAGAATATCGTTAAACACATAAAAAAGATTTACCGTAAAAAACTTCTATGCCATTTGGTAGCTACTGCAGGCGATGATGTTGCACTGAAACTAAAGGAACTCAATTTACTTCAAGCAATTTACATGTTAGTTGACGCTTGGAATGAAATCCCGAAAACAACAATTGTCAATGGTTTCAAGCATTTATTTAATTCTAAAGAAGAAACAGAATTTAACCATCTACCAATAGATTTATTTGATGAGAATGATGACATACCTTTGGCCAGATTATATAATTGTGCAATCTCAAAATCTCTTCTATCTACAAAAGACTGTGACCTACAACATCCTTATCTGAAGAAAAAACTAAACAATTTTGCGGTAGGCCAAGAAGAAAGCAGTAGAAAATTGATAACGGAGGATGACATTTTACTGGAGAATGAGGATGATGAAAATGAAAACACCAATCAAACTAATTCTAGTGAAATGAGAATCTAATGTTGCTTTAAAGAAAAATTCGTGAAAAATTTATATTGAAACAATTATGCTAATTTTATTAGTCATTTAAGTTAAAACCGAATTTTTTTTTTAAATTTATTTGGAATTACTATTTTCTAAAAATTGCGTATTAGAAATTATACGAATTAATTAATTAATTCAAATTAGAGTAAAACATTGTTAATTGATGAAATAAAAAAAATATTTAATTTGAATTTGATGTGAATTTAAAAATCTTTTTCAAAGGTCAACAAATATGTATTTTATGTTATGTTATATTTTATTAACAAAATAAAAAAAACTAAAGAATTAAAACGAATATTTTATCAAAAATTAAACTAAAATCAAAATATTTAGAATGCCACAGATAAGAATAGATAGATGGAATTGTTTGTGGAACTGGTATGGGCCATATTTACATGCCAAACTTCAATACAATCATTTTAACCAAATTCTAACCCAATCCGCTTAGACCAGGCAGGACATACATATATAAAAGTTAATACTTTTTATTTTTAGTTGTGTCTTGTATAATAAGCGTGTTATGTTTATATTTATTTATTTATCTTTTGTTGTTCACAATTTTATTTTATTATATATAATTTGAGCCGTTTATTTTGAAAGTGGGGAAAGTCCACATTTTGTTAATACGAGAAAATGAAGGAATAGAGAAACAATAATTGCAAAAATATACGGGATTTTGAATTTTCTTGTTTTTTGATTTTGACCATAAATTGTTTACCGTTAGAAAGATTATACTGCAATTTGTCTATTGTTATCATTAACTTAATTTTTTTGAAAAATGGACTTGCACCACTTTCAAAATTAACGGCTCATTTAATTGATTATTTTGCACCACTATTTCCATGTTTAAATTTTGTATTGATAAGGTGAGCGCGCGTGCGCTCTGAATGAAATCCGGGGCGAGACTCATTTTATTAATTTGATTTAATTTTAAATTTATTTTGTTTTGTTTGTGTTTCGTCATCACGTCGTGTATTTTGGTTTCTCGTGTGGAGTCAGTGTTGCCAGATCTTTCAAACCCAAATTCCCACATTCCATCCTTAATTTCTCTCAACGAAAAGGAAAAAATTCCCGCATTTTTTCCCACAGGCCAAGTTTGCATTTTCACTTAATTTTCCCCGTCAATAATACAATTTCCCTCTTTTTTCCCATTGAAAAAAATCTTTGCTGGTAAATGGTAATATATATACCAATTAGGTAATACATATATATACCAATTAATTTATTTACAATTGCATTAATTTATTGAATTACCGAAATATTTATTCAAATATAAATTTCGTTCTCTGGCGCCTAATTTATGCCATCATTCGTTTTCTTCCATCCATCTCATCCATCAAATAATCGACTATAAGTTTTGTCGTTTCGGTAACAACCCGGAGATACGCTGGGTTGAGACAGTACTATAATGTGCCAGCTACCAGCTGATATTTGCCCAAAAAAGTGAAGAGCATATAAAACCTTTAATTTAAAAGGTAAGTTAATGTTTTATTCCGAAAATTTAAAGAAATAAAAACAATTTTGATATTTATATACAAGTATAAGTATTTCGAATGCTCGATTTTATAAATTGTGATAAAATAGTCAAATTTAATAATTTTATTTTTGACACGGATAACATAAAAAATACAATAACATTAAAATCGTTTTTGAACATGAGAATACCATTTTACTATGTTATTCCAAAAAATAACATAAAATCGTAAAATTTGTTTGCTAGAATCGGCCCCATTATATGATGAACGAAATTTAATAGTAAATTCTATTGTATTATCAGAATTTGCGATCGGTTGATTATTAATAGTATTTTTTTTTACTGTGATTGTATTTTTTTCAATGAGAATGTATTTTGCTCTCAGTGTAGTAGTCATTAACTGCGACAAATCGATAGATCCACAAAATACTTGTGTTGTTTCGACCAACGTTAGTGTATTCTCTTCTAGTTTCTATTCGCTTATCTGCTACATCCTTTCTAAAATCATGGTTTTTCGCATTTAGCTCTTTCTTTTCCATAGCCGACAAAGTCGCTCCTATAAACTACCTTTACTACCATCACTGTACAAATCTTACTGCCCCAATTCCTTCTTTAATACCTGAATCTTTAATTCGACCTCACCGCTGCCACCTTTCACCAATTGTTACGTTTTGACCTAATCAATCAATGTTTGAGCCTCTGGATTATGAATAAAACCACTTAACTATATTAATGCATATAGGTACAACGTACATAATTTATTTGTAACAAAATAATAATTCACAGAATCATTACAAATGTGTTTTCCATTAAGGTAATTCAAGTACAATGAAGAACAGTCGTACAACAAGTTTAGTATGTACTATCGCCTGCAAAAGTTGGATATACATACTTATGTATATGAAAACCTAAAACTCAGTCGTTAATTATGATAAAAATAGGGTGATCTATGATCACATTCACAACAATGAAAACAGATAAAAAGATTTATTCATTTATTTGGTTTTCTTTTTTTTTGCAATCTAACTGTACAGAATGGAACGTGATTCAATTCATGAGCAACTGAATGTTGCACAAAAATCGGCCATAATTACCCTACGTAAAGAAAATAAATCAATCGGATACATTTCATGAAAGCTTCGCTTTTCAGTAAGTTGCATAAACTTGAATCGTAAAATAACGGAAAATTATATATTTTTTTTAAGTTCAACGAGAAAGAGAAGTTTACCTTGAATCCATGTTTAACTGCAGCTACAACTGCACCGGCGTATAACGTTTATGCAGCAACTGTTTCGCCCACCTTCCTGCTAAATGCTAATCATGGATATATTAATTGAATAAAATAAATTTGCGAAATATTTCGAAAATATTTTCTTTACACTAGGTTCTTTAATGGTAATCTTTTATCGTTTTTGGTTAACCCTTGTTTGAAAAAAAAACACTTAGTTTTTTAGCCGTCCAATTAAGAAATAAGGAAATCACCCAAAACCGATTGGTCGATTGTATAGTAAAATGTGGTCGTGTAGTTATTATCAGAAAGGAAAGATTTCTGGTACACAAAAAAAATTTCTCATTGCCATAATTGGCTTGGTTATATTCATTACAAGTTTGACTCTCAAAGTCGCCAATTATCGCCAAAAATGTTTCTTTTTGGAGTTTATCAAGGTCATTCAATTTTTCATTTTGTAAATTAGCCATTGGATCAAATTCAGTTTTGTTCATCCCAGAAATGGGATGCGGTGGCCGTAATCCTTTGGAAAATCCTAATGTCGGCTCTATAATTTGGCTTTCCTTTAACCAATAAGGCATTTTTGCCGAATTTCACCGAATAATGATCCTTTTGGAAGATAATGATTCATAAGTAAGCAGCAGTTAGTTTCGCTTTGGCCGAGCTTTATTAGCGTTCCATGCTGCTTGAATACATCTAAATAATTAAATATTCATCGAGTAGTATTATTGTATCCATCCATCTTCTTTAGAATTTGTTCAATTCTTTCAATTAGCCAATATGTTACCATTGCAATTACTGCAGAATTTTTATTCTGGCCTCCGCATCTATTAGCAATCAATTGGATCTGTTTGATTTCCAGATTTATGGGAATTTTCTTAGCCAAACAGTTTTAGACGGTCGATGAAATTGCGTTTAAGTAAATCCGTCTTTTCCCATGAGTATATGCCTCTGTTATATTGCGTCTGCTCATCGTTTGAGGATCCAACAGATATTTTAAAGTTTTACAAATATAACTGGCGGGAGTAATATACTGCCTGGTCTGGTACTTCTGGCAGTGGTAAGTTCTTTTGGTAGTCGTAAGATAACTTCGGATTACTAGAATCTTTTTTCTTGATTTATGAATGCACTTCTGTGTAGTTAATTTTATTTTCTTGAGATATATAACTATGAGTAGTAGGATTACGCGAATTTAAAAAAAATTTCTTTTTTTTCTTTTTCACTTTATTACAAATTTAAGTGTTACACGTTTTTAATCTAACTTACAATTACAACTAACTCAATTCTTATTTTTAATTCTTAATATTTTAATTAATGCTACGTTGACACAATGTATTTATCTCTAATTTCCTAACCGTATTTATCTTATAGAGGGGTCTACTTCCATAGGTGTTGGTGTGCCACCTGTTTGCCATTTTGGTTTTGGGTTTGGCATGTTAAAATTTTTTTCTGAATTTTGTTTCGAAAATTGTTGAAACTGTTTAGATTGTTGAAAATTTGTAGGTTGGTTATTTGGTTTTTGATAAGAATTCGACTGATTGAATCTTTGTTGGTTTATTTGACTCGTTTTCTTTGAGTTTTTTGCAATTGATTCATTGTAGCTAAATTTGCAGAGGAATGCATAAGCTTCCTCTACATTTCGTGGTTTTGCTGCTTGCGCAAAACCAAAATATGGTTTACTTAATCCGGACAGGAATGCTGCCAGTGCATCTTCTTCTATAAATGTACTGATCGCTTGCCAGAATTGATTGTAAATTTCCTGTTGTCTTGCTAGCGATTTTATACTCTGGTCGATTTGTTTCGTCTTAGTATAGAAGTTATGAATCGACATGTTTTCATTTTGTTTATTTGCCCATAGTTGGGACTTATAGTATATCAATTCTTGTTTATCTCCCAGGGTATCGAGAAGTATTTGCTTCACTTCTTGGAACGTTTCTGGGTCTCCTGCTAGGCATAAAATATCCCTAGGTTTACCTTCTATTTTGTTTTTTATAGCTTGAACATACATTGTAAATTGAGCTTGTGGGACTAAATGTTCGAAGAGTCTTAACGTCTCTTCTGCTGTTTTCAACCAGGCCGTAACCTGTTTTCTGTTCCCGTCGAACGAAGGCATCGACTTAATGGGATCAGGAATGCGGAATATATCAGCAATCGGTCGATCCGGTCTGATTTCTTCCTTGTTTTGAGGTTTTGGTTCCTCGATTTTTTGACCGAGGTATCTGAGTACTTCATCCTGTTCATTTTGCTTCTGAACTATGTTACCCAATTGGCCGGCAATTGCATCCAGTTGCGCGGTTATTGAGCTTATATTTCTATTTAATATAAAGCGCTCAATATTTTTCTTTCTTTCAGTGTGACTTTGTCCTTTACTAAAAATCTTGTCACACAATTCGATTTTGGAAGTTAATGTAACTTTCAGTTCAATAATGAGTAAATTAAAACATTGACACGAGAAAACATTTTCATCGGTAAAAATGAATTCAATTTTACGTAAATTAATAAGAGAGGATTTTGAAGCAGGTATCATTGAACTTAAAAACTATGTTTTTAAATCTTAAGAAATTTCTATCGCACATATTAAAGAGAAAGAGATCTTCAAGATGAACCAAGTCCGTGCCGGTCTTCTGGTGTGTGCGACCGAACGATTGAAAATTTTGGTAGAACAAAACACGCGGAGGAGATTAACAAGTTGCCAGATAGATGGCAACAATTCATAAATGAAAACATGAGTGGATGAAGGTGATATGTTACACTTTTTTTAATTTTGATTTTTCTACATGAATGGAGTTGTTATGTCCGTATATGCATTCTGTCCCAATAATTCTTCATAAACTAGAGAAATTTAAAGCGGATGAAGACTAAACTATACTATAAGAACAAGTGTTTTAAATCGAATTGTAGAAACTTTGAAGGTCGTTTCTGTAAAATGATGAAAATGTTACATATCACCTTCATCCACTCATGCCTTCAAATAATAATGGTGTAGAAGGTTAGAATCCTTGCCTTAAATTGAACTTTTTCATAAAATCTGCCTCGGAAAATTATCGCGCGCTGACCTAAAAGCAATTGGAACGCTGCATGAACATATCCAAATAAAATTAAAGACATATTTAATTTGGTTTTCAATTATATAATTATTTTCTAAAAATGAAAATCACAAATTTATTTCAGTTTTCAACTTAAAAAATACCCTTTCCAATGGGAAGTTAAAAATAAAAATTAAAGCAATAAAATTAAATAATTGCACATTTGTTTCATACACATTTTTCTGGTTTAAATAATGCATAATGGCTATGTTTTGGCTCAAAATCTAGACAAGTTTTATCTGCTTTTTTCAAAGCCGACTTAAAAACGCACAATGAATTGAGCGTTTTTTCTCCTAGTCTATTTCTTTTTTTCGACTTTATGTCGGTAACCATTGAAAAAATACGCTACGCATCAGCGTTTGAATGAGGTAATGTCAACATAAAATTCACTATTTTTATTAAATTTGGATAAAGCTTATCCCCATTTAAAGCTTTTTTGGAAGCCATAGTCTTCCAGAATTCTTCCACACCTAATAAAATTAAATTTTCTTTTTCTTTTTCGGAAAATTGAAAGGGAATATCCCTCCATTCATCCTCTAGTTGAAACTTATCACATTCGTCGTAACTTGATATGTGAGTTAATTTTTTGGAAAATTTCCGTTTAGTGGCATTAAGGGCTAAGTCGGGGTTTATAAATTCCACTGATTTAAAAAAATCACTATTTACTGGAAATTTCTTCAAAATTTTCTCTATGGCTACTTCTAGGAACCTTCTACAGTTGGACTTTACCTCGATCTCCTGACGTTCATCTAAATTTTCTTTAAGGAATTCCGTCAATTCTGAGTCAAATTCAATTTCTTCCAGTTGAATTCTAGTATCATCGTTTACTAATAGATGAAAATCTAATGTTATTCCGGACGAGATCAGCTGAATGGTCTCTGGTTTTAAAATAAATCTCCCCATAATAATTAATAAATTTTTGGACTCCTCGTACAGTTTGTGTACCAAAACAATTTCGCTTTGAAACAAGGCATTAAACCGATTAAAATAATTTAAAATATTTTTTAAAAACAATAAATAAGCCTTGGTTTTCACATTTTCGAATTCGTTTAAAATAATTTTGCATCCGCATGGATAACCAACGAGTAGCTGCCGGTGAAGATATTTTTCTTTGAGCTATTTCAAAATATTCCTGGAACTCTTTCAAAACTGCGCAGCTTTTTGGGCTTTCGGACATATAACTTGCGCAATTTCGAAGAAATGTTTCTATATTTTCCGAAATTTTTCTGATGGTTGATTTTAGCACAAGGAGTTAAATGATCGATTATATGTGGATGTAAGGAAACATTATGTTCGGCAAAAAAACTTGTCAGCTTCATTTCCGCATATTTGATTTTTTGCTGCTGATTTGTTGTGTCAATATATGAGCGTATCGACGGAGTTTGTTTCATACTATCAAAGTTAATTTTGTGGTTTTTCCCTTCAAGGTGTTTATTCAGTTCACTTGCACCATACACAATGTTGGTTTTACAAACTTTGCAAAACGCTTTGCAAGGACTCTCTTTCACTGCTAAAACCCAATCTTTAAATCGCGGATCGCGCAGCCAAATTTTCTGAAATTTTTTCCGCCTCTTATTTGTTTTTATTGCTTTGGTTTTCTGGCTTTTTTTTGGAGTTGTATATTGCTCTTCATCTTCATCAAGACTTTCTTTGCCAGACTTTGCAATTGGTGAACGGCCGGTTCTGGATGATGTTGCACACATTCTCAATATATTCTACAATGCAAAACGAATTTTAAATTTTAAATTATTACAAATTATTTTCAATAATTTATTTTAGATTGAGTTTGTAATGAAATTATATTATGTACTCGTATAATTCATATGCCTTATTCATCAAAAAATGCGCCAATTAAATTGAAAAATTGCGTGTAGGAATTAATTTAATCTGAAAAGAAAAGAAATATTTTGCTACAAAAAATCGTATAAGATAATTTATAATACTTATGCAATTACATTCTAGGTGTACTGGTATATTTTTCTTCAAAATTTATTACACTTTCTGAATAAATTTTCAATTGATTAATATTGCCCAGATGTCTGTGTAGGCTGCCTGCAAAGTATGTTAGGGTGGGGCTAGATATATAAAATATCCCCTAAATTTTTAGGCAGGGTTCTATTTTTACGTTCTTTTTCGAAACAATTTAAAATTTCGCGCCAAATTGAACTTAAGGCTGCAATCAAGAATCTAGGTATAATAAACAAAAACAGAAACTGTAAGAAATTATGAAGAAAAATATAACCATACGTAGAAAGTAATAAATTATAGAAATTATTTCTTTCCTTTTTAATTGCTTGCTACACTTGCTATAGATATTTTGCTTTTAATAAATGGGCATATGAATTATAAAATTACAAAATATAATTTTCTTTGTAGGTTAGGTAAACAAATTGAAATTCACTAATAAATAAATAAACACTTTTTTTAAATTGAATATTACACCAATGATCAAGCGTAAAAATTATTTTTTTAGGTGGTTTTGTGTTCTTGACAAAGGAAGAAAAAGAATTAACGTTTAATAAATTTGACATTTAACAACACAAGTAAATCCGTCTTCCCTAAATACCATTATTTTATGTAAAGTTCGGTAAGGCCGTATTACACTATCATATTATATTTGAGAGTTTGTTACAAAAATGTGAAAGATGTAAGAACTTTAAAACATCAGGTTTTAATAATCGAATTACATAAATAGTGAATTTAATAATTTTACTGCATTTTTCCCTCTTCTCTTTTCATCCCACGCAATACATCAAAATTCCCATAAAAGGGAAAATTTCCCTCAATCTGGCAACAGTGTGTGGAGTGCGTTCAGCGATAAACGACGTGACTACGTGAGACACCCAATGCGCAGTCGTGTTAAAATGTGCGACGCTATCCAACATGTTGTGTTTGCACATATGTGTAGCGTGAATTGGGTGAACCGCTACACATACATATTAATATGTACGCGTTTATGTTGCGCCTAAATGTTAAGGCTGTTTTGATTAATCATTTTGAGAAATTTCCGATTAACGTCGATTAATTTATCAAAAATTAAGAAATAATATTCAAAAGACGTTTTTCTTTTATTATTCATATTTTACACATTAAGGCCCGATTGTATGAACATGGATAAATTAAAACAAAATCCGGCGATACAGATTATTGTATAAACACGGATAAAAATAACGAAGGGTTGAAGCTCCACCTGAACCGCAAATGTTTGGTAAAACATAAGGTCAAAAATAAAGATAAATATTACGACGATTTTGGCCATCATACAATAAGCTCACGTTATGAACAGCAATAGGTTAAGACGGTTGGCGAGTGGTATAAACGAAAAGGTCGATGGTTCTATGCTCGTCGTAGCCAAAGTTTTTATTACAATTATTTATTATGGACATCGAAATATGTTTATTTATGTTAAAAACAAATACATACACACCGCTAGTCGACAATGATGAATGATGATGATTATGACTCGCCATAAACGATATTTCCAGATGATTATGGGTCATAAATAGAATAACCAAGAATGAAGACGATTTATGACATGCCATATAGGAAATTTCGAGAGCTGTGTCAAACTAATATTTGTATAAACATGACCAACGGGAAGCAGTGAGCAGTTTTTGATTTACCTTAAATCGTTAAACAAGGAAATAAATCTGTTGTCATAGCCCCCCCCCCCATCAGTGGCAAGCGGAAAGATTTAAATAGTGTAGTCAAAGCAAATATCAAACTGTTTAAAAGTAAAGTGAAAAAGTCTAGTGACATAAAAAGTACACAGTGTTTTTAATTGCAAAATCTGGACGAACTAAGAAGCCCAGTTCGTAACAATATTTTTGCTACATGAAAATGTTGATCATTGAAAATTTATGGTATGCAATTATATTACATTGGGGAAAAGTCGGACGCATAAAAATATTTAGCCTCAAAGATGTCGTCATGACATTTTTAACACAGCATACATGTAACGTGAACACTGAAACGGCTCCGGGAATTTCAGTCAAAAATTAAAAGGCAACTCAGTCAAAATTGTTTTAGACTGAAATACTTTTTCAGAAGGAAGTTCAATCTAAACACTAAAAAGGCATTCCAGTCAAAACTATTTTGACTAGAATTCCTTTCGTATTTATGACTGAAATACCTTTTGAGAAGGTGATTCAGTCAAACAATTACAAAGGAATTCCAGGCAAAATTGTTCTCCGGGAATTCAGTCAAAAACCATTCAGTCAAAAAACGAAAGGCTTTTGTCATAAAATTTCGCATACAAATATTATGACGAAAACTCCTTTTAAAAAGGAACTTCAGTCCAAAAAAAATGTATTTCGGTCAGAAAACAGTTTGACTGAAATACATACTCTTTGTGTTTTTGACCTTCTTGAAAAGTATTTTAGTAAGCTCAAAGCCGCCACATTGGAGTAGTGCCACCATCTGTTGCTGGATTTCAAGCAATTCCTTGACTTCGTTTGTGCCCGTCATCAGGTCGTCGTCTACATAGAAGTCTGCAATAGCGATCTTCGCAGCGATGGGAAATTGCTCGGATTCGTCATGTGCCAACTGATGAAGCGTGCGTATTGCCAAGTACGGAGCACAGCTGGTACCGTAGGTTACTGTGCGCAGACGATAATCTTGAATTGGGTCCTCAGGCGTGGTTCTTCAAACTATCCGTTGATAATCTTGGTGCTTAGGAGCCACCAAGATCTGTCGATATATATGTCGGATATCTGCGATGAATACGAATTTGTTTTGGTTTTGATTGAGTGAAAACTCCGGAAGTTGTCTTGTATGAGGCGTCAAAAAATACACGTAATTTTGGCTTTGAACTAGACCCCTGCATCACCCCATGGTGTGGGAGGTACCACGTTTGATTTGTAATTTTCCCATCGTAGACTGGCACTGCTTCCATGTGATGCTGCTCGAGATAGGCTTGCATGAAGTCTCGGTATTCGATGCGTAACTGCGCATTCTTCAAAAATCGGCTTTCCATATGCTTCAGTCTGACGATTGCACCTTCTCGAGATGTTCCGAGTAGCAATGGCTGATCAACGAATGGAAGTTGCACGATATATCTTCCTTCCTTGTTTCTGGAATGCGTCGATTGAAAGTGTCTTTCGCATTGACTTTCATCTTCCGTGAGTTCTTGGGCTGCTGGCACATTTTCAAGCTCTCAAAATGACTTCAAAGTTTTGTCAACGTTGGTGTAATTCTCGATGATTGCAGTCGCACTTAAGGAGTGTGTGATTGTGTTTCGATTGAACCTCCCGTTGAAAGATTTTATGCATCCACCCGTATGAAGCATTCCGAGGACATCTGCCCCAAGCAGTACGTCGATTTTGTGAGGACGATTGAACTTAGGATCGGCTAATTGTAGCTCGTGTAGATGTTCCCACTGTTGCGATTAGATGTACTGCGATGGCAACATGCCAGTTATCCTTTCGACGACAACTGCTGTGATGGAAATCGAGAATCTTGAATCAACACATGATTTAAGAATGAATTCGACAATCGATTGTGATTTGGCTGCTTCAATGGCGCACCAATTCCGTTAATTGAGTTTGAGGCTGGTTTCCGTTTTAAGTCAATCCGAGTTATGGCGTTTTCGGAAATGAGATTTACTTGGAACCCTGAATCAAGCAGTGCTCGAATGGTGAAATCTTGTTTCCCGTTTGCGACGGTCCCAACTGCTGTTGCGAGTAATACATCTGTCAGCGGCGATGTGGTGTGATGCGAATTGCTACGATGTTCCTTCCGTAGACAGTTGAAACACAGATTGTTTTCACGAATTTTGTTTGATTTCTGATCGAACGATAATGATTTAAATTTGCTGCATTGGAACGCACTATGTTCCTCGCTGCAGAATGGACAGCTCAGCGAATTGGTTGGAGTCGAAGTAGCAACGAACGAATGAAACGGTTGCGATGAAGATTCGCGCTTCTAGCTCGAGCGAGATGACGTTGGTTGAGCTGTTGATGGGAAACAAGGTGTTGTTGGCTCATTTCTTTGACGTATTGACGATGATGTGATTGGTCGCGACGAATTTGACTTGGACATGGAAATCATTTCCAATGATTGCCATCGAGTGTCCAAGAAATCCATAAGTTCTTGATATCTGGGATACTTCGTTCGAGTTAGTGTCAATTCCCATTGACGGTGAGTTTCTGGATCGAGTTTATCGACGATGATGTTGACGAGAATGATATCACAGGTGGCTACCGGAACGGCCGAAACCTTCAGACTTCGAACTGTGTCTGTAGAGGTATCGATGATGCCCCTCAATCCGATTGCGGATTCATGAAGGGCTGCGAGCATATTTCGGAATCGATGGAGGTGACTGTCGATGATGAAACGTCGATGTTTGTTCCGATTGGTGAGGCTATTCCATGCTTCTGTGTAGTTGGCATCGCTGATCTGTACCGTTCTCAATAGGGTAGCAGCTTCACCAGTTAGATTTGCCTTCAGGTAATGGAGCTTCTGTGAATCTGTCAGTCCTGGATTCTTGTCGATCAGATCAGTAAACAAACTTTCGAATTCCGTCCAATTTCCGTAATTGCCATCGAAGACAGGAACCTTGATGCGTGGTAACTGAATTTCGATTGATTGTTGTGGTGTGGAAGCATCGACTGTTGAATGTTTTGAGATTTGAGCTTGCGACGAAATAATACTCCTCGATTTGTTCTCGAATGCCGAATTGTTGCTCTAACTCATTCTCACCACACACTGCCTCAACCTTGTCTTGTCTATCACAAAATCCCGTGTACTTTTGTTCCAGGTTCGATTGTCTCTTTTGTGACTTCGGTATCCTCACTTAACTCCTTATTACGTTTGAGGGCCCGTTCCAGAGTCTTCTGGAGCGACGCCTGCTTTGCCCGAAGTGTCATATTCACTGGAGTACAGAATTGATGAACACGTGACTTCTTTTATAACGATGTAGAATACTCTCGAACACAATTATACGATATACGATTTTATGATAATGTGTGCCACACACGATGAGTGAAACTTGATGAATCACACGTGAATTATTACGATTTGATTTTATGGCACACATCCGGCTCGAAGGACCAATTTTGTTAACCACGATGGCTTAGCAGATTTGCGATTGTCAAATGGACGAGAGTATTCACGAAAAAAGGGGGCACTTTGATTTAAACGAAAATCAGATTACTTTTATTTCACTTGATGATTATTATTAATTGTTATTATTTCTTCAAAACGATTATTATTATACGAGATTATTATCGATTATATTTTTATTCGATTAAAATGGCCACTGTTTATATGTACACGTTGTTGTTTTGATGACGATTGATGACGAAGAGAAAGAAAGAAAATACGTCGTGTAGTTTGACGTTTTTCTCCATTTTTAGTGTTGCCGACGATAAATAATTGGTTACTTCAAGATGTTCACCACCAGGCATCGCACCAACTTTTTATTATTTTTATATTTATTTTTATTAAAACATTTTTTGTTATTAAAAAACTTACATTAAAATGAGTTGGATTTTCATTGCCAATATCATGTGGTTCAATGTTTCCAACAATTTTTTGTGTGTACTCCGGGTGATTGTACCCTTGAGACCAGTCGAGTGTGCTTTGGACGGTACGTAGTCTTCCTTTTTGGCTGTTAGTGTTGATTTTTACTATCGGCTTACTGCGGTACGTTTTAACTATAGGCTTTCACTTTTTATTAAGCTCTATAGTATAGTACTTGCTACACTCTTAAAAAAAAATTCCACAATAATAACTTTACCGACTGGTCCCTGGTTCGGCGCCAGTTAACGAGTTTTGCACTAGTTTACTTAAAAAAATAACTTTATTTCTCAAGATCCAACTTAAAACTAATAAAACTACAAAAATATTTTATTCTTTTATACAATAAAAATAGTTGAAGTTGCATAAAATTTATGGGAAATTACTTAAAAAGAATGTTATAAAAATATATCATCTTTCAACCGGACACAACACACGTTGTGTTGATTTGACATTAATGGTGGTGTTAACTTTAATATTGTTCCAAGCCAGCTGAGTTTGCTCCTTTAATTCAACTAGTGTTCCAGGATTATTGTGTCGAACTTGCTTCTTCATAATAGCTCTAATATTTTCAATAGAATTCATATCTGGGCTATCGCGGGCCATTACATTGTGCAAATGCTGTGTTATTTAAGTACTCAATTTGTACATTGATTTTATCTAGAACTGATTAATATTTAAAATAAAATTGCATTTACAAATTTTGCTCTGAGCGCTGGCGCATTGTCCTGCTGGAATATGAAGCCTCAGTTTTAGCAAACAGCTGTATAACTGATGGGTTCAGATGGCTTTCGCCATCTGAATAATTGCATCAACAAATGCCAGTTCTCCCAAGCTACCATTACTAAAGCAGCCTCAAACCATTAAACCTTCAGATTTGTTGGGCACTTGTTGAATTTAAACATCGCTTAGGCTTTCTCCTCGTTTTCTGCGCACAATTAACCTCTCATCTCCGACATGGAGCTTGAATTTGCCTTCGTCGGAAAATATAACGCTCTCCCAAATTTCTCTGTAGCCGAGCAATTTTTGATGAAACACTTAAAAGTAGCTTTTGCATTGATCGATGTCTTCCCAAATTACCTCTATTACCCTTCTCCACACAGTAGATGCCGAGATTTTTGTTCCAGTTGCTTCTTCCAAGTCCGCTTGTAATTTTGTTGTCATTCTGGACCAGTTTCGCTTGGACCGAAGAGCCAGGAACTTGTCATCCACTATGGAAGTTTCCGTTTTTTTTTTCAGAACTTTGCACCGCTCTGTAGACCTAGTTAACTTGAATTGTTTTATGATTGCCGCCCCAGAAGATTTGCCTATCCTTTCACTAACATTACGTACGGACATCCCTTCCTTCCATAGCGAGATAACAACACTTTTTTTCACTTAGATTTAGCTGAGACATTAGTCACATTGTTTTAGCAAATTATATATAGGGTGACGAAAAAGTATGGAAACCCCTAGAAATCTCGGGAAATTCGGTAAAAAAAAATACCAAGGCTAAATCTTAGATAATTTCAACAAGGATTTAATGGTGACCTTGGGTGTGACCTTAAACCTCATCTTCAAAGTGATTTTCTGGTCAAGGTCGTTTTTCTAAATGGAAACCCCTATGTGCGAAATAGCTATATGGGACAAGTTTTTTTTTGTTTTTTTATAATAAGCAATCTCTTATTTTATTTTCATTTGCATCAGAATATTTGCCAATGCAGAGGGCGTACAGATTTTAGTTCGGTTAGTTTTCATTGTGCCTACATCGCTATTTATAGCAGTTTATTCTCAATGGTCGAAGGAAATAATTATATGGGACAAAACTTAAAATCCATTTATTTTATTCATTAATAAAAAAATACTAACAATAAGTGCATTTTAGTAGTTTCTATGACTTCTATTATTATTAATAACATCCATCAATCAACGTGGCATGAGTTTATTAACGTTTGGAAAACAGAAACGTCAATTTATGCCCATTCCTCTTGAATAACCGTCTTAAGCTTCGCTAAAGTATTAAATTGACGTCCATTTTTGTAGACTCCCTGGCTAAGAATGCTCCAGAGATTTTTCATTGGATTTAAGTCCGGACTAGTAGCAGGCCACTGCAATACTGGATATTTAGTGATTGAAAAAATTCTTGGTGCACTTCACAGCATGAATAGGCGTATTATCCTGCTGAAATGTCCAACTTTCACCGTATATTTCCTCCCCAAAATTTATTAAAGCGTCGTCTAATGACTGCACATACTCCCCCGCATTGATTTTATGGGAAACAACACAAATTGGGGTCTTGCTCTGATAGCAGAAATCACCCCATGTCATAAGTGACCCTACTTGAAATTTGCGGGAATGACCGCGTTTAAGGTAACTCACGAAAATCTCGCAGATAATTCTCGCATCCATTTGGTTCATCAAAAATAAATGTTTTTTCATCCGAAAATTTATTGATTGCCACTCTTCATCCCAAAATTTAAATTTCTTAGTAAATTCCATTCTCATCAATTTATGGCGTAACAGAAGTTTAGGTTTACGCACTCGCTTCTGATATTTCAGATTTTGTTGTACCCTTCGTTTAAAGACGTACAGACACAAGTCACGCATTATTTGGGATGGACTGATATTTTTCCTGACTGCAAGACGCCTTATTTCCCTTTTATCCCTTACGACAACTTTAGACTCTGGTCCTGGTCTTTCTACTGTGCCGTATGTTTGGGGATTTTTTAAAAAGTTGTTGATGTTATTTTAATTTCTATGTAGTTTTGTGGCTATCTGACGAAGGTATAACGCCAAATTTCCTATAGCATAAGATTCTTGCCCATTCATCGGTCGAAAGTTGCGTTCCTCGTGGCATAATTCTTTAAAAATTGCTATTGAGTCATAAAAAAATATTTTTTTAATGTAGACAATAATTCTTTTTTCTTTTTTTAATTAGAGAAAAAAAAATAACAATAAGAGCAATATTAAAATTAACAACAAAACGCTTTTATTATCAAAAACCGCACTTGTCCTATATAGCTATTTCCTTCAACTCTCGGTTGTTAAAAACATTAAATCAACATAACGGTATTACAAGAAAGGGACGAACGAAAATTTTAACTTCAGTTTGTTGGGTAAGCATTGACAAATTGTTCCATACAACGTAAAATAAAATCAGCGAAATGCTTTTGAAGAAAACAGTACAAATTGCTTTGTCCCATATAGCTATTTCGCATAGTGTACATTTTACCTTAACAGTCTTATGTGATTCCATACGATTTTTTTCCCGCAATTAGTTTTATTGGGTTTTTTATAAACTATTTTTAAGAGCCCGGCAAAATCGTAAAAATCTGGGGCCTAACTATGCAATTCGACGACAATTTTCGACGGCTATCGTTTTGTATTAGAAAATACAAGAAGAAAAAGGAAAACAATAACTATTGTTTTCTTTTTTCTTTCTGCACCTTCTAATATAAAACGATCGCCGTCGAAAATAGTCGTCGAATTGCATAGTTTGGCCCCAGTATTTCGCATTTCAATGACATTGATTTTTTTTTTTCGACCACATGTTCGCATTAACCGCGCCCAATCGTGCGGATGACTATTTCCATATTTGTCCTTTTCTTCTTATCTTCTATTATTTTATGATCTGAATCACATTCAAAGAACAACAATGGAATGGAAAGACAATGATAATTTACAACACATGGGATTACCCGAATAGATAAAACTAAAAATATAACCATTAGTTTTGTCTAATTTGCTGGCGTACCTCTCCTATTAGAAATGCTTAATGAACTTGTGACGTGTTATAAATAATGTATTTTAAATCGATAACTTATAAGGTTCGAAAAATTTTGTTTTTGAAAAACAAGTTATCTGCTGTTATTATTGCTAAAAACAATATATCTTTCCAAATTTTACTGTGGAAGTTTCGTAATAACTATATAAGTACAGATAACCTTTTTTAATTAATATCATTAATCAAGTTTAGTAATGCATAAAATGATATATGTACATATCTTTATATAACTATTTTTTAAAAAAGGTACCATATCTAATATGGAAATGTGTACAGGTTATGTGAAGAAACACAGTTATTGAAAATTTAATTTTTTTGTCGTCTTAAGATAACCTGTTTTGAGCAAAATTTTCTCTAAAATTAAGGAAAATTATAGAAAATCAATTATGGTGTATGTATTGTAAAGCATAAAATGGGTGAACGAATGGGCTTGTTATTTAAAGAAGTGGTTAACTGCAGTTACCCACTTTTTGTTTAATGCCACAGAATTGGTAAAACTTATATTCAATACCGTTAACGAAAATCATGTAGACACTACAAAACACTTAAAATTAGCCTTTGCAGTGATCAATGTCCTCCCAAATTAACCTCTATTAACCTTCTCCGTACAGTAGAGGCCGAGATTTTTGTTCCAGTTGTTTCTTCCAGATCCGCTTGTAATTTTATGCGGATTCTGAATCAGTTTCGTTTGGACCAAAGAGCCAGAAACTTGTCATCCACTATGGTAGTCTTCCGCTTATTTTCAGAACATTTGCACCACTCTGTAGACCCAGTTAACTTAAATTTTTTTATGATAGCCGCCACAGAAGATTTGCCATGTCCTATCCTTTCACTAATATAAAGATTTAACCTTCTTAATTTTTTTTTATCCGAACTCCGCCGAGATTTCTAGAGGTTTCCATACTTTATCCTCACGCTGTATAGCCAAGGTTAAATTTTACTACATATTATAATTAATTAAATTTGAATTCTATATACGTATATTGTGTCTATATTAAAGAATTACATTGAAAGTGTTCGGATTTCATTGCACAGCACTGTTTGAAGTGCAGTCAGTAAATTAAGGACCGAATTTGTTACATTACAAACAAATCTTATATTGTGGTTTATAAATACGAAAACTGTTACTATAACACTAGTTATAGTTGTAGCACCGACTATAAATTCGGGCTTAAGTATATTTCCTTCTTTAAATTGCAAAAAATCTGTATTCAATAAAATAATGTATGTACATTAATGTATATGAGTGACTATTTTTTAAAATAATAATACATTGTATTTTGTAATAGCAAATAAATATTTATTAGAAAAAATATTTTATTATAGGTTTGACTATCAAAACTAAAAGCGATATACTGAAATTAATTGAAAATGGTGCTAAAACCCAAGAGGTGGCTGACAAATATAATATTCATAGATGCACAATTATCGGAATTAAGAAAAATAAATTAAAAATTGAACATTTTGTACAAAATGTAGCAATAAGCCGATCAAAAATTAAACGTATTTCTATGTTTAAAGAGGCTAATCATGCTCTTTATAAATGGTTTTTAAATGAACGAATGAAAAATAATTCAATAAGTGATAAGATGTTACAACAAAAAGCCAACGAATTTCACCAGAAACTAAATTCTGAAAAATCATTCAAGGCTTCACTAGGATGGGTTCAAAAATTTAAAAAAAAACACAATATTCGTTCTTTAAAAATTACTGGAGAACAATTGTCGAGAAACATTTCGGCTGTATTTTATGAAAAATTCATGAATACGCTTAAAAGCATGAATATGCACCCAGAACAAGTGTATAATTGCGATAAATCTGGATTATTATTTCGCGCTATGGATTATAAAACCTTGGTATCTAACAAAGAAACAAGTGCTCCTGATCGCAAAAATTCAAAAGAAAATATAATAATAATGGGTTGTGTCAATGCTACAGGAAATCATAAGTTACCTTTATCAATTATTGGTAAACAACAAAAGCCACGCTCCTTCAAAAATGCAAGATTGCCGTCAGTACATTATCATTCATCTAAAAATGCATCGCAGACGTCAGCCTTATTCAAAAAGTGGTTTGATACTGTTTTTGTGCCAGAAGTTCGGAATCATTTAATTAAAAAAAAGTTACCACCAAAAGCAGTTTTATTATTGGATAATGCTAGTTGCCCTTGTAATTTAGAACTGCTTACCAGTGATGATAAAAATATTACGGCTATGGTGTTTCCTGCTAATACTAAAGTCATATTGTTACCACGTGAACGTAATCAGAATATCGTTAAACACATAAAAAAGATTTACCGTAAAAAACTTATATGCCATTTGGTAGCTACTGCAGGCGATGATGTTGCACTGAAACTAAAGGAACTCAATTTACTTCAAGCAATTTACATGTTAGTTGACGCTTGGAATGAAATCCCGAAAACAAAAATTGTCAATGGTTTCAAGCATTTATTTAATTCTAAAGAAGAAACAGAATTTAACCATCTACCAATAGATTTATTTGATGAGAATGATGACATACCTTTGGCCAGATTATATAATTGTGCAATCTCAAAATCTTTTCTATCTACAAAAGACTGTGACCTACAACATCCTTATCTGAAGAAAAAACTAAACAATTTTGCGGTAGGCCAAGAAGAAAGCAGTAGAAAATTGATAACGGAGGATGACATTTTACTGGAGAATGAGGATGATGAAAATGAAAACACCAATCAAACTAATTCTAGTGAAATGAGAATCTAATGTTGCTTTTAAGAAAAATTCGTGAAAAATTTATATTGAAACAATTATGCTAATTTTATTAGTCATTTAAGTTAAAACCGAATTTTTTTTTTAAATTTATTTGGAATTACTATTTTCTAAAAATTGCGTATTAGAAATTATACGAATTAATTAATTAATTCAAATTAGAGTAAAACATTGTTAATTGATGAAATAAAAAAAATATTTAATTTGAATTTGATGTGAATTTAAAAATCTTTTTCAAAGGTCAACAAATATGTATTTTATGTTATGTTATATTTTATTAACAAAATAAATAAAACTAAAGAATTAAAACGAATATTTTATCAAAAATTAAACTAAAACCAAAATATTTAGAATGTCACATATAAGAATAGATAGATGGAACTGGTTGTGGAACTGTTATGGGCCATATTTACATGCCAAACTTCAATAAAATAATTTTAACCAAATTCCAACCCAATCCGCTTAGACCAGGCAGGACATAAGTATATAAAAGTTAATACTTTTTATTTTTAGTTGTTTCTTGTATAATAAGCGTGTTATGTTTATATTTATTTATTTATCTTTTGTTGTTCACAATTTTATTTTATTATACTAGAGAAATTTAAAGCGGATGAAGTTTCTGTAAAATTATGAAAATGTTACATATCACCTTCATCCACTCATGCCTTCAAATAATAATGGTGTAGAAGGTTAGAATCCTTGCCTTGAATTGAACTTTTTCATAAAATCTGCCTCGGAAAATTATCGCGCGCTGACCTAAAAGCAATTGGCCCGACAAACATTTTAAATATTTGAAACCGAAAAGTATCCAAGCGGTTACCGGGGACTGAATTGGTAACGAACCCGAGCTGGTCCCAAAAAATTACCTATTCTTGGCACACAATGGTTTGGAACTGTTTCCAAAATGTTACCATCGGCCAAATCCTGGTATTTGTTACCCTATGGTAATCAAAATTCAATGTTGTGAAATTTTGAATAAAACGTGGACACGGAAACCGAATACAAACAGGAAACATGTTCTGTTACATATTAGTACTTTTTATTGTAAAAAAATACCAATTTTTGGTTCTTCAGAATCTCTACTAAACATGGGGTTTGGAAACTGACTGTACTTCGATGTTTTGCGTAACAATGTTGCACTATATTATATGATATAATAGGCCGTATTCTAGGATTTACAATTTTATGTTATGTTATGTTATTTTTGTTTTTTCAATACAAATTCATATAGGAAGCGGGGAAATAAAATAACATAACATGGATTTTATGATGCCGGAATACGGGGCAATGTTGGTTTATTTACAATACAAAGTTTTTGTAATATTATCGAGTTTATTACCATAATTTTACCACTTTTTAATTTTATAAATTCTCAAGCAAATTTTGGTTCCCGAGCGACTTATTGTGTTCCGATATTATATGTAATAGATTTACATAATTCAATCCTGTATGTTAACAATTGATAAATTTATAATAGAAATAGAAAACACGTTAAGATTTAAATTAAATTCATTTTTATTATATTTTATATAATAATATATAATATTTAAATTCACTCAATAATAGAAAAAATATTAATAACTTTATTTGTTATTTATGATTTTAAAATTAATTTTTGGCTACTCCGGGCTATCACGATAGATGAGCGCTTCAAAAATTGTTGGATAGCTTTTTTAGTTTCATCTATCGTCACTGGTGCATCTAAGTTTAAATAATTTAATATATTTTCAGCTAACTGGATTATGTTATGAAGGTCCATGAATATTAATTTGTGAATTCCTAAGAAAAAAAAACATACATTTGTTATAAAATTTATATTTGATTAATTTTATTATTTTATCAAAATTGGTTCCTTATAAGGGCCTCGTGAAATGAGCATGTTGAGCGGTATGTCAAAATTATGCTAGTAAAAAATAAAAATGCATTTACTTTAAAGACGGCTTCCATAAATTCGAACTATTTTTTTACAAAAATTGGTAATATTTGATTAAACTGCCGGTCTGACAAGTTTTCAATGCGCAAACTTTTATAAAAAATCGTACACCCCAAAAATAAAATTAATTTAAAAAGGACTGTTTAGAAACAACTAAGATTTCATATAAAGATGTTAATGAAATTATTTAAAAATTGTAAAAAAATCGAATCGTCCCTTACTGGGCGACTGCGTCCTTTCGAAGCCTAATGAATGATTTACACATGTACTTTTGTGTTTGTCGAAGCAAGTTGTTAAATTAATTAAAATTTTTAACTAATGCCGAGAACCAAAATCAGGACCGCGGCGTAGATAGCATTTCTGGACAAACAAAAATTATAACTGAGACACGAAAATTAAACAAAATCAAAAGAATTGATTTTATTATAGCTGTGCCAAAATTGATCGTTTTTTAATTTTAAAGAATTATAGAGATTGCAAACCTTGTAGCGAAATGATAAGTGTTCTAAGTTTAAATTCACAAAAATTCTTAAAAAATAAAAGAATTATCAAAAATATCAATTTTGGTAAATGCGAAGAGTATTTACGTGTACATAATGAATTTATTTAATTATTTATTTAATATACCAATATGAATAATACCTTTTGTAATTCCGGATTGCCCAGTCCATGAATATAATTTGATTATACTATAGTGAATTAAATGTTCGAACATTTGTTTGATTGATTTATTGATGTTGGTAGTCCGGAATTTATAAAGTCGAATAATCTAAAAAAAAAAAATTTAACAGTTAAAAGTTGTTAGTTTTATGCAATTTTTTACTGTAAATAATTACCATTTGCTCCATATAATAATTTTGGTTTAATTTAGCATTAAATAAATCTAATTCCTCGATTGTTTTTATTGGGATATTCGGGTACACAAAGTCGTTATCTTTTCCAATCTTTTTAATTCTCTGTTGTCCTAATAATGACGATGATATGAAGTTATCGATATTTTGATTTGTTTTAGCCAACTCCTTTTGCAACGTTCCTATTTTTGTATTTTGTTCTTTGATAAGTTCCGTTTGACACTTGGAATATTTTCTAATTTTTTTGATTTCGTAGCAAATATGATTAAATTTGTCCTCAAGAGTACTTTCATTTTCTCGATCACGCAGTACTGGGTTTTGGTTTAGTAAAACGGATGTTGTTGATTCGTTTGGTAAATCCCGAGAAATGGAAGTTCGATGAGATACTTTACCAACCGGGGAACAGACAGTTTTATCCATAAACTCAGAGGCTATAGCGCTGTTGTTACTCAACTCCTTAGACGGGCTTGTTTGGCCGGACGAACTTGTTGGATGGTCTTCGTTGCTGAGATGAGCTGGAATGACAACCATTGGAATGACATTTTCCGAGTGAAATGTTTCAAATTCTTCATTGAAATTTAATTTTGTTCTTAGACGAATAGAACCCTCGTCTAGTTCCGAGCAAGAATTCTCTGAAAAGAATTTTTCTTTAGCTTTAGCTTCCGAATATGTTTCTGGAAAAAAATATTAATTAAAAAATAATAATTTAAAATTTAAAAAATAGTATACCATTACCTACATTTTGTTTTAAAACGACGCAAGGATGTTGCGTCCAACTAGCATCAGGAGTCATCATTTTTTTTAATGCTTTATAATGGTTAGGTGGCCAGCAAATATATTGTCCTTCTATAATCCATGATGACAAAACCACGGATACCTCTTTTTGCCCAAGATGATTGGTTGTTTCCACAACCGCATACATAGTTCTGGGAATGTATATTCAGCCTTATGTAAACTAGAAAAGTTAAACACGTGTTATTAACAAGAGTAATTTGCATAATACCGATTTTCCATCGTCCATAGTATAATAGCATAATAGTATAATACTATTATACTATTATTCCTTGTCGGTTTTCCATCGCGCGCGATGAAGTTAACACCAATTATAGTTCTTTTTATGTGAACGTAGGTATAATTTCTATTTTGAAAATTTTAACGTATATTCATAAATAAAAAAACAATTTTCCATGATTTTTAGAAATAAATGCCGATATTCACAATGTTAATTTCACAAAAATAACTTTAAATTCCATTATAATATTTGAACAAGCTTTACAGATTCACAAAAAGAAAATCGAATGGTAATTTTGCGAATTATCAAAATAATACACTGTCAGATAAATTTACAATGTTAAAAACACAATTTGCTACCTATTATTTACCATGTTTCCATGTACCGAGTTCAAATAGGTTTAGGTTTCGTTGAGTTGAAAACATGGCGGCGCTAACCTGTACCGTTTCCATGAACAGAGTTAGGATTTACAGATAAAACAAATATTTCGATAGAATACAAAAATAAAATTGCATGTTGAGCAAAACCAAATTTTTTATTTCGCTCTGGTATATGGTCATTACGTTGACAACGACATTTTTGTGTATTTTTTTAAATTATTTTTGGGAAATATAATTAATAATATGCGAGTTGCCATTTTTAATTTTAAAAAATCTTTGACAGATAGAACCTAACTCAAACGAACAAGATTCGTTGAGTTTATTTGGATTTAACGAAACTCTACCCTAATATGCGTTTCCATGCACATAAACCGAGTTGAACCTAGGTTAACTCTATCATGGAAACATGGTAATATTTTTGATAGCTAGTACAACGATATTATAATTATACTATTATACTATGAACTTCGGTTTTCCATCGTCATAGTATAATAGCAAAATACTATTATACTATCATATTATACTATGACGATGGAAAATCGGTATAAATAATTGCACTTATTTTTTATAGTCTAGTTTTTAAAGGTTGTTTCAGGTATTGAATCGTTTATATTATTTAATTCGCGTATTGGTAAATTACCGACATGCGCTAAAGATTCACTAAAAGTACTAAATAAACGGTTCACAAAATATTACCGAAAAATTACTGACGTTAGAGGTTTTATTTTTAACGGTTGTTACCGACAAGTTACCAACACATTTAGGGATCAGTTTGCCACATGTTTATGAATACCGTTATAAAAAATGTATTATGGATAAAATGCAAACAACAAATGCAATTTTTTATTCTGATAATTTTACAGAAAAAAATATAGTCTTAAAAAGGAAATAAATATGTACTTACAATTTATGATAATTTTTAATGTAACCAATTAGACATTCACTAAGCACTTCAATTTTTAATTACCTATATTTTTATAAATGTCAACTTTAAACACATCGAATATGGAGTTCAATTACGCAAGTAATGTAAATTTTTTGAATGCATCATGCATGAGACACTGACGAGTTGAAACAAAACAGGAAAAAAGCAATTTCTCGTTTTGATATTTGCTCAAAGAGAATTATTACCAAAATAAAAACAAAAAAATAATTTAGCTGAGAATGAGAGAGTATTTGCATAAAATAGTAAAAGAAAAATGAAAAATATTAGGTTTTTACGTATTGCCACAGAGAAATAATACCAGAGGCATATCTTCTATCCAAACCTTATACACATTACCAAGCTGTTATACAATTTCGAACAGTACTGCGTGAAAGGGAGATATATTTGATCTCTTTTTCACCATTCGTAGTTTTATTGATCATATGACTATTGTTTTTATAATTCCTATTTGAAAATATTACCACCCATCTCTCTCTTTATTATGTCGCAACCATATTGTAACATGAAACAGAATTGTATATTTACCTTAATAAAAAAATCGGAAGTGGAAATAAAAATATCGCTCGTACACACAAACATACAATTTTATATTTGGCTTTACACGTGCGCTTAAACATTTTGCCCTTGAAATCCTAATAAACAAAAGCAAGATAGAACTAATTTTTATTTTGATTTTATGTTTTGTATGGATTTAACCAGAAAAGTTTTTGTTTTGTTTCATAAGGTCATTAGGTCATTAACATTTTGTGTTTTGATGATTATCCTTCTTACTTTGGTTGACTCGTTCTATCTGGAGCTCAGATTTGCGCTTGCGCATTTAATAAACATTTGTTTTTTTAAGTAGAAGTTAGAAGATTCAGATAAAACAGTTTAAACCTATTGAGTATGCAAGTTTCATTTTTAGAGAGAAAATCTTCCTTGCCTGTTAATTAGATACGTAGTTAGATAAGTTAGGTATCGATGAACTTTACAAGAATTGCTTTACAGAACACCTGTGCATAAATGCATAACTCTTTTTCTAGTTCTACTTTTCTTTATAATTAAATGAATCTGGGGTTAAAGTAGTTGGGTATTATAAGAAATGATGCATGGACCAGTTATCTTTAAGTAAAAAACACAATAATAAAACGATTTAATATTTAATTAGTTAAAATTTTTAATTTTTTAGATTTTTTATTTTTTGTTTGGTCTTTATTTGAAATTGACCATCTACAATTTTTCCGCAGCAAAACCAATAAAAAGAATTGTATTAATTTTTTATAATGATCAAAACATGCATCATTTTCATCCGGTAAAAAAGTTGGAAACTCCGATTTTATTGTTTCAATGCTGATTTTAGCCATTTCTTCGCATATATTATTGGAGTGGCTTTTTTGGCTAAAATAATTTTCAAATATTTGAACCAAAACGCTTGCAGCTTGAAACCATTCATCCGATGGTGCTTTTAACGACCCGAAATTGGAAATGTCTTTTTTGAAATTTTTTTCTTGTAAAAATACGTCATTTCCATTGATGTGTGTGTCAGGCTTTAACAACTTCGAAGTGCATATTTCACAATCAACTTTTTTAAATACACAGTATCCAGCATAATAGGATATTGCGTTGGATGTTAAGACGCTAAATTCTGACCGGTTGAATAACGTTTCTATTTCAGATGGACCAGGTTCTTCCGTTTCTGTATATTTAAGACTGATGTTATAGTCATCCTTAAATGTTTTCCAATCTAGTTTTAAATTTACAGCATCGTCAGGTAAACAATTGGCATGGACGGAATGAAATACAACTTTCATGACGATGATATTGGCAAAATGTATTCCAATGTCATAGCTCGATGGCATGTAGTTATAGCCTCCTGTGCCTCTTAATGCAGAGAAAAAATTTTCTAGGGCGTCTTAGTTCGTTTTTCCAGTTAGCAGAAATTCTATTCTAGTTGGTTCTTCGCTTAAGTGGTTCATCAATCCTAATTGAGCGCGTATGGTTAGGTCAAGCCCTTTAACAAATTTGAAATAGTTTTCATTTTTAGATAAAATTTTTAAATTATTTAAAAATTCCAAGCTTTGTTCTAAATAAACGTATATTTCGTTATTTACTCTAAGTGGCTGTTCTTTAGGATTCTTTGATGAAAAATTACGGCAATTGAGGCAATCAAAAATATTGTTGAATCTCTCAATAATATTCGCTGTCGGAATTACATGTTCCAAATAGTTTCCAAAAATTGATGGAGTAGTTTTAAAAGCCGTACGTATAGCACAAGAAACAGTGCTACTTAATATCTGAACTGCCAATTTAACACCCATTTTTTGGAAATTATTTGGGTCTATATGGTTTTTGGTTAACTTTGGTACCAATTTAACTTTTTGAGTTTTGTCATGCTCATAAATGGCTTTAACTACATTAAAGTCAGTTGCACCGTAGTCCGAATGTTGAAACTGATGTTTAATAAATGCATTCCGAACAGATTTTATGAGATGCGGTGGATCATACTGCACGAAAATTTTTTTTTCATTAACTGTAATAAAAGGATTTTCGGGGCCAATGCCAAAATGTTTATAAACGGCGACGTTCGTTGCGGCTTGATCACATGTTAACATCACGACTTCTAAATTTAACACTTCTTGGCACAATTTTATATTATTTATGATTAAGTCTGCTAAATCGTTCACGTTGATGGAATTGCTTATTAGCACGTAATTTAAAACATGTTTCCAACTCCCTACTAAACCACGTAGCATAAAAAATAAAGCTGAAGTAGCGATTTTATTTGATCGCTGGTATCCATTATCACAATACCCATCGATTTTGTCGGTTAGCAGATTAACTGTTAAGTCTTTCTTAATTGTAATTTCATCGAAGCTTAAAACACATATGCGGGATGAAAGTGGCATATTTTGAAATAAATGCTTCATTTGATTAATTAAAATATGATTTGTTCCTGGTGATATAAACTTGATAGGAGACCATTTATAAATTGAAGAAACAGAAGGCAGCTTTAATTCAAATGTTCTTTTTAGATATTTATAGGTTGTCGCTGATTTGTAGTACAAACATTGCGCAAACGTTTTGTCACTTTCCGTGTAGTAATAGTCCTCTTTCAGAAGAAGTTTGCATACATTACGAGTGGGTTCATTTGTTGAAGTTATTTGATCGATCATCTCGTCAACACTACTATTTTTAATTTTGTCGTATTTGTTTTTTAAATTATTAAATTTTTTTTTTAATTTTTGGTATTTTGACGAAAATTGCTTTATTTTTTTGTTTGCCTCTAATAATTTTTTTTTATATATAAAATAATCTTTTCGATTTTTTTTACACATATCACAATGATTTTTATTATCACTCTTAATTTCACAGTGAAAACAATTTACACTGTTGATCAAGTTTAAAAACTCCACATCCTGTTCCATCGGGTCAGTTTGTATATTTTTTGATGAAATTTCAGTTTTGTGAGCAAAAAAATTATCAGAAATTGTATAAGTCGTATCCATTCTTTCTGGAGCGTCGAATGTTTCAATGTTTCCGTTATCTTCTTCAACAGTTTCACAGATTTTTTTCAGATTTAACACTGGTACTGCATTTCGCGTTAAATATTGTACTCCAATATTTTCTTTTAGGAAATGGCTTTCACACACATAATTAAATTTATTTTCATTCAGAACCGATTTTCACATATCATTATTTTTTTGAAAGCCTAAGATTTTTACTTTAAAATGGCACTATTTTCATGAGAATTAGTTTAGTACTTTTTTTAATAATGAATTTTGAATGAAAACGCAACCAAAATTGATGATATTGATCATGAAAAAAAATTGGGTCGATCCGACTCTCGGACGACACTTTTCCCAGAAAGCATCCGTTAAAAATCACCAAGCGAACCATTTATATTTATCTAAAAGTTAACACACACTGCTTATTACTGAAATCTATCTTTGTGCAAAATTTCGATCAAAACTATCAATATTTGTGGGAATGGGAGGCGAAACAAAAATAATAAAAATGTGCGACTGGAAGGACGGACACGACATTTTTCTGATCGGTGTTTCGGGGTCCTGGTAACCTAATTCGTCGAGAAATGTGAAAATCTGGAACAAAATTATTTTCGCGATTACAATACTTACCCAATATAACTTCGTTATAGTGGGAAAAGTAAAAATATTGAGGATAAAATGAAAATTACAACAAAAAATTCAACCAAAACAAAAACAATTTTATTGGTTAATACTTAGATTTGCCCTTAGCTTAGTTCACATGCGGCCTCATTGGTCTTATTAAGGTTTTGCCAAAGACTTGGGGGATGGCACCCCACCCCAGATCCAACGCAATCTTGCGGTCACTGATATTAGATGGTACCTGATTTCTGGCTCGGACCCTCCGTTTTAGTTCGTCCCATTAATGCTCAATTGGATTCATGTCTGGACTGAGGGTTGGCAACCTCATCGTCTCGAGTCCAACCTTATCCATGAACTGCCTAGTGGTTCGAGCTATGTGACACCAGGCACTGTCGTGCATCAATATGAAATCTTCCCCTATATATTCTGCGTAGTGCACTACATGATCCAAGACAATGTCCTCGATATATCGTTCAGCGCTCAGACCTCCTCTACGGCCTTCACAAGGTATGAAAAGCAGGTTAAAGGTCTTGCTGAAATCTGTATAGATAATGTCAACTTGGGCACCTTTTTCTAAACAAGATATCGTATCATTAACAAATACCGCCAGATTGGTTGTCGTTGATCTACCAGAAAAAAAACCGTGTTGTTGGGGAACAATAAAGTTTTTGATATTAAAATAAGCACAATCTTTAACCAGTTTTTCAAACAGTTTAGGGATAACAGATAAAATAGCTATTCCTCTATAATTCTACATAAAAGGGTTTCCAACACTGGGGAAAAATACCTTGCCTAAGGCTATTAAATAAATGAGCTAAATGGCCACTTAAGTCTTCGGAACAATTATATAAAAGTAATGAAGAAATACCGTGAATATGATTTTTGAAAATGCCATGGTCAGAGACAATGTCAAAATATTATGCTACGTTTTTCAAATCCGTTTATTCAGGATTAGGAAAACGTTGCAAATAATTCGCAAACAGAATTTAGATCATGAGTTTCCTTATCCTTATAACTCATGGGTATTGGATAACCAACAGATTTCCTGTTAGAGTTAATATAATTCCAAAAGCACGATGGATTTGACTTGATACCATATTCAATTACTAACAAATAATAACCATACATAAATTGATTCAAAGCCTTAAACTCATACCGAAGGCACAGAGGAATAATATGTACGAGGAGGTATTACTCCTCTGTACCGAAGGTGAGAATACAATGCATAATCTGCAGATGCGTTCGTAGTTTTATACCGTTTGTGTGCCTTGGTTTTACGGTTATATAAATTAACAAGTTTTTGTTGAACCACTTTTCACGATACGAATTATGTTTGTTGACAGTTTTTTTAATAAATAGATCCATCCCCACATACAAAATTTCGTAAAACCGGTTAGTCATAATTTCGATAACCATCTCATTATAAAAGAAATCCCCGGAAATATTTTCAAGATATCCATTTAGAGAGATATAATCACCATTACTAAAATCAAAGATTAAAACTGATTAAGAATATTTCACAGCTAGTGATGAAATGTTCATTTCAACTCTAGATTGTGCCTACTTCATTTACAACAAAATTATAATTAATATGAAATTTTATCAATTTAAATACTTTTTTTATCAAAATTGGAGAAATCTTGTATGAAACACTTTAGGAAATTCAATTTAGTGTAAATTGTGTGATCGCTTCGCTCGTACCGCAAATATCCTATCCAGGATAAACAACTAACTTGGGGGACTTTCCTTGTAAATTTTTGAACGTCCATATTAAAGAGAAAAAATTTAGAATTTATAGACTAATAGAATAATCGCGAAGCCATTTAGGTGAAAATTCACAGTGTTAGTCGTCTGATCTAACACCTGTTTTTTGTGAATTGTACTTTTTATAAATTTCGTCTATACTGCCTTGCTAAGAAAAAAGGTCATAGGCGCCAAAAGTCGAAAAATGCGATAAGGACATATTTGAATTCTTCAAACAAATACCTATATTTCTGCTATTTTAACAAGTCAAATATCGTTCATCAAATGCCATAAAATCACGTTATTTATTAGTCAAGTTTCATATAACGACATGGCAAACAAAAATAGAAAAATTGAAATTATTCAAAAATACAAAAAGCCAGATGTGACTTTTTTCTTAGTAAGGCAGTATAGGCTGCGGTCAAATTTTTGGGTAAATAATTTACTATGGTAAATTTAAATATTTAGTATTCGTTTTTTGTTAAATTACGATTTTTTTTCTATTTTATACACGTCCAATTCTTATAACAATAAAGAATAAAGTATCTAAACGTAAAACATTTACCTTTTTTATTCCGTTTACCCTCCTCCATATAAAAGGTAATTGCATTTATAGTATTTAATGGATTTACTCCAGAATTCAACCGCAGCCGTAATATTTAACGGTAAACAATTGGATATCTGAAACTGAAATTAGTAATGTGCACGTAAATAGGGGGCAAGTAGTTCTTATTAAATTTAAACTTCTTAAGACAAAATAAAAGTTTTTCGTTCTTTTTGTTTTTAATTTATTTCTCAATAACAATAAGGAATTTAAAATTATTAAAATAAAATATTAATTTATTTTTAATTAAATGGAACATTTAAATGCAATAAACCGCACCGTCGCCAAAAATATTCTTTAGATTCGAATCAGGAAGAAGCAACATATCGAATGTAAAGGGAAATATCATCAAAACACGAAAGGTTAATGACCTTTTATAGAAATCAACAAATTTTTCTATCGCTAAAATAATTGTGCAAATTGAATTTTCTGTAAAATGCATTTTGTAAATTTCACTGTCTGGCTGAATTATTCTTCAACAAGAAAGAAACGTATTAAAATTTGTCAAAATATGTATTCAAAAATCGAAAAGCGATATAAAATCAAAAAAAAAATTGTTTGACATGGCATGTGAATTTCAAGGACAAAACGGCTGTGAGCAAACGTACATAGCCACACAAAACCAAATTTCATATTTACCTTTGATCTCCTACACATGTAATAATAATCATTTACACATTCATAGATCAAATTAAATGAAACAAAATTGGAAATATGTTTAGAGAAGTGACAAGAATAATAATAGCTGCATTTCTTGACGCATAGTGATCCCGATCAGATCACAATTTATATGTGAAGCAACAACAACACAAGATCCAACATTCATTTTGGATCACAAATGGTGATCTAAAAATTAGTTCAGCTATTAAAATGTAGTTGAGCAGTATTTAGTAAAGCGACAAAGAATAATATGAATACAGTACGAGTATGAAGAGGAAGATTCAAAACAAAACGAGACAGAAAATTGAAATTTGATGTTTGTTTGTTTTACGCATTTTGGTGTCGTTTCATGAGACATGATCTGATCCGGGTCAGATCAAACGTCAAGAAATGCAGCTATTATAAAAACCGAGTTATACACATGTGCTAAACGAAAAATATTATTTTGTAAAATGTACATATGTAGGTACATATATGGGTGGGTGTGGAGTAAGAACATAAATATAACAGTCTCGTGAATACGATGTTGAAGCGAGATCAAATATATCTCCCTTTCGTGGAAGACTGTTCGAAAAATTATAACAACTTTTATTTTCAGGTATCAAATTTGTGTAGAAAATATCTCTCTGGTATTATTCCTCTGTGGTAATACCATTGAGGAAGAACATTAGAGAAGTAATTTGTATGAAAGAAAAATGACATGAAATTATATTTTGCATCTTTATCTAAACCGGTTAGAGCGATAAACTGAAAAGATAGTATAAATTTCTAATATCTCTTTTTATCCTATGGTGTTTCTATGCGCATTTAAATAGATTAGCATAAAGTGAAAAATGATCACAACAAATCATCGGCCGTAGGGCGTGGACAAGTTTTAATTCAAAAACACACAACCAACACGAAATAAAAAATACGAAATGAATAAAGGAATAAACGAAATAAAAAAAACAAAATTCTTGTTTTTACAGTTTGGCACTACTACCATATCATAAGAAGGTGGATTTCAATAATATATAAAGTGTGTGTGTATACAAAAAATGAATTTAAACAGTTTGCTTTGTATTTTATAGATGAACTTGCCCTATTATGTATAGAAAGAGATAATTAAAATTTATATATTCTTTTCACAACTTCACAAATAAAATTTCAAAACGAAACAAAAATTATTTCCATATGCATATTTTTGTCATGCAAAATCTCTCTCTATGTAAAGTCCCTCAATGGTAATACTGCGAAAAGGTTTCTTGGGAGAAATTTGGAATTTTAATAGAAAATATTAGTGTTGTTTTATTATAATAAGCTTGTAATTCAAGTAATTCGTTTATTTCTTCATAAGAATTTAGTATTACGTTATCTTTTTCTAATAGAGTATAAATATAATTTATTTCGTTTCTTGCTAGTATATGACTTGATATAATTTTTAGTTTTGCAAAAGTGATGGCCTCCATAATATTACTGATATGTATTCTTAACATTTATATTTTATTTTCGGTTATATGTATACATTGATCTATATGTATTATATTTGAAAGTGTTAACGTTTTTCTTCAATTTTATTGGTTTCATTGGTTATCCAAATTGAATAATTTTCTATATATTTTTGTAGATAATTAAACCTTGCTAACATTTCTTTATTAACATGATTATTGTTATTATAAGTGGTATATTGCTGTTATTGCTTTTATTATGGAACCTAATCCATCGATTAGTCCTCTTTTATTTCTATTTTTAGGTACTAAGTTTTCTAAACTGTATTTTACTTCGTATAATTTTCTAAAAAGACTTTCTATTCTAAATTGATAATAATTACGACTATCTTCAGTAACTTCAATTGAAAATTTTAATATTGTTTTTATATTATTTTCTATGGTTTCAATGTTTTTTACATAGTTTTGTAATTCTATAATATGTAATAATCTTGAGTGATTATTGGTAACTCTAGCGTTTCCTAATTTAATTGGTAAGATTCCTTTACCATCAGAAAGATCTAAGATTTCTATATCTTGTTGACAAGATGCTTTGAAATACCTGTAATTAAGAATATAAAAATTGTTGGTCAGTATTTTTATAATTGTTTTTATTTATATAATTTGATCGTGTATGTTTTTCTTGGGACGTTTTATTTTCTTTTTATGAACCTTTCTTTTGTTTGTGAGTTGTGACTAATGTAATTTTATTATTTTTTAAAACTTTATGTTTTTAAAATTTAGGAGCTAATTTATTCCTGCGATTATCTTCTTCATAAATTGTTTCTCCTTCTTCAATTTCTGGAGGATCGAATCTTTTTTCATTTAATTTGTTTATTAAGGTTTCCTTTTGTTTTTTATTATTTTCGTAAATTATTTTAGTTAATTTTTTATACTGATTTTTATGTTCCTTTATATATTCTTGTTCTGAATTGAATTGTTTATTAATTGGAAAAGGATTGGTATCTGTAAAATGTCCGTTAAGTAATTCGAATGGTGTACACTTTGCACTGCTGTGTATTGAATTGTTATATGTAATGACTGCTTCATTAATTATTTCCTGTATCTGTTTCTTTTTGTCCTTAGAATAAATAATTCTAGTTATTTCTGTTAAAGTACTATGAAATCTTTCTACTGGTGAATTTCCGGTAGATGATTTAGCTGAAGTAATGTGAAGCTCTATATTATATAATTTAATAAAATCTTTAAATATTATTGAATTGCATTCTGATCCATTGTCAGTCACTAATTTTTTTGGAATCCCATGATGACTCATGAAATATTTTAGATGCTGAATAACATTAATACTATTCCTAATGGTTAACATATAAGCGCATGAGAATTTAGAAAATTTATCGATTAAGGTGAGAAAATTTTTCCATATGTACTATTTCAAGAGGTTTATTTGGTGTTTCTGTTAACTCATATTTTATAGGTGTTTTATTTCTTTGGTGTTTGTTAACTTGACATGTTTCGCATTTATTTATATAATTGTTTATTAATTTTTTCATTTCAGGAAAGTAATATAATCTTTTTAAATGACTATAGGTTTCCTGAATTCCTCTATGATTCGATTTATTATGATATTCGCAAATGGTTTGTATTTGTGAATTTGCGTCTTCTATATCTTTCACGAACCGCTTACTTCTAACTAACTTAATTTTACTTTTATTAAAATACTTTCTATATACTATATTCATTGCTTTGAATATCTCTTCATTGCATATGAATCCTGTAATATTTATCGGAATTTATATATTCTTTATAAATTTCCAATATTGCCTTTTCACTTACAGTGTACAGTTTCACGTACAGACAAATTGTCGTAACTTACTGCGGTGTCATCATGGATGAACAACGCCACGTGTTATATTATTTGAATGAAAAAGACCACAACATTTTCTTTCCGTCTTACTTCTACAAATGCAAGAAATAGTTTATTTTGATTTTGTTGTTTACATTTTTTAAATATGGAGTTTGGTTAAAAACAACTCTAATAAAATTTCAAAAATATGAATGAAATTTACATTGACGTGAATTATAAATAAATGATATATATTAACAAAATAATTGTTTATATATTTTTGAAATAAAATAAATGGGTTACTGTTAAATTTACAAGAAAAACGAGATATAAAAATCAACATTTATCTAAGTTTTGTGTAATAAATTATCTGGTAAAAGAACAATTCGGTTTCAATAATGGTCGGTGTTTAAACATCTAATTTGAATAAACTAAAGGGTTTTCTAGTTATGTTACGTTAAAAATATAATAATTAGTCATTTGTTAATCAACAATTTTTTTTGCACTTCGTGTATTGGTAATTTTCATTCATTTTTTTAAAACTTTAATTTAGTTGTTTTTGGTCAAATTCCATATAGTTTGATAAAAAAGAAATTAATTAAAGATTTAAAAAAATGAATGAAAATTACCAAGACACGATGTGCAAAAAAAAATTGTTGATTAATAAAAGACTAATTATTATATTTTTAACGTAACATAACTAGAAAACCCTTTAGTTTATTTAAATTTGATGTTTAAAGACCGACCATTACTTACATTTCAATAAAAAATAAAAACAAAACATATTTATCTCGTATTCATATACTTTTGGTGATAAGCGGAAATAGTAAAACATGATCTATGGAAATATAATAAATAACAATTATTTAAATATTAACCATATTTTCTTTTGTGTATCATTTTATCACCACATATAATAGCACTTCATATAAAAAGTTCATATAGTGAAATTTGAGGTTATGAATAAACGTCAACTTATCACTAGAATTCATCATTTTCCCCTTTAAAATTTTGTCTCTTTCATTTTGCAGAGTTGTGCTTATAGACTTTCTCCAATTTTTTATATCACACAAAAAAAGTTTCCACTAGTGATATAAAAGTATGATATAGCACCACAAAATACCCACCCTGTATAGCCAAGGTAAAATATTACTATTATAATTAATTAAATTTAAATTTTCTATACACGTAAATTGTGTCTAGAATAGAAAAATCCTACAAATTCAAACTTTCCGGATTTCATTGGCCAGCACAAAGTGCAATCAGTAAATTGAGTATATTTTCCTTCTTTAAATTGCAAAAAATCTATTCAATCAAATAATACGGTACCTAATACCTATAGTATATGAGTGACTATATTTTAAAATAACATACTTGATAAATACATTGTATTTGTAATAGCAAATCAATAATTATTACAAAAAATATTTTATTATAGGTGGGACTTACAAAAAATTGAATTTCAATACTAGATGCGATATAATGAAATTAATTGATAAGGGTGCTAAACCCAAAAAACTGGGGGACAAATATAATGTTAATAAAACCACAATTAGACAAAAATATGCATTGACAACAAAAGGCAAAAATATGCATTGGGTTAAGGTTAAAGAGACTGAAAATGCTCTTTATGAATGGTTTTTGAATGAACGAATGAAAAATAATTATATAAGTAATAACATGTTACAACTAAAAGCCATAGAATTTCACCATAAACTAAATTCTGAAAAATCATTCAAGGCTTCACTAGGATGGGTTAAAAATTTTAAAAAAAGATACAATATTCGTCCTTCAACAATTACTCAAAGACACACTATTCGTCCTTTAAAAATTACTGGAAAACAATTGTCGAGAAACATTTCGGCTGTACCTAATTTTATTGAAAAATTCATGAATACGTTTAAAAGCATGAATATGCGCCCAGAACAAGTGTATAATTGCGATAAATCTGGAATATTATTTCGCACAGTAGATTATAACAATTTGGTATCTAACAAAGAAGCATGTGCTCCTGGTCGCTACGATTCAAATGAAAAGATAACAATAATGGTTTGTGTCAACGCTACAGGAAATCATAAGTTACCTTTATCAATTATTGGTAAACAACAAAACCCACGCTGCTTCAAAAATGCAAGATTGCCGTCAGTACATTATCATTCATCTAAAAATGCATCGCAGACGTCAGCCTTATTCAAAGAATGGTTTGATACTGTTTTTGTGCCAGAAGTTCGGAATCATTTAATTAAAAATAATTTACCACCAAAAGCAATTTTATTATTGGATAATAATGCTAGTTGCCGTTGTAATTTAGAACTGCTTACCAGTGATGATAAAAATATTACGGCTATGTTATTTCCTGCTAATACTAAAGTCATATTGCAACGACGTGATCAAAAAATCATTAATCGCATAAAAAGGATTTACCGTAAAAAACTTATATGCCATTTGGTAGCTACTGCAGGCGATGATGTTGCACTGAAATTAAAGGAACTCAATTTACTTCAAGCAATTTACATGTTAGTTGACGCTTGGAATGAAATCTCGAAAACAATAATTGTCAATGGTTTCAAGCATTTATTTAATTCTAAAGAAGAAACAGAATTTAACCATCTACCAATAGATTTATTTGATGAGAATGATGACATACCTTTGGCCAGATTATATAATTGTACTTCCAATGATAATCTTAAAATCTCTTCCTTCTACAAAAGACTGTTGCCTACAACATCCTTATCTGAAGAAAAAATAAACAATTGGGCGGTAGGCCAAGAAGAAAGCAGTAGATCATTGATAACAGAGGATGACATTTTACTGGAGAATGAGGGTAATTGAAATAAAAACACCAAATTTAAATTGGGCTGAAAGTAATTTAAGTAAATGTATCTGAAATTTTGATTTTAAGAAAAATTCGTGAAAAATTTATATTGAAACAATTATGCTAATTTTATTAATCATTTAAATTAATTAAATAATCGAAATAAATTTTTTTTTAAATTTATTTGAGTTACTATTTCCGAAAAATTGCATATTAGAAATTATACGAATTAATTAATTAATTGAAATTAGAGTAAAAAATTATTAATTGATGTAATAAAAAAAATATTTTGATTTGAAGTTAATAATCTTTTTGAAAGGTCAACAAATATGTATATTTTATGTTATGTTATATTTTATTAATAAAATAAAAAAAAACTAAAGAATTAAAATGAATATTTTATCAAAAATTTAACTAAAACCAAAATATTTAAAATGTTATCACAGTGTTATATATTGAGTATATATCTCCCGTGTATCAAAATTATATGTTTATATAATAAATGGAATACCATCATATTCCCGAACGAAAAAATCCCCCAAAAAAATATAAAGTAAAGTGCCCCATCGAAATGGTAGACCCCATTAAATTTTTGTTTACCATCCTCTAAGGCAGTGCTTCTCAAACTTTTTCATACTGCGGACACCGAAATCGAAAAAAATAAAATCCAGGGCTCCCAAAAATGTTATTTAATGAATTTACAGCTAAGCATTTTGAGCATTCTTGTCCGAGGATCCCAGATGTCGCATATCCGTGTCCCACCAATTTAAAAAAAAAAACATCGAGCGAGTTTACCATCAACTCGCAAAAGATTTATGTGAAAACTTTTATGTATAAATATCTATTGAATCATGTCTAGCCATTTCGATGATACTGAAAAAACCCTGCATAAAGACGGCTGATGTTCGCTCAGTAAGCTAAGTTACATATTTGGTTCAAAAAGTCAATAAGTTATTCGATTTTGAATTTGGAGGACGAACCCTACTGACATTAATTGAGCATGATCAAAGTAGAGTTCTGTTAAGTTAATCACCTAAACCTGCCATGTACGCTTTAAAATATATCATTATTCATACACGGCAATCTTGTTCAAGAGTCCATAATTATGAATGACCGCGGCAAACTCACTGCAAAGCGGTTCTATTAGGGCGCAATGTTGACCGTAAACTCATAGCAATTGGAAAGGCGGTAGGGCAAAACACTAATAACAAAGCGTATCGATTAAACAATTTTAAAATTATTATTTTATTATGCACAATGTACATACATATATCGTCGTTATAGAAGAAAAAGTAATCATCTACATATTTATGATTTCGAGTTATAAGGGTTTTAGTATTAACTTTTCTATTAAAAATCCAAGTTTTTTAAATTAAATAGTTTGATTACTGTATCTTTTATATTATAAAAGATACAGTAATCAAACTATTTAATTTAAAAAACTTGGATTTTTAATAGAAAAGTTAATACTAAAACCCTTATGTTAAGGTAGTAGAAATTATTACAACTATTAAAACTATTGAAGTACACAAATCTTAATTATTAATAAATTTATTGAATTCAATCCACAAAATTTGTAAATAAAGAATAAAAATCAAAACATTGACATTTGGCGTAACATTCACAATATGTCCTATTGTAAATTACTAATTATAATTACATATAAATCCATAAAATTAAAAATTAAATTTATATGGCGATACAAATTCAAATTAGGTATCATGTTGCTTACCAACGTTCAATAATTGTCAATTATTTTTGCGCGCCAGTTTGAATTTATAATGTCATCGAAAAATTTGTGAATTTGTTGACATCGGGTCAGGAAAATAGATAATTTTTATAAGCTGATTATATTGTAAAATAAAATTCTTCCTATTCTTGAGCGACATTCAAAGCAATCACAGTGATTTACAAATAAAAAAAACTTTGAAATATATAATTATTGTGATTATTGGAGTTTTGGGACTTTCATTTATAATTGAGATTTCTGTTCGTGATTTTGAAACTCAGAAAATATTTGAAATCCACTCCACTTCCCTATCACCTTATACTCGAAATCGCGATATGGTGTATATGGCATATATGCAGTTTTCACAGCTCCCTATTTCCATTTAATTTTTTTGAATCACTTAAGACATTGCCCCATGCAAAACGGAAAACCGGCATTTAAAACCGTCAACCTCAATTTTTGGCTAAGTTGCTTCACTGTGCAATATGAAAATTATTAAAAAATAGTTCGAATCTATAAGTTCCATCTTATTCTAAGAAAATTTTATTAAAATTTAATGTTTTGCCGGCCGTCAAGCAAAATTCCGTTCATCAAAAAAATATAAAATTGGAGTTTTTGAATGAAATTAAATCAATTTTACCTATGGTTTCCACTTGGATGATTTGCGAATATTCGCAAAGGGAAATTTTTTGTTTCGTGTCACTGGGTTAGAAAAATTTTGTATTTGTATTACCAAATAATTTTGTCAATTTAGATATTTCTAGACGTCAATAAAAAATCATAATAAAAACAATAAAGTATTTACATAGGAAAAATATTTCAGCTTGCTTTGTTTATCGCAGGATTGAAAATGTTCCTAAACAAAATAAGGGAAATTTTTATTTTTTTCTGTAAATGCAAAATTTGCAATGGAAAAAGATGTAGGCATGACTACTTTTGATTGCAAATCGTATTGTAAATTTGTCTAAGGTTGCGTAGACAAATTTATATACCGATCCATATGTATTTTTTTTCAATGTATACTATATGTGTGAAAAAATTTAAAACAGATTGCGATTATTCGCAAAGGCATCCCAAGTGGAAACCCACAGCTAATAAAAAATTTTACGAATAAGGTAGAACCACAGAAAACAGAATATACAGAAGAAAACCTGCGAGCAACTTGTTTTACGGTTTGTATGGGGTTATATATTTCGTTTCGGGGTTATATAAAAATTTATTTAAGCGTATACGCTCTCAAAAGAGACTAATTTTATTTTTCTGCTTTTATTCATATTCAATGAGAATGTGTTAGTTCTGAATATGTTTTAAATGGAAATGGTAAGCAATTAAGCATACTATGTTTATAAATGTTTAGTGATTGTATCAGTTGTGTTTATATACATATACATATGTATATAATTGTATATATTGGTCTAGATACTCGATACTCAGTTAAGCAGACATTTTTTGCGAATTTGCTAGAAATGTTATATACACGATAATTTAGCAAACCAATTTATTGCTGAATTTCAGAAAATGGAATACTTTAACGTACTTTTTAACATTTGTTCTGAATACAAAAATATATTTCACTTTGCTAAAATAATCAAGTTTCATTTTTTAAACATAAATCGTAATTTATTTTTTTAACAAAAATCAGAAATGCATGTTTGGAAGAAAACGTACTAAATTCACCTTGTTACAAAATTAATACTAACATAATTTAAATGCGTAGTAAAAAATTGTTTTATATTTACGTTTCATTGGATTTCTTTTTTCTATTGTTTTTTGTGAAATATTCGAAATTATATAGAAGGTTCTGGCTACACGAATTAAAACGGCTGTCTGAGAAAAGATATTTTTCTGAATTAGAAAAGGGCCTTTTTTAATTCATTTTATAAAATGAATTAAAAATGCGTTAAAAAAAATTTAAATAAAAAAGTTAACTTAATTAGGTTTTTATGTTTTCATTAATGAAAGTAAACACTGATCATGAGCGATTTTAATTCGGTTTTGAAATATGTAAACAATTAATTAATTTGTTAACTAATTAAAAGTTAATTAATTTTTAATTTTTTGCTTAATTTTTTACATATTTTGGAAACGAATTGGAGTCGCTCATAATCAGTGCTTGTTTTCATTAATGAAGGTATGAAGGCCTGATTTGTTAACTTTTTTGTTTAATTTTTACATATTTTAAAAACGAATTAAAATCGCTCATGATCAGTGCAGTGCTTATTTTCATTACGGAATAATGAAACGTAAACCTGTACTTAAAAGCAAAAGTCGCTTAAGTGACTTTAAGCGGTTTTTCTGTGTTTCACATAAATAATTAAATTTGTCTACTATTTAGATTGTATCAAATTTAGGTGAAAATCGGGTAAAAAATAAAAAAGTTATGAGGTAATACGTTTAATACTCTCAATGTATTTACATTTGATTTTAAAACTTTAACCTTCATTTTCTCAAAACTATTAAAATGCACATAAGCGACTTCTGCTTTTCAGTACAGAATTTATTTACTTTATTTCCTGATACTTGGTTATTCGCGTTTATAATATTATATGACTGTTATTCCCATTTTCCTTCTTTTTATTAACATCAGAGAATAAACCATATTCAACTCCGTTAGACATTTTACCCGAAAAAAACACGCATACATAATGATAATAACATAAATATAATAGATATTAAGTACATTTTCACTTTTTGTTTCATTTTATAATTTACATCTTAATTCATTTCCAAAATAAATTAAAAAAGGCTTATATTATTTCATTTTATGGGCACATATTAAAACATTATAAAAGTGAAATAAGAAATGCTTTTTTTAATTGAATGTGCAATTTCGAAAAGGGCACATGTCTGAAAAATTAAATTTTTCAGGAATTAAAGAAAACTATCTATTTTCTAAAGTAGTATATAAATTTATACAATTGATTTTAAGGTTAAGTGTAGGGTCAAAAAGTAATTGAAAATTATATAAATATTTAATATTAATCTTTATTTTATATATTTTTTTATGTATTATATGCATACGAGATGTGCCCTTTTCGAAATTCATAAAATATAAAGTAAATCTAATTAAAAACACAAAGTATAAACTTTATGAAACTGTTATCATAAGTAACAAAATCACTTTAGCAACAGATAGAGATATATCGCCGTCGCCGATTAATAAAATGCATTAAATTCGAAAAGGGCACAGCTCCAAAAGTTGTGACCTTTTCGAAATTATCGTTATACAAACAGACACTGGTTGCCGTATTAACACAATAAATGTGCCTATTGCAAATCAAATAGGTGCGGGGATATATTTCCATCACATTAACGTGAAAAAACGGTTTTGTCAAAATTTTCGAGATGTGCCCTTTTCGAAATTGCATATTCAATTCATTTTGAGAAACTTATTTTATTTCATTTTTAGTATAGATTTTAATTCATTTTTAAAATGAATTAAAATCATTTATTTAAATTCAGAAAAATCGCATTTTTCAATTCATGTAGCCAGTTGATGCCAATGTGATCGTTTATCGATCGTATTTGTATTGTTTTAGTGTTGGTTAGATTTATTAAAACTAAATCAAAAAATACAATTAATGATAACACCAAATTGTTATAACTACTCGTACATTAAGAAAGAAAAAGAAACAAAAAATGCGAGATTAAAATTTTAACAACTAATAACTAAAAATCCCCCGATAAATAAAAACCGTATACATTTATGTACTCATACCAAAACCTTCTACAATTCTCTTTAGAAAGCCCAATGTATTGTATACTATTGCTGTAAAAATACCTCAATGTGAGATTGTATTAGCGAAACATCACCGTGTACATATACGGTTGTGAATACAGTGTAGAAAAAACATAAACAATCGCATACTATGAAACTGAAAGAGAGTAAAATGTATCATAAAAAAACAATAAAAACGAATCTGTCAAATTAGTAAATCATAAAGAAGATTTAAATTACATATTGTATATTTTTATTTAAAATTTGAATTTTTATTTATTTTGTATGATGTTACATAATTTACATGAATTGTTATTTATTTTGTTATGAATTTTTATTTATTTTGTATGATGTTACATAATTTACATGAATTGTTCGGAAATAATTTATTCGGAAATATTCCCTTTAAGGCCGGTATTCATGTACAATTAAATTGCGCAATATAATTGTGTGACGTCTGAAATTTTGTTTGTACTATAGATCAAAGCAAAGAATAGAGAGTAAAAATGCTCAAATACAAAACCAACACTAATGTACAACAAGCCTGATTCCGTGATGAGGTACACCAAAACCAACACTAATGTACAACAAGCCTGGGCCCCTATTTGTGAATCCGTTTCGTTTCATCATTCGAAACGAATGTTGTATTCGTTTCGAATAAGAATTGGTACTTTTGAATTCGATCGAAAATAAAAACCTACTGTGCCAAATAATGAAAAGGGAAATTCTGTTTTTTGGGTAAACCTATACGAAAAATACAATCCTTGACCAATTTTGACGTTTTGATTGTTTTGTTTATGTCTCGCAGTTTGAAAATTTTAAATGTGAATGTTGGATATGTTTTCTACTCTAAACAATTATTTTAAAAATAAATAGTTATTTATTATTTGTTCCATACTCCCGCAGCTAAAGTTGATAACCCACGAAATGAGGGAGATGTCCAATTTCTTCAGTCGTATTTTGTACGTACGCAATATGTAAATTTAAAAGTGACTAAAATGTGTTGAGGAAAATTATAAATATTTCATACAATAAAATAGTTTCTATTTTATTAAACAAAATAATAGTTTTATTTCAATTAATATTTTTTATTTAATTAGTGCACCATATTTCAAAATGTATGTTTACCTATGCATTTGCTAAAATGTTCATGTTTTAAAATTGTGTTTCTTGTCTTTCTATTCGGTTTCGTCAATAACAATAATAAATGATTTCATTTTATTTAAAAACATGATTTACTGAAAAATTATTTATTTATTGATTACATCAAATGGCGTCCTAAATAAAGTAGTAAATATAAGTCTTCAGAATTCTTCTTCCTTTTTATTTGGCTTCGTCAACAATTTCATCAACGTACAGAAATCCGTTCATGAACGTACAAATATTGGTCGAAAACGAATTCCTAGATAAGGGAAATTTTTATTCGTTTCATGGCAATTCGTTTTCGTTTCAAAAATATTCGTTTTCGAATTCACAAATACCGATGACTCGAAACCGACGTTCGTTTATTCGAATTCGTATTCACAAATAGGGGCCCTGATTCCGTGATGAAGTACACAGATCCCCTCTTACATTTAATCGCTTATACTTGAAAGTGTTGGTGCAAAAATTCCTTTGTTTTCTTGTATCGACAATTTGTATGTTTATTTTTACTCATTTACAGTGACTCTCATAATTGATCACACGCCGCGCCGTGGCCGTCGCCGTGGTGAAATGTGAGAGCAGACTGATTTCGATTTTAATTTTATTTTTTAATTTTATTTTGTTTTGTTTGTGTGTAGTGTTGCGTGTGCTGTGATTGGTCCAGCAAAATAGGCGAAGGGGAAGTTAACCCACTACACATGGGAGTCGGAATGTGCGCTGCCCAGTTTGTAGTGGTTCATTGGGTGAACCGCTACAGCTTTATTAAATTCGAAAAAAGAGAGTAACGTTTTTAGAGTTGTATAATTTTGTAATATATCATTATTGTGTGTATATATACATGGTGTGGTGTTAGTGATAAACAAATAAATTTAAATTTTTTTTCTATGGTTTTTCGTAGTCACTACTACGCCTCAACGTTGAGGTTTATAAGTATGTATCTGCGTATCAGCAAAATGAGCAGGCTTTCCAAAGAGAATTTTAGCAGGTTTTGACTCATACACATACAGTCGTACCTAAATGAATTTCGTTTGCTTTTTTGTTTTTATTTTTTATCCGTGTAGGAGGAGGAGCCAAAACCAACATTAATGTATGTAATACAAGCCCAATGCCTACTAGATATACAAGCCTATGACTGCAAGTAATTTTTACAAATTGAAACACATTAAGTCTCTCCGCTACGCGGCAGTATAATAAAGAAAAGGTATTTTTTTGTTTTTGCTTTGTCCGAAAACATTTTATTATTCATTTAGTTTTTTTAGTGCAGCATAATGCTTCAAAGAAGGAAGACACGCACTTTCTGATCAAAGAGGAATACCATGTGAATTTGATTTATTCATGTAAATTTAAATTTTTTAGATAAATCTAGTGTATTATGTATTTTAATAATAAAATATTAGAAATATTATTGAAAATAAATTAAATCAAATAAAAATTAATTTATGTACTCGATTTGAAAACAAATTAAAGCGTAAAATAAACGCGTGGCATCTCCCTTTGACGTAATATAATGCACTAAATCAAAAAAAACTCAGCGAACAAATTTAAAATTTATCATTTCGATTTTTTATTTATTTTTCGCTTCTCTCCTTTGTTTAGTTGTTTTTGTTTCTTGTTTATAAATAAATTTTTGTTTCCTCTTTTTAGAAAAGAAATAAATCGATCGCTGTCGCTGTTTCATATTCATTCCCTATCTCTTCCCTTACCTTTGTTTTTTATACGAGGAGAGAAAGAGATATTTTATTATTTTGAATTTCGTTCTCCAAATAAAAAAAAAAAAATTTTGTTTCCTTCCGCAGAGAGAGATTAAAGAATGGGACGAAAAATGAATTTTTAATATGAAAGATTAAACAAAACAATATACAAAACAAAAAAAACAATCTTTACTTTACTATACTGCCACGTAGCGGCGGAGACTTAGTGTGTCGTCACTGTTTGTAGTCACAGGCCTATATATTCAAGACGGCATTGTCGGTATCCACATCGAGTAAAACGAAACATAAAAAATTAATATCGTATTCGTATTTGCAAACGTGTTGTGTGTATATTTTTATTTTCAAAAAATTCAACTATGCATACAAAAGCGTACATGCAAATATGTATTACATATACAATCAAAAGTTAAAAATAAAAATAACAAACCAAGGTAGCTATATCCATAAGCAACCATTACACGATCAATATTAATATCATTACCAGTAATGTCAATACTTGCATCAATACTACTTCAATATTTTTTAACCTTACACAATCATTATTAATGACAGTAATTCTATCATTACCAAGCTTTCATTTCTGTTAGTAGAAGCATTTTTTTCTTAAATTTTGCATGGATCCTAAAGAAAAAGCGTGTATTGTATCTGTATCCTCTAATACATAAAACATATCATCCATGTTGATGAATTTTTATTATTTCTATACAATTTAATAATTATATACTTTTTTTATAAATTTATTTAAAAAAATATATTTACGTAGATAACCTCAAATTTATGTAATATTCAATAGTACTGACACACAGTAATGACGCGAACCCTACACTATCATTAATAATGACAGTATCCCCACCACACATCAATAATGATGGCTCGAAATCAAAAAATCCGGATTTTCATCATTACCGACCATCATTCTTCATTACTTCAAGTTACACGATCAATATTAATGTCTTTATCAGAAAGTAATGACATTATTATTGACCGTGTAATGGTTGCTATACAATTCTCAATTTTATTTTAACAACAACAAAAACCGGCTATCGTAATCTTAGTTCAGTAATTTGAATAAGCGAGCGCTCTTTAAAAGAATCCTTCTACATAATTTCTCTTATTACTATTATACTTTTTGGCTATACACATAAATACAAGATTGAGTAAAAATATGTTTAGGAAATATCTCTAAAATAATGAATTTAATGAAATTTGGCACATTCAAGCTTTAACCCAACCTTGTACGTGCATACATATTATATAAAAGGAAATAATTATTTAAAAACGGGAAAATATGTATATGCATTTCATACGCGCACACCAATAACCTAACAGGCATTTTACCATTTTGATATACAAGGGCGTACCCTCCCAGGCACAAGTAACGATAATATACATTACACTACATAATTTGCACATTCTACAAAATGTAAATTATTATTATTTGTTATTTTTAACTAGCTATTAGTTACTTATGTAAACAAAAACTATAACTATTACTCGTCTGAATAGGAATTTTAATAATACTTCAAAAATTAATTATTAATTAGGTATATTATAAAAAAATTGTACTTTGAAAATTAGTAATAATATTGCATCCACACGTTATAAAACACTGATCTGTACTGAATTACTGTTGTCATTATTCATCGTCTCATCCCCCGCCACTTTTCTATTAACAGAAATTAAAATATTATCGCAATGCGACTAGCTTACGACGCCATTGAGTATACCTTCTGAAAACTGGTCGCAAAGCGTTGACTTTGAAAACTTATTGCGGACAGTATACCGCATTTGTGCTTGCCGTAGACTTATCGCAAAAAGGGGAAGTTATCGCAAAAATCTTGCTGGGCTATTAGACTACCAAAACAAAATGACTGAACTGATAAATGATCCCGAGACGTAGAAATTTTAGACAATGATCCGACCAAAAAAATAAATAAAAAATGTTTCAAAATTATTGAGGAAATAAAAAACAAAAAATTTATTATGAATGAAAAAAAATTAACGTTAAAAATTAATAACGCAATACCACCACGGATATATGGGCTCCCCAAAATCCATAAACCAAACATTCCATTAAGGCCAATTGTTTCGACCATTAATTCTCTGGCTTATAATTTGTCTAAATTTTGTTGTAAAATTTTAAAGCCACTAACAGAAAATAGCAAATTCAACGTCAAAAATTCTTTTTTATTCAATGATTTAGTTAAAACGCTAAAAATCAATGATGACGATATTTTAGCATCTTTGGACGTACTTTCGCTTTTCACAAATGTTTCTGTACACACAGCCAAATCAGTAATATCTGAAAGATGGAGTGAAATAGAAAACGATTGTATTTAGGGTACCTGCTAGTAAAAAATTACTCCCGATACTGCTTTAATTAGCACAAGGAATAATTTATTCATCTTATTGGATTATATAAAAATCTTTTTGTTATAAAATGTATAAATTTTTTTAACAAAAGATGATTTTTTAAATATTTTAGATATACATATGTATGGTAGATAACAGCGTTGATTGAATATATTAAGATAATACCACCGCGCTTTTCGCCGCTACGATCGCGTAACGTCTCCACTGTCGCTTATAAATAGAGACAAAATTGGCTTAGAAACTGCAAAATAGTTTTTTCCTGATAATATTTGTGTTAATATTGGTGTAAATGGGTGTATCTTTCGGTTTTCGTTATTTTTTCGTGTGTATTGTTTTTGCTTTCGTTCCACAATTTAATTATATTGGAAAATGTTACTCACGTTTGTTAAAAAAAACAACTGAATACAATAAAAAGGAGGCTACTGACAACGAACAAAAACAACACATCAAGTGATGCAATTGTTTTTACTTTTCGTTTTCTTTAAACATCTTGAAGCATTGGTTTATACATTTTCCTTAGGATATCGATATTAGTGAAATATTATACAACAAACTATTGTAAATTTAGCTTCAACGTGTTAATATTTTATTTTTTAATGTTTTTGAAACTTCAAGGAAAAATATATTTTTCTTTATTGCTTATGAAAGAATTTGATTGATTTTGTATTTCTTTAATGCTTGTGAAAGAAAGAGTAAAACATTTGATTTTTTTATAAAACATGATTTTTTTTGGTTTAGTGTTAGTATAATAAAAACTAAACAAACCAAAAATTCTTTTTATTCCTTTCTAGCTGCATTGTTTTATTGAAACCTGGCTTTGTTCTTCTTAAACCAAAACCAATATTGATTAACTCTTCGTTGGCCATGTGAAAGATGAAACAAACAATTTAAGTTGTTGTTGTATTCCGCAGTGATACTATCTATAATATATTCAATCAACGATATGACGTAACAAAAAAATTAAAATTTGGTATGCCTCCCCACCATTGAGAAATGGGGTATACACCATTAGGTTCACGACACTTAAGGCTATTGTTCCCCATTAGTGGCATCTTGCGACAATCCCTGTGAAATTCATGTTATTGATTTTAACAATAAATAACTCAATCATGCAGAATCGATATGACGTAACAAAAAAGATATAAATTTGCAATTTCTCCCCACCGTTGGGAAATTCCACACACACACACCATATGATTTACTTCACTTTAAACTATTACTGCTAATCGTTCTCGAAAATAATTTTTGTCAAAAAATTCTAAATCCTATTTTATGATATTTTTTTGTTATAAATTTCACACTTTGATATTTCACTCAAAATTCTTATTGGAATTTTATTAACAGTGTACTTTCTAATACATGTACAGCTGCGGCAAAAATAATAGTAGTGAATGAATCAAGATTATTCAATACAAACTGCCTTGAAAACAAAGCATAGTTTTTAAATATGTTGTATTATTATACATAATAAGAAAATAATATCATAATTTTGTTTAAAACTATGAAAAATTCGAATATGTTGCAATTATGATGTAGCACTACTATTATTTTTGCCGCAATTGTATATATTTTGTTATTTGTTATAAACTTCACACCCATAAAATTTGGTTCCTTTTTCCATTATTTATTAATTATGTTTTAATTTAATCACACAATTTTTATTTTATGTTATTTTATTTTCACCTAAAATTTATTAAAAGGCTATAATTTTCCCAAAAAACATGAAAATTTCGTTTTGGTTGTCAACATTTTCAACATAAAATGACAAGAAATTGAGCATAAAAAACAATTTATGGTCAATTGGCACAACGTCATGACAAAAGTATTGAAATTTTGATCTTTTCCTCTCTTGACAAAATTTCAATGCGCATGCTCAAAACCATTTTTGTGTATGTATTTTGCAAAATGTGCTAAAAATTGTCACGAGAAAAATAATCGACTAGAATTTTCTTGTGACAAGATAAAATTACAAAAATGGAGACAGGCCATTAGGCTACTAATTTTGGGTTCATGTTACACGCTGCGTTAGATAATGTTATGTTAAATGTTGCGTTGAATTTGTTGCGCTGAAATGTCATGTAAAATGCTATAATAAATAAAAATATTTCCTCTCTTTTTATTTAACACATTAAAATAGAAACAAAAAATCCATACAAAAAACATAGGAGAGTCAAGCCGCACGCCATATTGATTTAAAACTATAAAATTAAAATAAAAAAGTTCAAAAAAATTATATTCTCATTATGTAAAATATTGCGTACATTTTTTAATTTTATATGCTGTATAACCTAGGCAATCCTATAAAATGTATAGTCGCAAAGATCAGGCCGAAAAATGTTTAGGTTTGCAAGTTATGGGACTTCAAAGTTTCCAAGTGACGGGAAACTAATTTGATTTAATACGTCATTTGAATCGTCAATATTTAAAAATAAATTAGATCTAGTAAACATTTATTAATAGTACATTCTGTTTTCTGTGACGTTTCATTGACTTTTTGTGACATCTTAATGATTGAAATTTCAATTATATATTGACGATACATTATTTGTGAATGCTTTATTAAAATCGCGTTTAAAGGTACTATTTTTGAGTGACGAGGAGGTGGAATTTGTGTTTTATTTCGTATTCTCGAGTGGTCCACAGTGATACCAAGCATTCTAACGTTGGTTAATTCTGACGTTGCTCACATAATATTGTGAAACGGCACAAATTTTCAGAAAATAAATTTTGAACATTGTGGATATTCTCTAGGCGTAGTAATTTAAATTCTTAAGGATTTACTACTCCAGTATACTAGAGATTATAATTGTTGCAATGTGGGGCCGTGTGTGTGTGACACGACTCGCTTCTATACCGCACCAAATTATCGTCTCACTAGATAATACACGCGGTCGTAAACTTAATACACGGGATGAGAAAAACCAAAAATGGCGTTGACGTAAAATGGTGAATGTTAAAAGCAATAAAACTCTAACTTTTAGAACAATCAATAATTCACTTAAGTTTATTTTTAAATAAGCACTTTGTTTTTATTAAATTAATTAACAGATTTAATTTATAAAAATACTATTCACCATTTGCAATTTATTTATTATTTTAAGATTTAATTTATTTATGGAACAAAATAATATGTCACGCCAAGTGTGTCTTATCGAGACGATGGAAAAATATTGTGTTTCTGTATAATTTTTTTCGGTTGTTTTTAAGTTGCTGTTGTTGTCTCTCTCTATCAATTATTTTCTTGGTGTTGGCATATATACTGCCAAAAATTGATGTTGGCATACGAGAAGAATCGTATACCAAATCGTCGTTGTTGTGACGAAAACGAGATGGAGCAAACAGAGTAATAGCAAACCAAAAGTTTTCTTTGAGACTGCTAGCGAAAACGAGATGGAACAAATATCACAAAATATAATTTTAGAGTTCCGTATCATTTACGCTAGGTGGAAATGAAAATAGTTACGCTAAGAAGAATCTTGTGCGTAAACCCAAATGTGTATGTGGTGGCGAATGAATTGCAATTTATATAAACCAAATAATTAATTTATATGATTGCAATGTGTGAGTCACTACAAGATGTATAATTGTAAAAGGTCGAAGATTAAAATACGTGACAGTTCTAAGTAATCTAACAAGGAAACCTTTTGAACTGTCAAATTCATAAAATTATAAAAACTGTTCTAAGTTTTAGTACTCTGTACGAAACCTTTGTTTTATCGGCCAACAAGCCTTTTTTAGGTGTTAAAACCATAACCTCAAAAAACATTTTTTGGATATATCTCCACGTCTACTCCACTTTTTTGATAAAACAAATTGGTAATTATTCCTCATAAAAAGTATAACCATAGACATTTATACTAGATTTCTCATTTCATTATAACTAAAGGAAAAAAACAAAACTTTTGATAATTTCAATGTTGTCGTTGTGTTGTGTATTTTATAAGGCAATGATTTTAGAATGCGTTGCAATTATAATACAAATATGTATATGCAATACACCGATAACATTTGAATGGAAAATTTTAAATTTTTTTTTTGTGTTTTTAGTCAAATGAGAAATCTATAATGATTGTCTATGTCTAAATGATCGAAATTATAAAAATTGTAAGGGGTGTGGCTTCTAGTATTTGTATTCGTAGGATCGTAGATATTTCATTTATTTTCACAACATTTCGTTCTATATATTTAGAATATGAATGATAAAAAGAGGCAAATAGAAATTATTACCTCCGTCTCATAAAATTACAAAAACAGAACTTAGAATATTTGAAATTATTTAACCCATTTAACCCGGTATTGTTCGGGTTTCGTCGTACGGTGTGTAGTGTCAAATACAATATTCAAAAATTGTCATAATGTCAAGCGTATGGTCAGACGAAATTCCTTCACTGTTTTCGATTAGTACTTAGTTTACAGATATCCCTTTTGTTACAAAGAAATCTATCAAATCTGGTGTCGTTTTTGTATCCGCTGTTCCAAATTTTCAATAAGCGTATTTTGTTGACCAAAATTGAATTCGAGCCAACTTTTCGAAATAAAATATAAATTTACTATGTATTATGATTTGGTGGCAGGTATCATAACCAAAAATTAGAATTATGTTTAATTAGACCCAATTTTTTTTTTTGGGTTAATGTTATTATAGCGGGAGTTTATCGTATGCAATTGCTGTTGTAAATTTGTCAAGGAAATACGCTACATGACATCATCATTAACACTGTTCCAAGCCAGCTGAGTTTACTCCTTTAATTCAACTAGTGTTCCAGGATTATTGTGTCGAACTTGCTTCTTCATAATATCTCAAATATTTTCAATAGAATTCATATCTGGGATATCGCGGGCCATTGCATTGTGTAAATGCTGTTGTTATTTAAGTACTCAATCAACAATAAAAATAAATAAATTCTAAGTTAGCGACGTTTTTCAATATTTGTGTACCTAGATTTTATCTAGAACTGATTATTATTTTAAAAAAAATTGCATTTACCAATTTTGCTCTGAGCACTGGCGCATTGTCCTGCTGAAATATGAAGCTCTCAGTTTCAGCAAACAGCTGTATTACTGATGGCTTTCAAGGATATTCACGTACATTTCTTTATTCAACAAATGCGAGTTCTCCCAAGCCACCATTACTAAAGCAGCCTCAAACCATTAAACCTTCAGATTTGTTGGGCACTTGTTGAATTTAAACATCGCTTAGGTTTTCTCCTGGTTTTCTGCGCACAATAAGCCTCTCATCTCCGACATGGAGCTTGAATTTGCCTTCGTTGGAAAATATAACGCTCTCCCAAATTTCTCTGTAGCCGAGCAATTTTTGATGAAACACTTAAAAGTAGCTTTTGCAGTGATCGATGTCTTCCCAAATTGCCTCTATTAACCTTCTCCACACAGTAGATGCCGAGATTTTTCTTCCAGTTGCTTCTTCCAAGTCCGCTTGTAATTTTGTTGTCATTCTGACTCAGTTTCGCTTAGACCGAAGAACCAGGAACTTGTCATCCACTATGGAAGTTTCCGTTTTTTTTCCCGAACTTTGCATCGCTCTGTAGACCTAGTTAACTTGAATTTTTTTATGATTGCCGCCACAGAAGATTTGCCTATCCTTTCACTAACATTACGTACGGACATTCCTTCTTTCCATAGCGCGATAACATCACTTTTTTCACTTAGATTTAGCTAAGACATTAGTCACATTGTTTTAGCAAATTATATATAGGGTGACGAAAACGTATGGAAACCCCTAGAATTATCAGTAAATTCGGTAAAAAAAAATATCAAGGCTAAATCTTAGATAATTTCAACAAGGATTTAATGGTGACCTTGGGTGTGATCTTAAACCTCATCTTCAAAGTGATTTTCTGGTTAAGGTCGTTTTTCTAAATGGAAACCCCTATTTGTGACATCGGAATAACATAATGTATACTCCTTCATGTGAGCTTGGAAGGTCATGGAAAATAAATATTCGGACGAAATTTTTTCGCTCTTTTCGATTCTGTCACCAAAAGTGGGGTTCTCATTTCAAAAATTACCTTTACCTCACGATAACCTTGAATATGAGGTTCAAGGTCACATCCAAGCTCACCATTAAATTCTTTGTTGAAAATTGTTTGTTTTTGTTCAAGTCCTCGAGTGTGAATGATTTGTTGCATTTTCAAGTGTAGCATGTAATTATGTACATATATTACATTTATCTTGTAATTTTCTGCTTTATTAATGTTAGTTTTTCTTTTTTCCTTTAAATATTAATGTTGTAAATATATTAATTGTTATCAGTCGACACTGGATTTTAAAAAATCCACAGATTGTATTATAATAAATAAATAAATTACCTAAGATTTAACCTTCTTAATTATTTTTTTGCCCGAACTCCGCGAGATTTCTAGGGGTTTCCATACTTTTCCTCGCCCTGTCCTGTATAGCCAAGGTAAAATATTACTATTATAATTAATTAAATTTAAATTTTCTATACACGTAAATTGTGTCTATATTAGAAAAATACTACAAATTCAAACTTTCCGGATTTCATTGCACAGCACAAAGTGCAGTCAGTAAATTGAGAATAGTTTCCTTCTTTAAATTGCAAAAAATCTATTCAATCAAATAATACGGTACCTATAGTATATGAGTGACTATTTTTTAAAATAATATACTTGATAAATACATTGTATTTTGTAATAGCAAATCAATAATTATTAGAAAAATATTTTGTTATAGGTGGGACTTTCAAAAAATTGAATTTCAAAACTAGATGCGATATAATGAAATTAATTAATAATGGCGCTAAAATCCAAAAGCTGGCCGACAAATATAATGTTCATGAATCCACAATTAGAAGAATTAAAAAAGATAAATTAAAAATTGAACATTTTGTACCGAATAAAGAAATAAACCCAACAAAAGACAAAAAATTGAATTCGGTTAGGTTAAAAGAGACTGAAAATGCTCTTTATAAATGGTTTTTGAATGAACGAATGAAAAATGATTATATAAGTAATAACATGTTACAACTAAAAGCCATAGAATTTCACCATAAACTAAATTCTGAAAAATCTTTCAAGGCTTCACTACAATGGGTTAAAAATTTTAAAAAAAGACACAATATTCGTCCTTCAAAAATTACTGGAGAACAATTGTCGAGCAACATTTCGGCTGTACCTAATTTTAATGCAAAATTCTTAAATACGCTTAAAAGCATGAATATGCGCCCAGAACAAGTGTATAATTGCGATAAATCTGGATTATTATTTCGCACAATAGATTATAAAACCTTGGTATCTAACAAAGAAGCAGGTGCTCCTGGTCGCAATAATTCAAATGAAAATATAACATTAATGGTTTGTGTCAACGCTACAGGAAATCATAAGTTACCTTTATCAATTATTGGTGAACAACAAAACCCACGCTGCTTCAAAAATGCAACATTGCCGTCAGTACATTATCATTCATCTAAAAATGCATCGCAGACGTCAGCCTTATTCAAAGAATGGTTTGATACTGTTTTTGTGCCAGAAGTTCGGAATCATTTAATTAAAAAAAATTTACCACCAAAAGCAGTTTTATTTTTGGATAATGCTAGTTGCCCTTGTAATTTAGAACTGCTTACCAGTGATGATAAAAATATTACGGCTATGTTGTTTCCTGCTAATACTAAAGTCACATTGCAACGACGTGATCAAAAAATCATTAATCACATAAAAAGGTTTTACCGTAAAAAACTTCTATGCCATTTGTTAGCTACTGTAGGCGATGATGTTGCACTGAAACTAAAGCAACTCAATTTATTTCAAGTAATTTACATGTTAGTTGACGCTTGGAATGAAATCCCGAAAACAACAATTGTCAATGGTTTCAATAATTTATTTAATTCTATAGAAGAAACAGAATTTAACCATCTACCAATAGATTTATTTGATGAGAATGATGACATACCTTTGGGCAGATTATATAATTGTACTTCCAATGATAATCTTAAAATCTCTTCCTTCTACAAAAGACTGTTGCCTTTAACATCCTCATCTGAAGAAAAAATAAACAATTGGGCGGTAGGCCAAGAAGAAAGCAGTAGATCAATGATAACAGAGGATGACATTTTATTGGAGAATGAGGGTAATTGAAACACCAAATTTGAATTGGGCTGAAAGTAATCTAAGTAAATGTATCTGAAATTTTGATTTTAAGAAAAATTCGTGAAAAATTTATATTGAAACAATTTTGCTAATTTTATTAATCATTTAAGTTAATTAAATAATCGAAATAAATTTTTTTTTTTAATTTTATTGAGTTACTATTTCCGAAAAATTGCATATTAGAAATTATACGAATTAGTTAATTAATTCAAATTAGATTAAAAAATTATTAATTGATGTAATAAAAAAAAATATTTTGATGTGAAGTTAATAATTTTTTTTAAAGGTCAACAAATATCTATTTTTTATGTATTTTATGTTATGTTATATTTTATTAATAAAATAAAAAAAAACTAAAGAATTAAAATGAATATTTTATCAAAAATTTAACTAAAACCATAATATTTAAAATGTGATCACAGTGTTATTTATTGAGTATATATCTCCCGTGTATCAAAATTATATTTTTATATAATAAATGGAATACCATCATATTCCCGAACGAAAAAATCCCACAAAAAAATATAAAGTAAAGCGCCTCCTCGAAATGGTAGACGCCACTAAATTTTTGTTTACCATCCTCTAAGGCAGTGCTTCTTAAACTTTTTCATACTGGCCTGGCAACGGCTTGTGTGTTTCGTGTTTGCGTTGGTCTGGCAACGGCTTGTGTGTTTTGTGTTTGCGTTGGTCTGGCAACAGCTTGTGTGTTTTGTGTTTGCGTTGGTCTGGCAACGGCTTGTGTGTTTCGTGTTTGCGTTGGTCTGGCAACGGCTTGTGTGTTTCGTGTTTGCGTTGGTCTGGCAACGGCTTGTGTGTTTTGTGTTTGCGTTGGTCTGGCAACAGCTTGTGTGTTTTGTGTTTGCGTTGGTCTGGCAACGGCTTGTGTGTTTCGCGTTTGCGTTGGTCTGGCAACGGCTTGTGTGTTTTGTGTTTGCGTTGGTCTGGCAACGGCTTGTGTGTTTTGTGTTTGCGTTGGTCTGGCAACGGCTTGTGTGTTTTGTGTTTGCGTTGGTCTGGCAACGGCTTGTGTGCTTTGGATTTGCGTTGGTCTGGCAACGGCTTGTGTGTTTTGGGTTTGCGTTGGTCTGGCAACGGCTTGTGTGTTTTGGGTTTGCGTTGGTCTGGCAACGGCTTGTGTATTTTGGATTTGTTTGATTAGGTTGTTGTCAGCTTTTGTCTTTCCGTAATTGTTTATGTCTGGGGGGATTGTAGTGGTAGTCAGTGCTCTGTTATCTTCATGCTTGTTTCCTATCGCGGAGTTTGGGACTAATTCTGCTTCTATGCTGCCTGTTCCTGCATTATCGTCCCTTATTTTCGTTGGCGAGGTGCTTCTACTATTTCTGACTGGGTAGAAGAGGTTTTCTAATACATTGGCACCAGATAACTTGTCTTGGTCGTGTTCCCTCGTGAAGAGAAAGTTTTCATTACTTTTTGCTCGATGTGTCTGTATTTTAGCTGAATCTACTGCCTTTCTTGTTATCTCGACTGCTGGAATTTCATTAGTGAATTGGTTACGTTCGGGGTTTCCTACTGTAACGTTGCTTTGTGTTGGTGTGAAACTCGATTTGCTATTTGCGTTAGCTAGAGTTTCACGTGCGTTGTTGCTTGTTTTCCTTTCGTCTGTGTCTTCTACTCTACGCCTTGTTTTGCTGAATTTTGGTTGGATATTGTTGTTTGAATGCTTGTCGGACCAGCCATAGATTCTGCTGGATTGTGCTTATGATTTGATTTTATGATATGTGTCGAACTTGTGGTTGTTTATACTTCCTTATTATCTAGGTTTTCTGTTTGTGTCGAGCTGGCGTCGTCTTTTGTTTGCTTAAGAACTAAATGATTGTGCGTCTGGCTGGAGACTTGTTTATTGATTCGTAGTATGGTTCGTTTGAATCTGGTTGCTTGTGGTTTCTGAATAATTTGCATTCGTTGAGATCATGGCTATGTTCCGTGTGTGCGTAATTGTAGGTTCTGTTATTATTGTATTTTGATGATTTATTGGACCCGCTCGGTTTTGGCCTACTATTCTATCTCGGCGAGTCCATGCTCGTTTCCCGATTGTAGTTGATAAATATTCTGTGCTTCATTGTGTAATTGGGGTTGTGCTGAGATTAAGTTTATTTTCATATTTGCGAATTTCTCCTCGATATTTATGTTTCCTGCTTGTGTTTTAGGTTCATAATTATTGGTCCTATTTGTATTGTATTCCTGGTCTGGAGGTCTTCTGTAGTTGTTGTATGTGGGCTTGGCTTGGTAATTTGTTGTGTGACTGCTTTGTTGCGCTTGGTAGTTGTCTCTGTACCCTTGGAAATTTGGTTGCCTGAACATTGGCGGTCGTTGTTGATTGTTTGGTATGTTATTTAGTTGATCCCATTGGTGTCCATGTATGAGTTGCTTAATTGTGCCGGGTGCTTGGAACGGTGGCCTATTTTGTGACCAGATTCTCGACTTGCACACGTCGTATGTGTGGCTCGGTTTTTGGCAATAGTTGCATATAACTGGGTTATTTTGCTGTATATTTCTGCTCGGTTGCTTTTGGTAGTTCATTTCTAATCTTTCATTTATATTTTGTGGTGTGAATTCTCCATTTGTTATTTCCAACATCCTCTCTATGTCTTCTGTTTGGTCTACGATATTGTCTACATTTTCTGCTTTTATTGTTGCTACCTTTTCTTTTAGTATCGTGTTAATTAGTCCCCTTTTGAAAGATTGCACTGCTGTGATTTCTAAGTGCTATGAGTATGTTTTGTCTATTGTTTCTAGTTTGTATTTTGTTCTAAACCCATTTTTGTAGTTTTCTAGCGCCTCGATCACGCGTTGCCCAAAATTCCTTACTGACTCTCCGTATGTTTGTCTTATTTCCGTGAACTTTCTTTCGAGTTCACTCAAGGTCCATACTTTCGTATACATGTTGTTCAGGGTTGATCTTAGAGTTTCGTAATCGTTTATGTCCCTGTTCGCTATTCTTGTATAGCCATTACCTGTCAATCTGAATTTAATTAGGTTTCCAAATATCTTTTTTCTTCTTCTGTTGTTAGTGTGCCATACGCACTGTCTGCTAATCTTAGGAATCTTTTAAGGTTAATCGTTACGTCACCACTACCTTCACCGCAGAATTCTGGAACTATGCTTGTTATGTCTTGTTGTATTTCTCGTGTGGTTACCATTTTTACTGTTTTGTTTTTATTCTGTGTGTCGGCTCGTTGAGGTAGTGTTATTGGTTTTTGCGGTTTTTGGGGTTGCGTGTCTTCTGTTTTGTTGGCTTTTTGGTTCTGCAATGCTGGGGGTTGTTTGTCGTCTGCTTCGCGTTCCTTTTCTATGTTGGTTTTTAGAGATGGTGCTGCTGGTTCTTGTAACTTTAGTTGTTGTTTGTCTTTTTAGTCTGCTTTTTTCACTTCTTTGCTGACTTGTCGAGTTGCTGTTAATGTTTGTTCTTGTATTGTTGCTTCCGGTTGTATTGTTTTCACTTCGTCTTCAATTTGTGGTGCAGGGTTTTCTGCTGGCTGTGCTTGTACGTCTGTACTCTTTGCGCGTTCGGCTTCCGTTATTTTGTGAGTGGTTTGTTTTAGCTGACTTTTGGTTTTACTACTTGTTGCTTTTTCTTCCTTACTACTGGTGCTGGGTTGTGCGTCTTCTTTGTCTGGGTTGATTTCCTGTGGCTGTTCGTCTCTTGTTTTCTTCTCTAATTGTGATGGTATTACCGCTACTTCTACTGTTCGGGGTTGTTTGACAGCTTCTTTGCTCGATTGTTGTTGTTCCTCTATTTTCTCTTTTGTGGGTTTTTTCTCGTCCGCGTTGTTTCGTTAGAATTTTGTGTGGTTTCTGCCCCGGTTTCTTTTCTTTTCGATTTGGATTTGGTGTTTTTTATTGGTTCTTTTCCTGCTTCACTGGTACTTGCTTGTGGCTCGGAGTCACTATTGCTGTTACTACGTTGGAAACGGGTGCGATCGTCCCTAATTAGTGATGGGGCTCTTGGGTTTGTTCTGCCCAAAATTGGTGAACGTGCGTGTTTTCTGCGATCTTTGACTAAACGCTGGCACTTCTTCGTCGCTCATATATTTGTGTATGGATTACAATTTGTTTGTTCACATTAAACTTATACAATTTGCTAATTAAATATTTCAGCTTCAGAAAGTTGGGATTTCTTATTGCCCTATGCTAAGCTCACTTTTGTACTTTTCTTGGGAATTGATAACCTTACTATTCACTCGCACGGGTGCGAATAACTACAGCGATTTTGTCTGTTTTAGCATGTATATATTTCAAAATAATGTTGAAGCAAAAAAAAAAATTTTCCTTAATTAACTAACGCGGATGTCCTACGGAAACTTTACCTACAGCGCCATTAATGTTGAAGAAAAGTTTATGGCAATTATCTAAACGGGTATTTACTGTTGTATTTTTGATTTAATGTTGTATTTTACGTTTGATTATTCGCGAATGTTATATTTTGGGAAATGAGTCATTAAAATGTTGCAACTTTCTTAAGTAATTAAACGTCATATTTTAAATGTTGTAAAAGCTGTGTTGAGTTGGTTAAATGTTCTGTTTTAGGAAATGAGTTGTCGATAGCTTACCGCTAACTCTGTATTATCGGTATTCGGTATAGAAATCCTAAATATTGTTAAAATAAGTCGTTGATAACTTACCACTGGTGGGGGTTATCTCTGTTTGTCGTGGGCCTATTTCTATTCCTAATGAAAGTAGTGCGTTAATGCACGATTTGTTAATACTCTAGGCGGATACCATAGAGGACAAAAGTCGCTGGGAAAGCTTGTGATTGCTCACGGCTCTGTTTCCCCCTCTGTTTTTCCATACAGAGGTTCGGCGCTTCAATGTCTTGTGGCCTTGGGTAACGGTGCTAGTAGGATGTATTTTATTGTTGCGTAGAAATACTCACCAATTGTTATTTTTAGATGATCTGCTATTCTGTTAACTTTGTCTTACTGCGGAATGATTTCTCGTACAAGAATAAAGAACACTTTCTTTAAGTATTTAGCAATATTTTTATTAGATTATAGTTGAGAGTTTTATACTGCGATTTTCTTTTGTGTATTGACTATTGTACATGTATAAGCATTGTATAAGCAGAATGCTTAACTTGCACTTTTTGTGTGTGAATCTTTTTATGCCTAAACGTTTACTAATAAATTTTTCTTATTGTTATCAACCAAAGATGTCACTAATATTAAAAATTTTATTTACTTTGCTCAAATGTCGACCAATCAACATTTAGTGTATTTCATAAAAATTAATTTGTATATTTGCAACATTGTACGTATATAGTACAGTGTACATATGTACATGTCTACTCTTATCTTTTTAATTTTGTTGCGCTCGTCTTTATATATTTTTCTAAATGGGTCAATTTTCTTTATTATTGTTTTTCTTGTTGTTGTTGGGGATTCCTATATGGAATGCGGATAGTAATATAATCCGTTAGCTTATGGCATTATGTGTTTATATGAAGAGAAAAAAATGTATATGACTTATTTATTTGTGCGTCATGTATTTATATTAAGTAAATGAGGCAAGGTTATACAACAAAGGATTCAATGGTGACCTTGGGTGTGACCTTAAACCACATCTTCAAAGTGATTTTCTGGTCAAGGTCGTTTCTCTAAATGGAAACCGCTATTTGTGACATCGGAATAACATTATGTATACTCCTTCATGTGAGCTTGGAAGGTCATGGAAAATAAATATTCGGACGAAAATTTTTCGCTTTTTTCGATTCTGCCACCAAAAGTGGGGTTCTCATTTCAAAAATTACCTTTACCTCACGATAACCTTGAATATGAGGTTCAAGGTCACATCCAAGCTCACCATTAAATTCCTTGTTTAAAATTACCTAAGATTTAACCTTCTTTCCATACATTTTCCTCACCCTGTATAGCCAAGGTAAAATTTTACTATTATAATTAATTAAATTGGAATTCTTTACACGTAAATTGAGTCTATATTAGAAAAATACTACAAATTCAAACTTTCCAAATTTCATTGCACAGCACTAAGTGTAATCAGTAAATTGAGTATATTTTCCTTCTTTAAATTGCAAAAAATCTATTCAATCAAATAATACGGTACCTATAGTATATGAGTGACTATATATTAAAATAACATACTTGATAAATACATTGTAATTTGTAATAGCAAATCAATAATTATTAGAAAAAATATTTTATTATAGGTGTGACTATGAAAACTAAACTCGATATACTGAAATCAATTGATAATGGTGCTAAAACCCAAGAGCTGGCCGACAAATATAATGTTCATCATAACACAATTTGGGGAATTAAAAGAAATAAATTAAAAATTGAAAATTTTGTACAGAATAAAGAAATAAACCCAACAAAAGACAAACATATGTATCGGGTTATGGTAAAAGAGACTGAAAATGCTCTTTATGAATGGTTTTTGAATGAACGAATGAAAAATAATTATATAAGTAATAACATGTTAAAACTAAAAGCCATCGAATTTCATCAAAAACTAAATTCCGATACATCATTCAAGGCTTCACTAGTATGGGTTCAATACTTTAAAAAAAGACACAATATTCGTCCTTCAAAAATTACTGAAGAATTGTCGAGAAACATTTCGGATGTACCTAATTTTATTGAAAAATTCATGAATACGCTTAAAAGCATGAATATGCACCCAGAACAAGTGTATAATTGCGATAAATCTGGATTATTAATTCGCGCTATGGATTATAAAACCTTGGTATCTAACAAAGAAGCAGGTGCTCCTGCTCGCAACAATGAAAAGATAACATTAATGGGTTGTGTCAATGCTACAGGAAATCATAAGTTACCTTTATCAATTATTGGTAAACCACAAAACCCACGCTGCTTCAAAAATGCAAGATTGCCTTCAGTACATTATCATTCATCTAAAAATGCATCGCAGACGTCAGCCTTATTCAAAAAATGGTTCGATACTATTTTTGTGCCAGAAGTTCGGAATCATTTAATTAAAAATAATTTACCACCAAAAGCAGTTTTATTATTGGATAATGCTAGTTGCTATTCTAATTTAGAACTGCTTACCAGTGATGATAAAAATATTACGGTTTTGTTGTTTCCTGCTAATACTAAAGTCATATTGCTACCACGTGAACGTAATCAGAATATCATTAAACACTTAAAAACGATTTACCGTAAAAAACTTCTATGCCATTTGTTAGCTACTGCAGGCGATGATGTTGCACTGAAACTAAAGGAACTCAATTTACTTCAAGTAATTAACATGTTAGTTGACGCTTGGAATGAAATCCCGAAAACAACAATTGTCAATGGTTTCAAGCATTTATTTAATTCTAAAGAAGAAACCGAATTTAACCATCTACCAATAGATTTATTTGATGAGAATGATGACATACCTTTGGCCAGATTATATAATTGTACAATATCAAAATCTCTTCTATCTACAAAAGAAAAAGAAATTAACAATTTTGCGGAAGGCCAAGAAGAAAGCAGTAGATCATTAATAACGGAGGATAACATTTTACTGGAGAATAAGGGTAATTGAAATAAAAACACCAAATTTAAATTGGGCTGAAAGTAATCTAAGTAAATGTATCTGAAATTTTGATTTTAAGAAAAATTCGTGACAAATTTATATTTAAACAATTATGCTAATTTTATTAATCATTTAAGTTAATTAAATAATCGAAATAATTTTTTTTTTTTTAATTTTATTGAGTTACTATTTCCGAAAAATTGCATATTAGAAATTATACGAATTAATTAATTAATTCAAATTAGATTAAAAAATTATTAATTGATTTAATAAAAAAAAATATTTTGATGTGAAGTTAATAATTTTTTTTAAAGGTCAACAAATATCTATTTTTTATGTATTTTATGTTATGTTATATTTTATTAATAAAATAAAAAAAAACTAAAGAATTAAAATGAATATTTTATCAAAAATTCAACTAAAACCAAAATATTTAAAATGTTATCACAGTGTTATGTATTGAGTAAATATCTCCCGTGTATCAAAATTATATTTTTATATAATAAATGGAATACCATCATATTCCCGAACGAAAAAATCCCACAAAAAAATATAAAGTAAAATGCCCCATCGAAATGGTAGACGCCATTAAATTTTTGTTTACCATCCTCTAAGGCAGTGCTTCTTAAACTTTTTCATACTGCTGCCCCCGAAATCGAAAAAAATAAATTCTAGTGCTCCCAAAAATGTTATTTAATGAATTTACAGCTAAGCATTTTGAGCATTCTTGTCCGAGGATCCCAGATGTCGCATATCCGTGTGTCCCACCAATTTAAAAAAAAAACAACGAGCGAGTTCACCATCAACTTGCAAAAGATTTATGTGAAAACTTTTATGTATAAATATCTATTGAATCATGTCAAGCCATTTCGATGATACTGAAAAACCCTGCATAAAGACGGCTGATGTTCGCACAGTATATAAGCTAAGTTACATTTTTGGTTCAAAAAGTCAATAAGTTATTCGATTTTGAATTTGGAGGACGAACCTTACTGACATTAATTGAGCATGATCAAAGTTGAGTTCTTTAATTGGCGTTTTCGGAAATAGATCCTGAATAACTTCAGGCTAACTTTTAATTTTCCTTATGTTGGTAAAAAGTTATCCAAGTTATCCATCACATACAAAAAGTTAAAATAAATTTTGTTATGAAAGAGAAAGGTCGAAAATGAATTTTGAGAGATAATTCAAAGAAAGACAAAATAATTTCTCTAAAACCGATTCATATTGATCCTAATAATGTATTCGTGTTTATCTTTATTTATATTTACAGCTAATTATAAAAAAAACATTAAAACCACAACATCTAAATTATCCTGAAGTTATCTTTTTTGTTCGTAAATAAGTGAATAAGTTTAATGATCGAAAGTTAGCCTGAAGTTATTCAGGATCTATAACCGAAAACGCCTAATGTCGATTTCGATTCACCTTTTACCAAATCTTTAAAAGATCACTCTCTACTGCTGGTGAATCGAACAGTTGCTCCGTAATATATATGTGCGTGTGTTTGACGTTTATGACGTTTATATAAACATAACCTATAATTTTTATTAAACATTTTATTAAACATTAATTAAACACAAATTAATTCTTTAATATAAAATGTTTATATAAAAATAAACAGAAACAAAAAAAAAACACAAAATACAAATGACGCTTTCAAATAAACTCAAATCGAATGAAATGTCATTCAAAATGACAGTTCTATTTGTGTTTTGTGATTTTCCAGCTGCAACAAATTTGACAGCTAAAAAAAACCCGTGCGAAAACGGGGCGATAGCAGCTGTCATTCGTCGCCCGGTAAAATTTTTCGTGGCGATACTAACACAATTACATTTCAAACGTCATTTAAATAAAAACTAAATATAATTAAATAAATTAACACGAAAAAAATCTTTCATTGCAAAATTAACGTAGAATTGTCAAAATAATTTGACAATTAATACGTATACACATGCAAAAAACAAAAATTTACGGAAACCGCATTTTTTGCTGTTCCAGTTGAAACGTCAAAAAACTAACCCGGTTTCGCCCGGGTTTTTTTTTTTTTGTGTAACTGGAAAACAGTATAACATAATTTAAATGCGTCTCTATAGTAAAAATTTGTTTTATATTTACATTTCATTGGATTTCTTTTTTATATTGTTTTTTGTGAAATATTCGAAATCATAGAAGATTCTGGCTACACGAATTAAAACGGCTGTCTGAGGAAAGATATTTTTTTGAATTAGAAAAGGGCATTTTTTAATTCATTTTATAAAATGAATTAAAAATGCGTTAAAAAAAATTTAAATGAGATAGTTAACTTAATTTGGTTTTTATGTTTTCATTAATGAAAGTAAACACTGATCATGAGCGATTTTAATTCGTTTTTGAAATATGTAAAAAATTAATTAATTTGTTAACTAATTAAAAGTTAATTAATTTTTAATTTTTTACATAATTTTTTACATATTTTGGAAACGAATTAAAATCGCTCATGATCAGTGCTTATTTTCTTTAAGGAATAATAAAACGTAAACGTCATTACAATCGTTTAAGCTTCGTGTCAACAAGAGAATAAAACCACTTTTAGCAACACGTTCAACCGCTGGTGTGTATGAATTTAATCAAGAGTTTTTCATCAAATACTGATAAACATTAAATATAGAAACGATATGATAATGAAAATTTCATTTAGCTTTATTAGAAAAAAAACTTCATTCTGTTACAAAAACTCAAATACACACCCAGGTGTGTCGTGTTGACAGGAAGGTTAATAATTGATTTATTTTATTTCCTGATATTTGGTTATTCGCGTTTATAATATTATATGACTGTTATTCCCATTTTCCTTCTTTTTATTATCATCAGAGAATAAACCATATTCAACTCCGTTAGACATTTTACCCGAAAAAATCACGCTAGGTATTTGCTAATATGTATATACATAATAACATAAGTAAATATAATAGATATTAGTACATTTTCTCTTTTTGCTTCATTTTATAATTTACATCTTAATTCATTTCCAAAATGAATTAAAAAATGCTTATATTATTTCATTTTATGGGCACATATTAAAACATTATAAAAGTGAAATAAGAAATGCCTTTTTTAATTCATTTTGAGAACCTTATTTTATTTCATTTTTAGTATAGATTTTACATTTTTAAAATGAATTAAAATCACTTATTTAAATTCAGAAAAATCTCCATTTTTAATTCATGTAGCCCACTTTTTGTGTGTGAATCTTTTTACGCCTAAACGTTTACTAATAAATTTTTCTTATTGTTATCAACCAAAGATGTCACTAATATTAAAAATTTTATTTACTTTGCTTAAATGTCGACCAATCAACATTTAGAGACTACTCACACCAAACGCGAACTGCGAGTTGCGAATAAATTCCAAACACGAATTCGCAAATTTGATTCACACTAAACGCGAGCGAATTTATATACACCGCAACAGCCTCGCGTTCACACTATGTTGCGCCAACTCTTGATATTTATCTATGTATAAGTAACATTTTATTATAAGAGTACTAGATGAACAAAATTTTAACTATTTTGATTGGTTTTTTTATTTGTGTTAGTGAGTTGCAATTCGTTCACCATATAAAATTTTTGTTGAAACGATGCAACACAAAAATTACCCCTCCATCAAAGTTTGTAGGTAAAGAGGTATGAAACGAGGAAGTGTTTCGATGCGCTGTATACATGGTGTGAACACGCTAATTGTGTTTATGTGTATTTTATGTCAAAATTTTCTGAAAAATGGTTACTCGCAATTCGCTACTCGCGTTTGGTGTGAGTAGTCTCTTAGTGTATTTCATAAAAATTAATTTGTATATTTGCAACATTGTACGTATACAGGGTGTCCGGGTTTGGGATGCTGATCCGTTAGGGGGTGATTCTTTGGTTCATTCTGAGAAAAAAATCGTATTGGGAGGGGGGGTCCATTTTTGATATCCTTTGAGATACAGGGTGTTTAAAAAATTTGATTCAGAAAAAAAGTACACCCAAATATTAAACTGTAACTTCCAATATATTCATCGGATAGCAACCAACTTAGTCCTATTTGAATGGTAATTGTATACGCTATTATTAACATTTAAGTTAGTATCTTGCATATGCATCCGTTTGAGAGCTATGATGCTTTAAAGTAAAAAAAATTTTTTTTTTTATAAAATTGAGTTTTTCTCAAAAAAAACCGTTTTAATTTTTCTTTTTTTTTACTTAATTTTAATTCGCCATCATCTCCCCTACAATCTCCCAATACATTATTTGTACCCACGTGCCATAGTTTTCTTCATATACCGTTTATTCTTAATCTAATTAAGAGATGTTATCGTGTTAATATTGTACCAATTTTTTTTTTTGACCTGTAAAACAGTAGACGATGATTATCAACTCATTTGTTTAAATGTTGAAAAAACAAAAATTAAATATTTTCATTCTAAAGTCTACACCTGCATTTCTTACCTCTTAACCACAAATCTTCTGGGAGGGGTAATATTTTTTTTGCGTAGATTTTAACAAAAAAATATTGTGGTGGACAAATTGCAACTCACAAACATAAACAAAAAGCAAATCAAAATAGTTAAAATTTTGTTTATCTAGTATGCTCACAATAAAATATTACTTATACAGATAAATAGTTATGCAAATAACAACAGCAAATGCATGCAGGTGTAGATTCAGTCATTAGTTTCGAGAAATTGTCTAGTGTTGCGTCAGTGTTGTGAATCAAAAATGTTAAATAATTTAAGAAAATTAATATTATGATGGTACAGCTCTCAGGTGAGGAGTACATTGATATCCATTTTGTTTACGGATTTTTCGATGGTAATGCATCACGAGCTCGCAATGAATATCAACGCAGATTTCCAATGCGTCGCGTTCCTAACGCAAAAGTCTTTACATAGAAGATTGCAAGATATCGTAACAACATCAAATATCCGGGCGGAGCCTCATTCAGTCTCACCAAATCATTTGGATCTCGACGAAGAAATAATTCGTAATGTAACAGCAAATCCTTCTATTAGCATAAGGAGGCTCGCTTTACAATTGTACGTCCCTCGCAACTGAATTCATCTAGTGTTGCATAAGGAGAATCTTCATCCATACCATATAACACCAGTTCAAGAACTATTATCGATAGACTACAATAAAAGATTGGAGTTTAGTAATTGGTTGATGGAAAGGAATTTGAACAATGATAGTTTTGTGAAACGTATTCTATGGATGGATGAATTGAAACAAAAGAAGAACGAATACAACTAATACACACAACAACACAACAGATAAGGGAAGAATTACCAAGAATTGAAATAACCAAAGACATACTTAAACGAATATTAGCCTGTATTCACTCACAATGAGGACATTTTGAGCATTTTCTATAACTCCTCGATCCAAACTCGGTATTGGGGGATTGTAGGGGAGATCATGGGGAATTAAAATAAAATAAAACAAAAGAAAAATTAAAATGATTTTTTTTGAAAAAAACTCAATTTTATAAAAAAAAAATATTTTTTTTTTAGTTTAAAGCATCCTAGCTCTCAAACGGATGCAGATGCAAGATACCCACTTAAATCTTAATAATAGCGTATACAATTACCATTCAAATAAAACTAAGTTGGTTGCTCTCCGATGAATATATTGGAAGTTACAGTTTAATATTTGGGTGTACTTTTTTTCTGAACCAAATTTTTTAAACACCCTGTATCTCAAAGGATATCAAAAATGGACCCCCCCCTCCACATACGATGTTTTTCTCAGAATGAACCAATGAATCACCCCCTAACGGATCAGCATCCCAAACCCGGACACCCTGTATAGTACAGTGTACATACATGTCTACTCTTATCTTTTTAATTTTGTTGCGCTCGTCTTTATATATTTTTCTAAATGGGTCAATTTTCTTTATTATTGTTTTTCTTGTTGTTGTTGGGGATTCCTATATGGAATGCGGATAGTAATATAATCCGTTAGCTTATGGCATTATGTGTTTATATGAAGAGAAAAAAATGTATATGACTTATTTATTTGTGCGTCATGTATTTATATTAAGTAAATGAGGCAAGGTTATACAACAAAGGATTCAATGGTGACCTTGGGTGTGACCTTAAACCACATCTTCAAAGTGATTTTCTGGTCAAGGTCGTTTCTCTAAATGGAAACCGCTATTTGTGACATCGGAATAACATTATGTATACTCCTTCATGTGAGCTTGGAAGGTCATGGAAAATAAATATTCGGACGAAAATTTTTCGCTTTTTTCGATTCTGCCACCAAAAGTGGGGTTCTCATTTCAAAAATTACCTTTACCTCACGATAACCTTGAATATGAGGTTCAAGGTCACATCCAAGCTCACCATTAAATTCCTTGTTTAAAATTACCTAAGATTTAACCTTCTTTCCATACATTTTCCTCACCCTGTATAGCCAAGGTAAAATTTTACTATTATAATTAATTAAATTGGAATTCTTTACACGTAAATTGCGTCTATATTAGAAAAATACTACAAATTCAAACTTTCTAAATTTCATTGCACAGCACAAAGTGCAATCAGTAAATTGAGTATATTTTCCTTCTTTAAATTGCAAAAAATCTATTCAATAATATAATACGGTACCTATAGTATATGAGTGACTATATATTAAAATAACATACTTGATAAATACATTGTATTTTGTAATAGCAAATCAATAATTATTAGAAAAAATATTTTATTATAGGTGTGACTATGAAAACTAAACTCGATATACTGAAATCAATTGATAATGGTGCTAAAAACCATGAGCTGGCCGACAAATATAATCTTCCTAAAAGCACAATTTGGGGAATAAGGAAAAATAAATTAAAAATTGAAAATTTTGTACAGAATAAAGTAATAAACCCAACAAAAGACCAAAAATTGAATCCGGTTAGGTTAAAAGAGACTGAAAATGCTCTTTATGAATGGTTTTTGAATGAACGAATGAAAAATAATTATATAACTAATAATATGTTACAACTAAAAGCTATAGAATTTCACCATAAACTAAATTCTGAAAAATCATTCAAGGCTTCACTAGAATGGGTTAAAAATTTTAAAATAAGACACAATATTCGTCGTTCATATATTACTCAAAGACACAATACTGGTCCTTCAAAAATTACTCAAAGACACACTATTCGTCCTTTAAAAATTACTGGAGAACAATTGTCGAGAAACATTTCGGCTGTACCTAATTTTATTGAAAAATTCATGAATACGTATAAAAGCATGAATATGCGCCCAGAACAAGTGTATAATTGCGATGAATCTGGATTATTATTTCGCAATATGAATGATGAAACCTTGGTATCTCACAAAAAAACAAGAGCTTCTAGTCGCAAAAATCTAAATGATCAGATAACAATAATGAGTTGTGTCAACGCTACAGGAAATCATAAGTTGCCTTTATCAATTATTGGTAAACACCAATACCCACACTGCTTCTTAAATGCAAGATTGCCGTCAGTACATTATCGTTCATTTAAAAATGCATGCCAGACAACAGCCTTATTCAAAGAATGGTTCGATACTATTTTTGTGCCAGAAGTTCAGAATCATTTAATTAAAAATAATTTACCACCAAAAGCAATTTTATTATTGGATAATGCTAGTTGCTATTCTAATTTAGAACTGCTTACCAGTGATGATAAAAATATTACGGCTATGTTGTTTCCTGCTAATACTAAAGTCATATTGCTACCACGTGAACGTAATCAGAATATCGTTAAACACATAAAAAAGATTTACCGTAAAAAACTTCTATGCCATTTGGTAGCTACTACAGGCGATGATGTTGCACTGAAACTAAAGCAACTCAATTTACTTCAAGCAATTTACATGTTAGTTGACGCTTGGAATGAAATCCCGAAAACAACAATTGTCAATGGTTTCAAGCATTTATTTAATTCTAAAGAAGAAACAGAATTTAACCATCTACCAATAGATTTATTTGATGAGAATGATGACATACCTTTGGGCAGATTATATAATTGTACAATCTCAAAATCTCTTCAATCTACAAAAGACTGTGGCCTACAACATCCCTATCTGAAGAAGAAATTAACAATTGGGCGGAAGGCCAAGAAGAAAGCAGTAGATCATTAATAACGGAGGATAACATTTTACTGGAGAATGAGGGTAATTGAAATAAAAACACCAAATTTAAATTGGGCTGAAAGTAATCTAAGTAAATGTATCTGAAATTTTGATTTTAAGAAAAATTCGCGAAAAATTTATATTGAAACAATTATGCTAATTTGTTTAATCATTAAGTTAATTAAATAATCGAAATAAATTTTTTTTTTAATTTTATTTAAGTTACTATTTCCGAAAAATTGCATATTAGAAATTATACGAATTAATTAATTAATTGAAATTAGAGTAAAAAATTATTAATTGATGTAATAAAAAAAATATTTTGATGTGAAGTTAATAATCTTTTTTAAAGGTCAACAAATATCTATTTTTTATGTATTTTATGTTATGTTATATTTTATTAATAAAATAAAAAAAAACTAAACAATTAAAATGAATATTTTATCAAAAATTCAACTAAAAGCAAAATATTTAAAATGTTATCACAGTGTTATGTATTGAGTATATATCTCCCGTGTATCAAAATTATATGTTTGGAATACCATCATATTCCCGAACGAAAAAATCCTCCAAAAAAATATCAAGTAAAGTGCCCAATCGAAATGGTAGAACACATTAAATTTTTGTTTACCATCCTCTAAGGCAGTGCTTCTCAAACTTTTTCATACTGCGGCCCCCGAAATCGAAAAAAAATAAAATCCAGGGCTCCCAAAAATGTTATTTAATGAATTTACAGCTAAGCATTTTGAGCATTCTTGTCCGAGGATCCCAAATGTCGCATATCCGTGTACCACCAATTTAAAAAAAAAAGCAACGAGTGAGTTTACCATCAACTCTCAATAGATTTATGTGAAAACTTGTATGTATAAATATCTATTGAATCTCAAGCCATTTCGATGATACTGAAAAACCCCTGCATAAAGACGGCTGATGTTCGCTCAGTATATAAGCTAAGTTACATTTTTGGTTCAAAAAGTCAATAAGTTATTCGATTTTGAATTTGGAGGACGAACCCTACTGACATTAATTGAGCATGAGCAAAGTAGAGTTCTGTTAAGTTACTCACCTAAACCTGCCATGTACGCTTTAAAATATATCATTATTCATACACGGCAATCTTGTTCAAGAGTTCATAATTATGAATGACCACTGCAAACTCGCTGAACAAAGCAAATCCGCATCGCTTTATCATTGATCAATTTAAAATAAATTAAATAAAGCGGTTCTATTAGGGCGCAATGTTGAACGTAAACTCATAGTAATTGGAAAGGCGGTAGGGCAAAACACTAATAACAAAGCGTACCGATTAAACAATTTTAAAATTATTATTTTATTATGCACAATGTACATACATATATCGTCGTTATAGAAGAAAAAATAATCATCTCTACACATTTATTATTTCGAGTATAAGGGTTTTAGCAGAGATAAGAATAAAGAGATAAACTATTGGGAACAATCCCATGGCTCCGCACTATAATTGACTGATAAAAGCAAATAAATTATAATACCCTATAAAGGACATCATGACACTTTTCCATAGTAAACTTGCGGTCAATGATATTGGCAGATTTACCGATAATGCAGTATTATTTAATACGGGAAAACATAGTACGGGATAACTTCTAAAGATGTCAGCTTTAACAATTTTTAATTTTTGGTTAATAAATCAAAAATAAAATTAATTTTTTTTATAATTCATGTCTAGTTGTAAGTTTTATTAGTGTTTTTTGCTTTTGCTTATATTTTTGTTTCGATACAACAAAAAAAAAATTTAAAAAAAACTACTAGTGCCATCTTAAGATTTAATCTATCTATCGCCGTTTTTTGACCGTTAATGTCCTTTATAGGGTATTATAATTTATTTGGATAAAAGCGACAATAGCAATATAAGCGGTAGGAGAAACACAAATCGTAACCCGACACATTATGCCATCTACACGAAAATAGTAAATTTTTTATTTTTGTTATCACAGGCAGCAACAAGAAAAACAATTGGTAACATAGAGAGGTATTTGTATAATTACCCAGCAAATTTTTTGTCTTTGGTAACAAGTCTTGTGCTTGTCTGGGATAGAGAAAATAATATGAAATTACACTGGTTAAAAAGAGACAAATTTCTTAGGCAACATGTCTTGCGGTTGTCTTCAGTATGTTACTAGAGACACAAACGTAATGTAATTTAAAGCGCTCCTATCGGTGGGAAATAGAAGGAATGGTAACATGTCTTTTGGTTGTCTTGAAAATGTCTTCAAAAACCGCTTCGTTATCGACACCAATGCACAATAAGCATTATACTTCGCCATTTTTTATAGTTTTTATTATTATTTTTGTGCAGATGGTGATGTGTTCAATTTTTTTTGTGGGTATAAAAGAAATAAATATTATTGAATTTAAATATAAAAAATATTTTTCTTTAAATATTTTAAATTCAATACAATATTTATTTGTGATTAAAATAAAATAAAAAGTGTTAACAAACCAGGAAATGTATCTTACACGGTAGACAGGCACAAAATTATTCGCGATTTTCGTTTATCCCGATTGTCAAAAATCGCGTTGTGAAAACGAAATAATCCAGTTTTTTGTGAAGATTGTGTAATGAAAGTCAACTGTCATTACACGATTTTCACCTAAACCAGATTATTTTGTTTCCACAACACGATTTTTGACACAAATAACAACTGAAAATCGCGATTAACTCTGTGTCTGTCTACGGTATTAAGTAACATATGGAAGACAAACTCAAGACATGTTACCAATAACGACCACCAGACATGTTACCAATAACGACCACCAGACATGTTACCAATAACGACCACCAGACATGTTACCAATAACAACCACTAGACATGTTACCAATAACGACCACAAGACATGTCTTTGAAGACTCTTCGTCCCAAATACATTGAGTTGTCTTTTGAATGACTTGGGTTTGTTACCATAACAAGTCTTGAGTTTGTCTTGCATGTGTTACTTGAGACACGTTTGCTGGGTATCTCCACTACTGCATATAAACATATCCCTAGTAAAAAGCAAAAATATGAAGAATGAAAAACGATTTTTTTATCGCTATTGTTGTTGTAAAAGCGGTTTTATGATTATTATGTATGGATTTGGTTATTGGTTATAATTTTTGTCTAGGCATTTTTATGCATCCGATGAATGAATATAATTTTTTCAAAATATTACCTCAAAAATTCGTTCACTTTTCTAATCGATAATTTTTCAGATTTGTTATTTGTTATTTTCGGGATACCGAATTAAAAAAATGAATTAAAATAGTTGATTTTTGTATTGAACACCTACAACTTTTTTAATTCATTTTTTTAACAAATTTCGTTTCGTGGGTCTCTTTTGGGACAAGTTTGGCACACCACAATAATTTTAGGATCCTACTTAACGTATACCAAAGATTTATAAATAAAAAATAATATAATTAACAAAATTATGCGTTTTTATTACAAACCGGAAAATTGTGTTTCATGATTTAAATTTTACAATAGTTTTGTTTACAAATTGAATTGTATAGTATTTAGTCTAACAACAGTTGGGGATTTACTATAAAAGATTTATTTAATAGGCCCATTTGTACCTATAAATGCAAATTGGCGAAACTTATTATCTTTTGTGATTGTGGCTTGATATTGGAACAAAACACAACTGTTGTCGTATGTGAGTCCTTTTCGGGCCAATTAATATCTTTTATTTGAGTTAGTAAGTTTTACACAAAGCCCAATAGATTTAGACTTCTAAATTTCAATTCTGGGCTATAAAATTAGCGAGATTAGCTGTAGTGTGTCAAGTTGAAGATTAGCTAATCTCGTTTTATTTGAGGATTAGTGACTAATCGAAATTAGTGCACTAACCGGCGTGAGTTTATGATAGAAAGTTATAAAATCAATGACACCTTAAACAATTTGTGCTGAATAAATTTTGAGGTTATGTTTATAAAAAGGAAAACTAGTATGTTTTAATGTATAAATCTTAGAAATATTGAATTAAAAAACGAGTCCAGCTAGTTTACTAGTTATATTTGAGCGAATCACCATCATAGTATTTTAATTCTCTGATCTCTGCCTAGGAAATTAATCCCTAGTCTGTCAACGCAAATGGATTTGTGGTAGATTAGCTAATCTTGGTTCATTAATCGAACTTGCTAATCCCTAGTCTGTCAAGGGTATTAGCCATCATGGCTATATATTTCTAACTTATTTCAATAGATGTGGCGTGTCAAAGATTACCATTACTACTTACTGTCTGTTTATTATCTAGCAACAGTGGTAAAACCACAGAAAACTATAGTATAATCCTCTGTGGTAAAACCAAAAAACTTGTTTAACTTGTTTAAAATTACTAAAACTTATTTAACGTGGACAATAGTTAATATTTTGTCGTAAATTTGAAAAGCATGTTTTGTAGTAAATTTTAGTTAAACATTTTGTCGTAACAGCCACAATGGTCCGATGCTGTGTCAACTGTTGTTATTTATCTATGTATAAGTAACATTTTATTATAAGCAAACTCAAAACCAACAAAAATGTTTATACAAACCATGCTGTCCCTATACATATAATAAATGTACATTAAGGCATATTAGTGTCAGAGATGTTGCCATAATCAAACACGAGATAAAATATAATATTCACAAAGATATCAACACAAGCCAATGTACATTTGTTTTATAGTGTCTGTCATATAAGCGAACAGCATGGCTTGTATAAACACATTTCTGTTGGTTTCAGCATACTACATGAACAAAATTTTAACTATTTTTATTGTTTTTTGTCGTTGTGTTAGTCAGTTGCAATTCGTGCACTCAAAACCAACAAAATTTTTTTTCTACGATCTTTTCGATGTTGATTTTTGAATTTAAACTATATAAGAAAAGGAGCCTTTGCGTCGTCTACTAAAATCGTGTGGAAATATTCATTACACAACGATTTCTTAATATTGCCACACGATTTGTGAAAATCCAAACGTTTTAATTTCATTTTTGGTTGCGAATAATTTTTCTTTCTATCGTAGAAAAAATAGCGTGTGCAACTCGTGTGAAAATGAGTCATTGCAATACTCAAGTGAGTGCAGCCCTTGCTATCGCTCAGGCTGCAAATGTCACTTTCGTATTGCAATTACTCGTTTTCTTCACTTGTTATATAATATACTATAATATTTAAGGTTTTGGTTCACCACATAACATTTCATGAGAGTTATTCCTACTATTTTTGATATAAACTACAATTTAAAATCGAAGTATGAAAAGATTTGACTGGGAATTTGTTTCTAACGTGTTAACAGCCATCATTAAAACACAATTTTAACACCTATGTCATGCAAAATGAATTTATGAAATTCGTTTTATTAACAAAATCAATCACAAAAAAAAAAAACGCATCTGGTGAAAATAAACAAAAAACAAAAGAAATATTCGGTTTTTTAACGAGCACTATTACATCAGGCGGCCTATTCCCGAACACATAATTGTCTATTGACAATTATGCCAATTTGACAAAAATGCTACACAATTTTACGTGAAAATGGCATTCTCGTACACAAGTGTAAAGCGCTAGTTATATAGACGAAAACGAAACGAAAACGAAACGGACCGAAACGAAAGACGGCGAAGACATGGTTATATAGACGAATTGACGAATTCGTTTTTTGACGTTTAAAAATTTGGTTATACATATTTTATTTCAAGAATTTACTGTCGTGCAATTATTAAGTTTTGACAAAAAAATGGACACCGACTTTTATTTATATTAGTATTATTACTAATAAAAAAAATAACAAATAACAAATTTTAAGGGTTAGTAAAAAAACAGAACCGATAGTGAATTACCGGAAGAACGAAACGAAAGCAAATTGAATTGAATCAACTTCACCGTCCGTCTTCGTTTCGTTTCGTCTATATAATTGGTCGCATGCTCATCTCATACTACCTCTTTACACTTGCTTTCTTGCATTACGTTTCTCACTTCGTTCCCTTCCTCTGTACCTACAAACTGATTTCCAAGGTCATATTTTTGTAATTCTTTTTTCAACAAGTTTTTTTTGTGATTCTTTTGATTCTCTACATTAACACAAACAAAAAAGAAATATAAAATATTTCAAGGTCGCATTGGTTATTTCGTTTACAATTTTTACTAGTTTAAATTTGTCTTTGCTTACGTTCAGATGTCTTTTACTTTTATAGGATTATAACATTAATTCTAAAAATCGAAAGTATAGTGGCACACGGTCCAATCGTTAGCATAAAGCATTACCTATATAAATTATATATAATTGCCGTCTTACTTTGGTAATTTTACAACAACAATGCCGTATATTTTCATTCAGGAATGAATAGTTTCAAACCAAGTTTTTGTTGGTATAGAATTATTCTAGTAATAATTTTAAATTTTTTTTTTGTTTTTTTATTTAATTTTTAATGTCAATTGATAAAGGTTAGGATAGGTTAGGTTGAAGTGGCTGCTATCGCACACTTAGGCCAGCAATGGCCCGTTGTGATACCACAGGATCCCATCTCCCCATTACTCCCGTTGAAACCAACCAGAGCTATTTATATAGCGTAATAAATCTCGCACTCCACAGTCCGCGAGTTCCGAAAGGCTGTCCATACCGTACACACCCAAATACTTATGCCTTCTGTATGATAGCGCCGGACATGAGCATAGGAAGTGTTCCAAAGTCTCCTCCTCCTCTTCGTCCATGCAACTTCTACAAAAGTCATTCGTCTGTATCCCTAGCCTTCACGCATGCTCCCCAAAAAGGCAGTGACCTGTCATTATCCCTACGACCAATCCTATTTCTTGTCTTCCCAGGGATATTAGTACCTTGGAGCGCCGCAAGTCCAGTTTTGGCCAAACTTGCTTTGCTACTCTGCACGTGAGAGTGTTGATCCACCTCTCATTTGTCAAGGCGATTGCCTTTTTACTGAGCGCCCATTTTAGCACTGCCATAGGCCTCCCCAAACCTACCATTTCCGGCTGCATCTGGAGAGTCGTACCGTACCTAGCTAGTTCGTCCGCCCTGCAGTTCCCCGTGACGTCCGAGTGATCCGGGACCCAGATTATCTGGATGCTGAAATACTCGCTCATCTCGTTAAGAGATGATCGGCAATCCAGCGCCACCCGCGACTTCAGACAAACTGCCCCAAGTGACTTGATCGCTGCCTGACTGTCCACATAAATTGCGATATCCCTCCCGGATACCACATTATGCTTCAACCATGTCATGACTTGCCCGATCGCCACCACTTCAGCCTGGTACACGCTGCAGTAGTCAGGGAGACGAACAGAAATATTAACATTAAGTTTATCACAGAAGACTCCGGCTCCTACCTGATCGTCTAGCCTCGAGCCGTCCGTGAAAAATTGCACTGCCTCGTTTTCCAAGATTGATCCGTTTCTCCAGGATTCCCTTGAGGGAAAGATGGTACGGAAACCCTTATCGAAGCACAACGTTGGTGTAATATAATCCAGATTCGCCAGTTCTTCGCCAGCGAATCTACCTATCGTCGAGTGTCCCACTTGAAGACACTGTCACTGAGAGACAGCCAAGAGTCTCGTAGCCACGTTGGCTGCCATCTGTTTACCATAAAGGTCGATTGGAATAAGGTGGAACATAACCTCTAAAGCGCGTGTAGGTGTTGTCCTATAAGCGCCCCGCTTATAAGCATACAGGCCGTTCTTTGCACCTTCTCCATCATACCTCTATATGTTACCTTATCTAGAGCTGGCCACCAAACGCCCACCCCGTACATTAGCACAGGTCTTACCACGGCGGTATAGAGCCAGTATACCAGCTCCGGTTTCAAGCCCCATCTCTTACCTATAGCGTTCCTACACGAGTATAAGGCTACAATAGCCTTATTCACTCTTTCCAAAGTGTTAGGCTTCCAGCTGAGCTTACTATCAAAGATTATGCCCAGAAATCTCGCTCGGTCAGCAAAAACTAGTCCGCTGCCGTTTATGATAGGAGGGCTAACCACCGGAATTTTATATTTCCTAGTAAATAGTACCAGCTCTGTTTTGGAAGGGTTAATCCCCAATCCACACTTGCTGGCCCATTTCGTAACAATCAGGAGTGCATTCTGCATAACATCCCTAATCGTATCTAGATATTTGCGTGAGACAGCTATCGCTACATCATCAGCATATGCTACAACCCCTATCCCCTCTCTCTCTAGTTCCAGCAGCAATCCATTAATCACTGCACTCCAGAGAATGGGGGACATTACACCTCCTTGTGGGGTTCCTCTAACCACCCGTCTTCTAATCTTGAACTCTCCCAGCTCCGAGGTAATAGTCCTGCTTACCAGCATCTGATTTATTAACCTACTTATAGAGCAGTCCACCTTCAAAAAAGGCAATCCTTCCATGATCGCCTCCGTTTTTACATTATTAAAAGCACCCTCAATATCGAGAAATGCTACCATGCAAAACTCTTGCAAGTAAATTGATTTCTCAATTGTGCGTACTAGATCGTGCACAGCTGTGTCCACCGACTTTCCCTTACAGTACGCATGCTGCGACATTGCCCAATTCCTGGGTTCAATTCTTGATCGAATAAACACATCTATCAACCTTTCCAGGGTTTTCAGCAGAAAGGATGATAGAGTTATAGGCCTCAAGTCCTTTGGAAGAGCATGTGAGCTCTTTCCCGATTTCGGGATTAAGACTACTTTGACCTCTGTCCAATTCCTAGGAATATAGACTAGTTTCAGACAACCCCTGAAGATAACCTCTAGCCAGGGGATGATGGCTGCCGAGTTCTTTTGAATCTCTGCTGGTATAATCCGATCCGGGCCCGCCGACTTATAAGGCTTAAAACCCTGCAGCGCCCACCTGATCCGCTCTCTATCCAATATGCCCTCCATAACTATTGGAGGTGTTCCTCGATGAGCTCCAGGCTCCATCGAGTCATCAAAGCTTCCCGGAAAGTGGGTATCGATGAGAAGCTCCAACGATTCCGCACTTGAAGCTGTCCATAACCCGTCTGGTCTAATTAAGTAACTAGGACTAGTTGGGTTAGTAGATAGAATCTTCCTAAGGCGGGAAGTCTCAGAGACTTCTTCCATTCTACCACAGAAGAGTCTCCAAGATCCCCTCTGTGCCTTCCTCAATTCTTTTTTGTACTTTCTTAGGTCCTCCGTATAGGAGTCCCAGTCCCGTACATGCCTCGTGTTCTTTGCCTTATTAAAGGCTGTCCTACACGCCTTCCGAAAGGTCTCCAACTCCATGGACCATCATGTCGGTTTTTGCCTGCCCCTTGGCTTTATCAGGGGGCAAGAAGCATTAATGGAAAGATTGCATGCTTTTGTGACAACATCCACAATGCAATTCAATTCTTCCACTGTCTCCGGAAGTCCGGGGACCTCCGGCAATAGTTCCTCCAACACCTCCCCATATTTCTCCCAGTTTGTCCTTCTAGGATTCCTGAACGGCTTCTGGGTACCCGGGTGTATGTTAAGGTTATAAGTTATATATTGATGATCAGAGAATGAGTGCTCCTTCGCCACTCTCCATCCCCTAATCAACTGAAAAATAGTATCCGAGGCGAGAGTCACATCTAGAACCTCCTGTCGATTACTAACGATAAATGTCGGTTCCTGCCCAACATTGCAGACTGAAAGGTTAGTATTTAATAAGTAATCAAAAAATAACTCACCCCTCTCATTAATATCAGTGCTCCCCCAAATTGTGTGATGCGCGTTTGCATCACATCCGAGTATCACACCAATCCTATTTCTCCTTGCTTCTCGGATCAGGTCCCCCAGGTTATCCGGCGGGATCTCCTTCTCCCGATCCATATAAGCAGAGACCAGCCAAAACTTGTCTCTGCCAACCTCCATACTGATCGCAGTAATGTCACCACTACTGTATTGAGAAAGTAGAAATTTTTTTAAAGTATTTTCACTAAAATGCAAAATCTTATCTTCTCACAGTTACTTGAGTACAAAGTTGTATACCCTTTCACCTTAAGGCCACAGATCCTGTTTTTGTTAATCCAAGGTTCCTGGATTAACGCTAGCTCCTCTCCTGATCTAGTCAGTCTGAGAACGAGAGCCGCCGAAGCAGCCTTCGTATGGTGAAGATTAATCTGCACAATATTAATCATCATGCATTATCTCACTTACCTCTTCATGCATTCCCTGTTTCAGGCTAATGCTACCTTCCTCCGGGGGGCCGCTAGTATCCGCCGTTTCGCCCCCCATAATTAATGCTTCGCTGCATTGAGAATCCCCAGCCTCTCTTCGTTCAGATTCCGACAGGGTGTCCCCATCGGATCCAAGCGAGAGAACCCCATGCGCTTGCTCGACCGTCTGCCGCTGGGTCCGTCCGACGTCCACCTCCGGCCCGTCCTCCGAGCGCATGCCTACCTCATCCCTCTTAAAAACGTTGAGAGTGATCGACCCGAAACCGTAGCTGATCACCCCCTTTGTCTCTGCCAGGGGAGTAAGGGACTCCTTATTGAGCAGCGTGATTGCCATTCTGAAGCCCCCTTTAGCCTCCTCCTGTTTGACAATCTTCCAATCTTTCGTTGGAAGATTCGGATTACTTGCCTGAATAATCTCAAGGATCTATTCTGGCTTTTCTGGTTTGGTTGGTAACCAGACGCGGGCCCTTGGTCTACTCGGAATTTCTTCCTTTCGAACTACCTCAAGCCTCGCGCCTTCCCATACCTCACCTACTTCGGATATTGCCTTTTTATAAAGATCCACCGATCTTTGATCCGAGCACGCAGTTAACTTTACGCGCCCCTGATGCCATCCCGCATCTCTACAGAATGGAGGGGGTCCTGGATTTTCTCTCAGGACCTTGATGAAAATGGAGTTTAGTGCATTATACACTTCCCTCCACTTTCCTGCCGTGATGCTCCCATCTTCTTGACTTCTGTCAATTACCGCTAGCACCAGTACGTTCTCCTTTACTATTTCACTGAACAATTTCGGTTTTTCCTTTGGATCTCCCGATATCGCTCCAGTGACGGTCTTGGCTCGTTTGCTGTCGCCCACTTCGAGCTCATCCTGGGACCTCTGCCTTTTAGGCACAAGGACCCTATCCGAGCTGTCGCGGCCGACAATCTCCCTCGCCCAAGCCACAGATTGCTTCTGTTCTACTGTAAGCTGCCCCTCAGGGGTTGCAGCCAGTTTATCCAGAATTTTATTCGCCGACCGTTTCTCCCTGTATCGTCGCTTTGCAGGAGGGATCCTTCCCGATCCCCCGCTCTCTTGCCTGGCATTGGTATCGCTGACTCCTGGCTTTGGTGCCATGGTGCTACTTACCCCTGCCACTGATGAGGTAGCTCCACCTTTAAGGAAAGAGCCACTTTCTTCCTTCATTGTTTCCGGTTTTTCAAGGGTACCGGCTCCCTTATTTTTATTTTTCAAATCATTCATAGTATTCCCACGAGTGTCGGAGAAATACTGGTCCACCTGCGCAGAGATCCGTATACGCAGGTAAGGCTAAATACAACTGGAGGTAGCCAGGTATCCAGAGGGCTCCGTTAACGACTGGGCTTTGTTAGATGGGCCCCCAGCCTAGCTGATCATCAGCACGGGTCGCATAACACCTTAATTCAGCCCATTGGCTCACCAAGCATCACATCCCAGCACCCCCGCCCCTATTCATCTTTCACTCAACCATTCACCCATCCATATGGATATTCCAAACCAATAGGACCCATTCCATTCAAGGGGGTAACCCGTTTAAAGGGGCCCCTCACTCACTACCTGGAGACCCCGGAAATGTGACGCTCAGTTTGCCTGTGGTTATTAGTTGATGGTTTTATGGTGCCATCAGTTCGCCATTCCATACCGGGTATCATAGGCACTCAGAATTTATTAAACTGAGGTTAACCACTCCCCAGTTTCCTGAGACCCTCCTCCCAGCAGGGCTGCGGTTGGGGGCGGCTTATTTAATTTACCGCTAACCTATCTATCGATAGGCCGTTCACTATCCACCACCTGTGACCCACCCCCGATAGCTGCAGCATGCCCCGGGTCAATTGATAAAAGTAAAAAGAAAATTATTTTCGGTTTTTATTTTGAGCATAATTTGCATTTTTATTTACCAATAACTATTTCAGTGAACAAAGTAAGACGGCAAATATATAACCTAACTTCTGACTTATAATATTTCCAGAGGATACTTACAATTTATAGTACAGATACTTACTCTTCTAAAAAGATACTTTACTCGGGACGCTCTCAGCATTTCTCATATATGTTTATTTAATATATTCGCACAAAACAATGTCTAACAAGAAGGAATAATTTGTTAATCGACATTAGAATCGAAAGATTGTTAACACAACAATGAAAATATGTTAAACAAGTTTGGGCGACATCGAATACACTGAACAACCATGTGAAGGGTGAAAGTAAAACCCAAAAATAATTTGATTAATACAATTTAAAAAATTTCTTTATTTTTATGTTTTAATATTACATTGCGCCTTCATTATTAAAATAATCTGTTAATTCTTTTCTGACAAGTTCGCCAGCTTTAGAATTATTTGAATTCAACCGGGCGCCTGCTGTGTTCTGTTGAGGCGTGATGGTTTGTTGTTCCAAAACAAGGGTTTCATCTCGATACCACCGGCTTTTGGTAATTAAAAAATTATGAAGAACGCAATAGCATTGAACGATTTTTTTCACCTTATCTTCATATAGATTTATTGGTTTTTGGAATATTTGAAATCTATTGCTTAAAATTCCAAATGATCGTTCAATATTTTGGCGAGCTCTACTTAATCTTCGATTGAAGACTTTTTTATTTTCATCCGTCGTCGTAAATGGATATGGTGTCATCAAATTTTGAGATAACGGAAAGGCATTATCCCCAATAATCATATGGGGCAGCATTCTGTTATTTCCAATTAATTTTGGACATGGCAAACATATTTCGGCTTGCTGCAGTACATGCATGAAGTCGGACCTCTGTAAAACACCACCATCGCTAATTCTACCATTGCACCCAACGTCGATAAAGATGAATTTACCGTAGGCATCTGCTAGGCCAAGTAGCACTATACTATGAAAGCCTTTATAATTATAGAACAGTGGTGCCCTTTTTTTGGATGGTTTGAAAGCAATATGCTTTCCGTCGAGAGCTCCTAAACAATTAGGAAATTGCCACTTTACGCTGTAGTCGTCAGCAATTTTTGACCACTCCTCTTTGGTGCTTGGAAACTGAAATAAAATATTTATTATTTTTTTATTTAATTTAATAAAATTTGTTTTAATTTACCTTTAAAAATTGATCCTTTAAATTTTTATATATGGCCGCGCAAACCTCTATTATGGCTTTCGATAGAAAACATTCCGATAATTTCGAATTATAATCCAGCTCCATGAAATTTTTCCCAGTTGCCAAAAACCTCAAAGTAATTGCTAATTTTTCTTCTGGAGTGATGGCTAGCCACATAAATGTGTCTTGTTTTTTTATATCGTTTCCGATTGCCGATAAAATAAAATTAAAAGAATCTTCATCCATACGGATAAAATTCTTATAGTCTCCTGAATTTGGTATTAGTTCCTGCATAAGCCGCTGAGTGTTGCCAAATTGTTCTCGATTTTTTCGATAATCTTTCATCCAGCACCTTTTTTTTCTTTGCGGTTCATCTTTTTATCCCATGGTTATCAATGAACACTATAAGATTGTGGTTTCAACAGTAACTATATTGTTATTACCGGATTTACAATATTGTGTAAAATTGTACACCACTTTGGTGTTACAGGATACGAAATTCACAATATTGTACAAGCATTTATGTGTTCGGGCGGGAATAGGGCCCCTGACTTCTTTCCTCGTTTCATAGCTCTCTTCTATAATAAACTAAGAAATAGACAAATTATGAATACTCATCTAAACAGTCGACGCGGTTTTTATTTATACATGTATTTTCCCGTTTCCGGCCCCATTCGATAGTTTCTTGTTTTTATTGTATGAATGATTCATCAAGAAACATTTCCCATAGTTCTACTTTGCGTGAGTAACACAGCATTCACAATGCAAAAACTTTTTACTTTTGCCTTCCAGGTTTGTATGAATTTCCAACTTGACGAATAAAAATGTTTGCTCGTTCTGTTGGAAATTCATACAAACCTGTAAGTCAAAAGTAAAAAGTTTTTGCATTGTTAATGCTGTGTATAACATGAAACAGAAACCTACGGGTTTTTAAATATGTATTAAATCGGATTACTTTCAACAATCGTGGAGCACATTTTTTACCCCTCCAAAAATTTTTTTTTACATATCACAATCACGGCTAGCAAACGTTTATCATAATTTTTATGAGAGAAATATTTTATTGTCTGCCACTAGAGGTTAAGTTACAATTTGGTGTCATAGAAACAAATACTGTGTTGCTTTGGTAAAATTATTACAACAATTGCGTTGTATAAAACCGTCTTGTGTTAGCTAAAACCAAAAAACAAATTGGTTTTACGTGAAACAAAATCAATTTTGAGTTATCATTCACACGATAAATGTTTGCCTATATTTATCATACGTAAATTTAATATTTTTCTAAAACTGCTGAAACATTATATTGTTTTATACAATGTGACTGTTGTTGTAAATTAACCAAAGCTTTACGTGAAAATTGCACTCAAAAAGTTATCATTCTATTTGACACCAATACCAATGTGGTATAAATAAAGTTAGTTCAATTTTATATAGAACTTCGCATTCATCCAATAAGTTTATTATGGTAAATGATTGTGATCTTATTCTATATAATGAAAGATAGGACGGCAGAACACTGCCGATTATTTCCACTGAATATTTCTTCGATATATAAAGGGCTGAAACCTCACCAGGTGATCAGAACTTCGGTCTTTGGTATCTTCAATGGGGATAGCATTCACCTGTGTCATAAAGTTGAAAAGTTGGTGTGACAGTTTTGAGAGTACATATTGATTTCTATTTTAACCAACATATATTTACTTATACAACAACAGCCAAACAGGTCAAAAGCTTCAGTAACATAGGTATAGACATCCAATTTAACACGAAAAATCGTAGTATACAAAATTATACTGATATGTATGTCTAACCGTGTAACTGACCATATTCCAGAACTTTATCCAGAAATCATTTCAGAATCCCATTTACAACTCACATGCCAAATTTCATAATAATTGGGTAAGGAATAACCAAGTTCCATCATACTTGGTCATATTCCAGAGCTTTATCCAAAAATCATTTTAGAATTCCATTTCCAACACACATATCAAATTTCATTATAATCGGTTAAGGAACAGCCAAGTTACATCCTACTTGGCCATATTCCGGAACTTCATCCGAAACTCATTTTAGAATCCTATTTCCAATATGCATGTCGAATTTCATCATAATCGGTTGAGAAATGGGCAAGTTCCATCATACTTGGCCATACTCCAGAACTTCATCCAAACATCATTTTAGATTCCCATTTCCAATGCACATGTCGAATTTCATCATCATCGGTTGAGAAATGGGCAAGTTCCATCCTCTTGGTCATATTCCAGAAATTCATTCAAAACTCATTTTAGAATCACATTTCGAATACACATGTCGAATTTCATCATAATCGGTTGAGAAATGGGGAAGTTTCATTCTATTAGGCCATATTACAGAACTTCATCCAAAACTCATTTTAGAATCCCATTTCTGACACCCATGTCAAATTTCATAATAATCGGTTGAGAAATAGGCAAGTTACGTCATACTTGGCCTTATTCCAGATCCAGAAATCATTTTGGAATCTCAGAACTTCATCTAGAAAACATTTTAGAATCCCATTTCCAATACACATGTCGAATTTCATCGTAATCGGTTGAGAAATGGGCAAGTTCCATCATACTTGGCCATATTGCAGAACTTTATCCAAAATTTTAGAATCCCATTTTAACTGCCTGCATATGTGATGAGAAATGGTCAAGTTTCATCATACTTGGCCATATTGCAGAATTTCATCCGAAAATCATTTTAGAGTCCCATTTCCAACGCACATGTCGAATTTTATCTTAACCGGTTGAAAAATAGGCAACTTCCGTCATGCTTGGCCATATTCCAGAACTTCATCCAAAAATCATTTTAGATTCCCATTTCCGACACACATATCAAATTTCATAATAATTGGTTGATAAATAGGCAAGTTCCATCATAGAAAAAATTTGTTATCTACTCACTACATCCTAATCCAACCCCAACTCAACCCCAACTCAACTCCAACTCAACCTCAACTCAACTTGCAAATTGACTCCTAACTTAACCTTCAAATCAATTCCCAATTAAATAATCAAACCAGCATATTATATAAAAAAAAATCGTAAATATTTATAAAACCAGGTATTTTGGGTAAATTCGTGTGGCAGGTACTCCACCCTCTAGACGCACAGTCTCCAAAAGCTTTTCAAATCTCCGCCTTGACCATAGAAACAGATTGGCGAAAAAAAATTCAAAATCGGACAAGCCGTTTTCGAGATACCACTGGTACAGACGGACGGACATTTTTTTTTGTTGCATTTTCAGACTCAGGGGCTTTCAAAACGTCGAGAAAAGTGATTTTGGACCAACCAAATTTTTCGTCATTTTTGACAGGATTTCAATACTTTGGTCTTTTTTGACCGAAGTAATATGGAGTTACGAAAATTGTGTTTAAACATATTCTTAAAAATAATATGGATTAGTAATGTTTAACAATCAAAATTGCCATAAAATGTACATACATATTATCCGTTTATAAATGTATTTGTTTCTTGCACAATGGGTCAGGCTTGAGAAAGCATTTAAAATGCAAGTTAGTAAATAACATCAAAATAAAAACAGTGAATGACCTTTTGAGAAAAAACATGCGTGATATGAATCCAGGATAATGATAATTAATTTGTCATAAAAAAGTTTTCGAGAATTAAAAAATAAGAATTTTCAGCGAGATATTGTTTTACTGTGATTATTCGAGATATTGTTTATTGTTTATGCTGTGTGCCTGACGTCGATATTTTTGACTAAATTGTTGACTTTTCTAAATTGTCGACTAGTTTGTACCAGTCGTTCATAGATGGCATAAGAGTCAATAAGACAACCTGTGCCCACTGGCGGATTTAACGGCGGGCGCACCGGGCGCGCGCCCAGGGCCCCGACTTCTGGGGGGCCCCGCTAAACTCCAACTTTCTAGTTTTTCTAATATTTAAGTGTCTAAGTAATTTTCGTGTTTATATTGTGTGTGGAAGAGAAGAAAAAATGGGTTAATAATTTTATATAAATGTATAAAGATAAAGATGGCGTTGATTCAAGTAATAAGCGAATTTTGTTGACCAAAATTGAATTCGAAATATTTTGGGTTTATTTTTTTCCCAAGAAAAAAGCCAATTTGATTTAATTGACAAAAGCCAACTTTTCGAAATAAAATATAAATTTAATAATATGTGTTATGACCTGGTGGCAGGTATTATAACTAAAAATTAGAATTGGGTTTAAATAAACCCAATATTTGTTTGGGTTAATATTATTCTTGCGGGGGTTTATCCTATTCAATTGTTGTTGTAAATTTGTCAAGGGAATACGCTTATTTTTGAAGATGAGTTGGAACAGCCCTAGGCGTTAATGTTCTTTTAATACTGTTTTGAATTAAAAGAAATTGACATGTCATAAACTCATAACCTGCTAATACAGAAACGAAAAAAAGTCAAGGCCTCCTTAGATATAAAAAATATTTGAATACAATTGAATATGCAATTTCGAAAAGGGCACATGTCTGAAAAATTAAATTTTTCAGGAATTGAAGAAAACTAATTATTTTCTAAAGTAGTAAATAAATTTATACAATTTATTTTAATGTTACATGTAGGGCCAAAAAGTAATCGAAAATTATATAAATATTTATTTTTTTGCTCCTCTCCGTGCTAATAGCGGGCTTCAGCGGTCTTCGTTAATTGTAAAATAAAACACTACAAATGTTTTTTATATATCTCGACATGTTTCAAAGATGCCGAAACATGTCGGGATATATAAAAAACATTTGTAGTGTTTTATTTTACAATTAACGAAGACCGCTGAAGCCCGCTATTAGTACGGAGAGGAGCAAAAAAATAATCCACGGTCGTTTTACTATAATTTCCAACTTGGTTTGGTAATACATAATAAATATTTATTGTTAATCTTTATTCTATATATTTTTTCATATATTTTATACATAAGAGATGTGCCCTTTTCGAAATTTCTGAAACATAAACGTACAGTGATTTTCAAAATAATACCACAGTTAATTTCAAAATTCATTTCTACACTTATTTGTGCATAATTAGATCTAATATGCGTTTTTATTGAATAACATTGGTCGTGTTCTCCTGGCATTTGTGAACGGTCATTTATTCCAAATTCGACAAATTTCCATTCCAAAATTTCTGTTTATTTTTGTGTTTCTCATTGTTAATAGACTTTTACTCGATTCTAAAAATGTTCGATCGGATTCAGATCAGGTGACTGACTTGGCCATTGCGCGACCCCCATTTCATAATCGTTAAACTAATATTTTTCTACCTCGAGGTATTCTTTAGGTCGCTATCTTGCTGAAAACACAAGCGTAGTGGTTTATTTTCTTCGGTATAACCAAGAATTAGATGAGTTAATAATATGAATGTAAACAACTGCAATCATTCCATTTTCCGGACAATAAATTGTCATGTACCATGCCAGAAAAAGACCACTACCATGTATATTAGGGCGAAAGTTTGTATTGGGCTGAGATCATTTATAATGTCGACCTGCAGAACCAAACAGATTAGCTTTTATTTTGTCAATTCATAGTACTTTTTTCCTCCTTTTCGGCATCAAAACTATGTTTGGATAAACAAGGAACGGCTCGGGTCTTTTAAACTTTTTCGAGCAACTACTTGTGAATGAAGCCTTCTAAATAATTAAGATTTATAAACCTTCATTCGTTAGAGGTGATAGAAGAATGTTTCATTGCAGTTCGGATAATTAAAATCCCCAGTAGGCTTGTATTTTCAGCAAAACAACGACCAACCATACCTCAATCAGAGCAAACGACAGAATTAATTAAGCAAATTACAACGGCGTGATCACTCACTTGATCTGAATTCGATCGAACATTTTTGAAATCTAGTAACAGTCTATTAACAATGAGAAACACAAAAAGAAAAAGAAATTTTTGATTTAAATTTGTCGAATTTGGAATAAATCACCGTTCACAAATGCCAGGAGTTGGTGAAGTGATTCGGAAAGAAGATCACACGACCAATACTATTCAATAAAAATGCATATTAGATTTAATCATACACAAATAAGAATAGAAATGAATTTTGAAATTAACTGTGATTAAATATGAATTTTTATATTTAATTGTAAGAACAAAAAAAAATTGAAAATTGAAAAGCAGTTTTTTAGTTAATTTAGAATTTGCTATAATATTATACCTAGTGTGCTGTATAAACTTTACGAAACTTTTATGTATCAAAATCACCTCAGCAAGAGACGGAGATATATCGCCTTCGCCAATTAGTAAAATGCATTAAATTCGAAAAGGGCACATCTCCAAGAGTTGTGACCTTTTCGAAATTATTGTCATACACATCAACACTGGTAGCAGTATTAATACAAGAGATGTGCCTATTTCAAACAAATTAGGTGCGGGGATATATTTCCATCACATTAACGTGAAAAAACGGTTTTGTCAAAATTTTCGAGATGTGCCCTTTTCGAAATTGCATATTCAATTTTCAATCCAGAAATTTTAAATGCAGGCAATTTTTACTTATAATTAGTGTACGCAATGAATTTTCTTCGGTGGATTCGGATTAAAGTGTGGTTGACTCGCAATCTTTGAACTTTCTCGGCTACGCTGCGCTTCGCCTCGCATGCAAATATAATTGCTCGTCAAACAAAGTATCACTTTTAATCCTGATGATACAATGTACTATTTGCCAATTTGGTTACAAAAATACGACTTTTCAAAATCGTAGTAGGTTGTGAAACAATATATTTTTCCTGTTAGGAAATGAGGAATATTTCATAGCTGTGAGAAAATATTCATTACAATACCAATTTGTGCCTACTTGATTTCCAAAAAATTTTAAAATTAATTTGAAGTTTAACTATCCAAAGACTTTCTTTTCTCAAAATTCAATAATTTACTGTTTATAACAAAATTAGAAAAAAATCTTGTATGTAACACGTTAGGAAATAAAATTTTTTGTAACTTGTGGGATTTTACGCAAATCGCTTCACTCGTTTCGTAAATATTCCACTCGTTACATAAAATGAGGCATTTTCTAACTACATATGCCCTGAGGGTGCTGATTCTCTAAAAATTAACATAATGGGTGTTTCCTTTTATTCATTCCACAAAACGAACATAAGGAATAGAATATTGGTCACGTGACCTCGGAATATCCTTAAAAAATATAACCAGCGATTTTTTGTATCCGTCAAGCTCTATTTAAAACTATTATCGTGTAATGAAACTAAAAATATTTTTTGCAAAAATTTATTATTTTACACCTTACACAATTAAATGTATCATAATTAATAATTTCATTGTCCATAATACATATGTACGATTTAATTCAATTTAATCCAACTTTCGATGTTTTCCAACTTTCGATTGTTCCATTTATTCCAACTTTCGATGTAGTACAAAAAGAATACATTCTGAATATTCCGAATGAATAAAAGAATGGATTTAAAAAGGAATAGAAGGAATGGAATGAATAAAATAACGATTTACGTTACTTGCGGATAAAGATTGCGATCGGGAATTCCTGTCTCGAAAATTCTCGAAACTTTATAAGAATTTTTAATTCTCGTTTCTCGAGAAATTTCATTTCACTAATTTCTGGATTTCTTGTTTCTCGAGAAATAGTGCTTTTATCCCGGGAATTTTAAAGACACTAATTTTATTTAAATTGATAATTAATTTACAGAAATTAATTAAAACTTTCCGAATTTGTTGAATTTGAATATAAGTACTTCAATGTGAATGTGAAAAACTAAGTTTTGAAATATTTATTTATTTATTATTATTTCACCATCTTTTACATAAAAAGTAAATTATACCTACCATTTAAAAAATACAAATCTAACATAAAGAAACATAGTTAAATTTACATTATATATATACACTAGCAATTTAGGTACGGATTTTTTAAATACGTTCCTAGAGAAGTGAAAATCGAACGTTTCATGGATCTACTGTACAATAAATGGGTGATAATATAGGAGAATAAAATACGACACATGACTGTCCCTAGGAAGTGTTCGAAGAGCAAACCCAAGAAACGCTTTTGAACACTTTTATTATAGTCAGAATAATATGTGTTGATAGAACGTACAAATAACATATATAGTATTTTAATTACATACGGATTATGGAAACACAGCCCAGCATATAATTAGCCTTAGAAACACAACTTACAATAAGTTTATGAAAGGACTAGTCAGTAATGAAAGTAATATCTAAATCTTTGTGGGTCGTGACTCTGTCTATCATACGGTTATCTAGAGAATACTCGAAGTTGCTCTACACATTGCTTTACACTTCACTATATTCAAAGATAATTTATGAGCGGAACACCATTAAGATAAGTTGGATAAATCAGATTGAAAATCGACCGCATCCTCAGAATTCGAAATTACTATATTTTGATATCATGGGCAACCCCATATTGTACATTTTATATACCCACACACCTTACAAAAGAAACAAATTTCTTATAGTATGAAAAATCAAATGATTCGTCACTATCTTTTCAAAAAGTTTCGGTATAACAGAACAAATGCAAATAGCTCTGTAGTTTTCGATGTCGCATCGAGAGCCTGATTTAAAAATCGGTTTAATAATTGGAGGGCCCACACTCTGGTTAATATTCAGTGTTAACAGTTCCGATAGCACGTCTTCTAAACATTGAAAAAGTAACTGTACTACTAAAATACTCACTGAACCAATCTGACAGGTTCTGATTAGGTGTATAAGCACTCTCAAAAAAGCTGGCGAAAAAGTCACAAGTTTCCTGAAGCCAGTCACACGATCGGCGTTCACGAACATTTTCGAAGGATACCCACTTAATTCAATTTTGAAATGAACAAAACTCCAAAACCAATCGGGCACCCTGATTCTTCAAATAATAAGATAATGAGTTTATACGTTTACCCATTATCTTATTTTTTAGAGAATCAAGGTGCACGAGCTATTTGTGAATTTGATTCGAACGTATTCTACTCTTCGTAGTATAAGATTCGTATTTGATTTAAATAAGAAACGAAAAAATCTGATTCAATTCAAATAAGAATCGAACACCTCGAAGATTCGAACACGTTCGAATCGAATTTACAAATGTCCCTCCTGGATTTAACTTGCTGTTTGACTCGATATCTAGAATGTAAATATTGTACAGAAATCGGTTCAAATATGTACGTAACATTGAATCTAAATCATTGTTAGTAAAACATCAATCGCAATTGTGACTAGCGAGTGATGTATTTCGAGAATCACAATCACCTTTTATAAAGTTATAATCAGCTGAAGCTCCAGGATCATCAACATAAATATTAGGCTTCTAAGCGCAAACAAGCGCATTTTACAAAATTATTAGAATTAACTTGGCAATGATCAGTTTTCAGAGTTTTGAGAGTTTGATTAATCTATACAATTTTGAGGATCTTGCCAAATTTATTAAGCATTCAAGAAATTCAAAGAATTTGAGTGCATTTAACCGAATTCGAAGACCAGTTTGAACAAATAAAATAATAATTGGTGAAATTTTGAGAATTTCAGAAATTAGAGTAAGTTTTAAAATTTGGTGAATCTCCAATGAAGGTTAAAAATTTTAGAAAATTTCTAGAATTTTCCTCAATAAGTTAGACCTAGCATACTACGAAAAATTACCACTTTAATTAGCAGATTTTTAGAAATTTGAAAATTTAAAATAATTTGATAAATTTCCTGAATTTTATGATTTTATATTAAATTTTGAGAATTTTAATGTTTTAGAGAATTTAAGCGGAACAAACAGTGGATCTTAAAACAATTAAACAATTTGCAAAATATGAAAGAATTTAGCAAATTTAAACAACTTGCAGACTCTGAAGAAAGAGTTTAGTAAATTGAGAAGGTTTTCCGAAGAGTTCTAGAGGATTTCAAATGTAAATAGAAATTTAAAAATGTAAGATCCTTAAGAATTTACGATCCGAAAGAGTGCACACTCCTATTTATCAGAGTCAACAGCATTCGAACATCTCTACAAAGCCATTTCAAGTCAACCAAAGGAATAACAAATATTTCATGGTCGACAACAAAAATTTTAAAATTTCCAGCGATGTAGACTTAAACCTGTACTTTTACCAACTGACAAAGATGATAAGTATTCGAAAACTATTACAGCCCTTATTTACCTTATACCCCAATTTCTCTTATATACTTCTTATCCGACAATGCAGCATGCAAATGAGAGCACATGTTGATATGTTGCAATTTACAATGGAAATAAATTCGGCAACAAAGATAAATCTGGCAGGATTAATTTACAACAAATTCTAAATAATATAATGATGGCTTTCATTAAAAATAATCATTGATTATTAATTAGTAAGTTGGTATAGTATTTACATTAGCATTTATTCAGGGATGACCCAAAATATTGTGTTAATTTTACTACTACAATCATGTCTTAATAGTAAAATACTACGTATATGTAGATTTAAAAAGCCTGATCTCTCCCTTTTGCAGCATATACGATTTCCGTATGAGTCAATCCCTCCAAGATTACTGCCTCATCGTGGCGGAATGGTTTGCGCTTAGTAAAGCGGGAGTTGGCAATACCTGACAGCGCCACTCTTACCGGAATTTAAATATCCGAAATTCCCTCTTCTGGCAACATTGAGTATTTTTTACGTCTGTTGTGACATAAATATTCATTAAAGGTTTAAACACGATGACGACCGTTTCTGTTTCTTTCCTGTCGCTTTTTACCTATGAGTAAATTGGGACCAGAAAACGGAGTGGAACGGAATGGATATTATTGTGTTTGAAACTTAAGCTTTGATATTTCATTATGGATAAAAACACAGTTGATAAGTTGTCCACTTGAAAATTTGTCATCATAGCCCAAACTTAAACTATGGGATACTGCGCGCAGATTTGGAAAATGTAATGTGTCCTCTTTACATTATATTGTAGATGATATCTAGATCTACCCGGTCAATCTCTCAGATAGGGTAGGATGTTGTTCTCCATATATTAAATTTTTCTGAATTACAATGTTAAAAAAATTTACATTCGCATAAAATGTGGTCAAAAATGCGCTAAACATTTCACACCGGCCCTTTAACAGCCTTATAAGAAAGACAGCTTTGCTCAATAAACTGTGATGTAATGTTTATCATTCGGATTTTTCATCGGTCTGATTTATGATTGACTGATATCATGGAACCTGAATAGAGGGGTTTGTTGACAAAACCCTATCTATAGCATAATGAGGGTTTTGACAACAAAAACAAAAAAGGGCAATCTTGTAACTTTTATGGATTTCAAAAGGTTGTAAATTTTTCAAGAGCATCAATGCAAAAAAATGCTGTGTTTACTCTTCGGCCTGAACTTCAAAAAAAGAAAGAAAAGTTTCTTCGTCAGGCAATTTTAAATAAATCCATGTAATAAAAGGATTTTTTTTCATAAAATTTTAGTAATTTAGAAAATAGAAAAATTCTCGAGAATTTCCGAAATACTCGAGAAAAAATTTGAAAACTCTCAAATTCTCGAGAAACGAAATTCGTCGGAAAACAAATTTTTCGGTTTCTCGAAAAATAAAATTTCTCGAGAAATCACAATCTCTATTTGCGGAATGTCCGGAATATCCAGAATGAATTGACCCAATGTGTAAATGAGAAAATGACTAAAAAGCAAAGCCTACTTTTATGAGTTTGAAATTTTTCGTCAATATTTTAATAGTAATCAAATCGAAAAATGCAAACCGATGAAAATAAGCTTTGATTTTTACAAGTTTTTACGTTTACACATTATTTAATTTTTTAGAGAATCAACACGGTTGAATAAATAGCTATTTTTATTTAAAAATATCGTTAACACGTATTTTTATTTTCTTGTCTCTCCTCTCTCTCTATTTTTTTAAGGGGCCTAATTTTTCTTCTGCGCCCGGGGCCTCAACCGACCTTAATCCGCCACTGCCTGTGCCTGACTTTTCATTATTCTAAATTTCGACTTTTAGAACGTCAACCGAATTTTTATTACTATTTGACGGAAATAACTAGGAATACTGCTTGAATTCTCGTTCCTTTTCATTCTGGTTCACGCGCAAGTTGATTTACCATGTTAATTTGTTTTTTTTTTTATTTTCTCAATATTTCGTACACAAATTTATCTACAAAATATTAAATTAATTTATTGGCGCTATAAGAACATCAAAGACTTGCAAAGTCGTTAATGAGTTCGAAAAAACCGGATAGAATATTTTAGCGCTGGTAAACTAAAGAAGAAATCTCTGTTCGACCCAAAAGTTTCTTCAATTCGTGTTGCCTACAGATTATCTGACTTACCATATAATTCCTAACAGAAAGTTCAAATTAAAATCTTATGTTCGAAAATATTGTATATAAACTTTAATTAAATATGACTACAATTTTAATTTTCTTGAATATATTTTTGATAGTTTTTGAAAAATTTCGGATTAAACGAATTCTCCAATTTAAGTGAACTATTTCTAAAATGAATGAACCTTTTTCCAAATTAAATGAAACCAAATTAAATAAATTGAAAAGCAAAAATTGTATCACTAAAATTTATAAAATATAACAGTAGTTAAATAAAAGAAATGTACTGGTTATCTTGTAACAGCAGGCAGTGTCATCTTCGTGTCTAAGATGAAATTGGCCCAATCTGATGCTGTGACTGTTTCAATTCTATATTTGATTACGCCTTCTCGATTCGGGTTTCTCTTAGTTCTTAATAAGTTTTCCTTCGAGGTAATTTGCGAAGGCCGTATCCTATCGGATTTACTTTTGTAGATTAAAATAACCCTTTGCCAATTAAAGGTTAAATAATCAAAGTGGTTTTAAATTAAAAAAAAAAAAAATTGAACCTGCAAAAGTAGAGAATGCGGCTTCAAAAGAGTCATTCACTTATAGGGGCCCTTATAAACAATTTTTATGCGATTTCAAAAATGGATCGCCAAACACGATACCTTTCTACCATTTATGCGATAATCGGCAAAATACCGCCAGCAAATTTAAAGACGAACATTATTTCGATTGTTTGTCGTTTCTTATGGTCACTAGTAGTAATTGCCTTATCGAACTGAACATAAACTGAGAGAATCGGATTTGTACCTTAAAATTGTTGTTCGGTTGCTACCTGAACCGTATTTTAATTTTCGTGAGTGCCCAAAAATGAATCGAATAAAAATTAAACATTTTGATTCCTAGTATAGTTAAAAACAAAATAATAAACAAAAATACACTCGAACCGAAATTAACCTTAAAGTAACGTCACTTACACAGTTCGAGTATGGTCCGTCATAAAATTTTTTATGAGCTCCTGACTCAATACGCAGAATTCGTAGGTGCTTCACCTGTCGTTCAATATTATTTTATGATAAATTTTTATTTGTTTATTTTGTCATAAAATTATCCAAATTATAAGAAAAACTATCAAAATGAGTCATTAAACATATTATTGGTGAAATATTGTACAGCGAAATTTATGTGAAAGAATGACTTACGGTGCACATCTAAACGAAATTAATTTTAATTATAAAGAATAACACGTTAAACACAAAAATTGTATAATTACCATTATTTAAAGATGAAGTTGTGATCTACCTAACCGAATACTTGTTACTCCCAGGAGTGTCTGTATAAATTTGGTATGGCCTTCACCTCATTCGGTGCTTAATGCATCGAGTAAAAAACTAATTTACCAATATCATACGCTTACAATTACGACTCGATTACATTTGGCCAGATGAAGACAGAGTGGAGATACATATTTTAGAAACGTTTTGAAATATGAGGCTGGTCCTGTAATTTGTACAATATTTCCCTAAAAGATTTATGTCGTGCATAAATTGCGCTAAATATAATTATCAATAACAATGGTGAACAAACTGAATTTATTACTCATCAGCGTTAGTATTCTACAAAACACTGAGCAAATTTAAATTTTGCAAAACACATATTAATCCAAGCACCCTTTCTATAAATGACAACTAAATTAGCCATTTGCCCAATATCGATTTTAGTTCATTTGTCCCCCCGCTTGGGCAGCGCTGACTACTTTTTTTTTTTTTTACATGCAAAAACAAGTAAAATCATGTTTACAAATACAAGTTTCTTGTCTAAATTAGTGGATGTCCCCCTACTTTTTTTTTATGATTAATAAAATTCAATATGTTGTGATTAATAATAAATAACAAATTTTAAAATTAATTTAGTCGAAATTAATAATTTAATGAAACATTCAAGACACATTTTGACCATATAAAACTACATATGAAATATTTTAGCCGCCAGTCAGCAAGCGTTGCAATTATATTTGGGAAAGTCACTAATTGAAAAGTAACCTCATGTTGTTCTGAAATGAAAAGTCGAAAATTTAGTCAAAAAAATCGACGTTAGGCACACAGCATTATACACACTTGTAACATAGCCGAAAAAACACAAAAATCCCTAGACGAAAATCATTAACGAAATAATAATCATACCGGTTTTTACAACAACAATAAATATGACATGAAATATATACAATGATATTGTTTCTCATTCATTCCTATTGTGTTTTGTTTCTTGTGTTTTTAACAAAACCAACACTAATGTATAGTGAAAATAATATCTCAGCGAAACTCATTTTTACACCGTTGTGCGCAGCCAACAGTGAAGTAGTTAAAATAAATTAAAAATTCAAAGAAGGGTCGGCTGAGTAATAGTTTTAAAAACAAAAAAAATTATAAATAAAGATATGTGAAATTTGATTCCATTAAATAATGTAATTTATATTGGAAAATATTTAAAATTCTCATTATTTTATAGGTAAATTCTAAAATAACATGCGAAATTAAAAAAATATAAAAAATATTAACAACACCACTGGATATGTAACGTTATACCCATTCAAGGTACGAACTAGGCATATTTAAAAAGAAATGTCATTTTCGTGTTAAAGCAAAACAACAAAAAAACTCGATTTTAAATTTCAATTTGTTCGAGGCAAGCTAATGACATTAAAATTATCTTAAATGTTTATCAAAAGTTCTAGTGCTAGTGTGTTATCTAAATTAAAATTACATTAATTATTATGAATTAATTTGAGGAAAAACATAATTCAAAATAGACAAATTCTAACCTCAAAATGTAAACAAATTAGCCTAAATACATCGCTGTGTTTACGCCATTTGTTTTGATGCGCGAGAGCTGTCAGAATTTCGCTGAGATATTATTTTCACTATACTACATTATGTAGTACATTAAAGCCTGAATTCCATTGTGAAAAATTGACTGAGCTGACTTCAAGTTGGAAAAAGACAAAAAAAAATAATCCATCAGAGTGACAAAGACAAAGTGTTTTGTTATTGTTTTTATTATAGCAAAATTTGATGGACACATAATGACAGCAAACAAAAACATAACCAAAAATTATTAAACAAAATTAAGTATTAGTGTTAATTCGATTATTTTCACGTTTCAAAATAATCTAAAAAATCAATTATTATTTTTACTCATATCAGAATTATTTTTTTCGAACATTATCCGTCATAAAATAGAAAATTAAGAAAATCTTTCCCATAACAATGCCACACTATTATCTTATGTGTTTTGACAGCAAACAACAACATAACCTAGAATTAATTAACAAATTAAGTTGTATGTTTTAATTCAATTATTTCAAGTCTCAAAATTATCTAAAAAATTAATTATTATTATTACTCATATCAGAATTATTGTTTTCCAATATTTTCTGTCTTAAAATACAAAATTAAAAAAATCTTTCCCATAAAAGTGCCGCGCTATTAAAATTATCAGTTTATTGGTGTTTTGACAGCAAACAAAAACATAACCAAAAATTAACTAACAAATTAAGTTTTATGTGTTAATTCAATTATTTTACGTCTCAAAATTATCTAAAAAATTAATTATTATTAATACTCATATCAGAATTGTTTTTTTCGAAGATTTTCCGTCATAAAACAACAAATTAAAAAAAAAAATATCGCCATGCTATTAAAATTGTTGGTGTGTGCGAGAAATATTTTTCATCGTACACAATATTTATGCAGATGTGTTAGTTGAAATGATCTCGAGTTGATACTTTTCAACCATAATTATGGCGATCCACTATACAGACACACATTTTTTGTTAATAAAATTTTGACTGACTTCGTTTTGTGTTTCATTTACACAACTACCGATTATATATTTTTATCTCACTTTATTTTGACTGGCAAACTATTTTTCACAATGGAATTCAGGCTTAAGCCGGTATTCCATTGTGACAAAATGTTGATCAGCAAAAATATATTGAGATAAAAATATAAAATCGGTTGTTGTATGAATGAGATACCCAACGTCGTCAGTAAACATTTTTATTACCAAAAAGTTGTGGTTGTGTTAGTGTGATGCCATAATTATTGACAAAAAGTATCAGATGGAGTACTTTTTATTGCAACCCTCTAACACATCTACATAAATTTTGTGTACGATGATAACATATTTCTCGCACACACTATTAAATTTCATAGTACGTCATTTTTATGGTAAAGATATTTTTTATTTTTTATTCTGTGATGGAAAATAATTGAAAAAAAATAATTCTGATATGGGAGATAATAATATTTAATTTTTTAGATAATTTTGAGAGGTGAAAATGTACGAATTAAGCATAACGCATAATTTTGTTCATATTTGCTGGTTATGTTTTTATTTGCTGTCAAAATTTATCCATGTGATTTTGCTATAAAATAGAAAATAAAAAAATTGTTTTTTCTTTGTCACTCTTATGTAACATTTTTTTTTGTCTTCTTTCATTTTTTCCAGCAGTCAGTAAATTTTTCATAATGGAATACAGGCTTTAATGTTGGGTTTGGTTTTTAATTTTTTTTTTCAGGCAATTCGAATGCGAAATGCTATTTTATATTTATGTATGTAGCTAGCTACTCGCATCCATATGTACGTAGCTATGCATTAAAAAAACAAAACTGAGGAAATCTGATTTAATTTGGTTTTATCTATTTACAAGTATATGGCTCAGTTTTGGGTTACAGGAATAAGCTTTGATAATATAAACTGAAAATAAAAGTGGAACCACTGTCGCGGGCCAAATATTTGCTCTGTATAATCTATCTCGTTATTCTTATCTCTGCCAATAGTCTATCTCTTTATTCTTATCTCTCCTTTCGGGTTTCGTTATTTTTTCGTGTGTTTTGTTTTTGCTTTCGTTCCACAATTTAATTTCATGTACATATTGGAAAACGTTACTCATGGCCGGTCTCCATTTGTATATTTTTCTCTTGACAAAAAATAAATCTAGTCCATTATTTTTCTCGTGACAATTTTTAGTACAGTTTGCGAAATACATACACAAAAATGGCTTTGAGCATGCGCATTGAAATTTTGTCAAGAGAGGAAAAGATTAGAATATTCCAGAGCTTAAATTTTTCGCTCTTTTTTTCGCTCTTTATAAAAAGTATCGCTCTTGCTCCCAATAATATATTTTTCACTATTCGTTTACGCTCTTGCTCTTTAATGATAAACACAAAAACAAAATTATTTCATTCTTTCAAAGTGATTTAAATTTTTATTTTTAATATCGCTCTTAAAACAGGGAGCGTAAAAGTTAAAAATTTCGCTCCCAATCAATACTACAGAGCGATTGAAGAAAATATATTAGGGAGCGATATATTAGGGAGCGATATTTTTTGTAATAAATGGGAGCGATATTTTTTGTAATAGACGATATTGCTCTTTTAAAGTTCAATAAATGGTATTTAGATAAAGTTCGGAAATATGACCAACTAGGATGGAACTTGGCTTTACCTTAACCGATTTTAGTGAAATTAGACATGTGCGGTGGAAATAGGATTCTAAAATAATTTTTAGATGAAGTTCTAGAATATGCCCAATTGAAAAGGAACTTGGCCATTTCTTATCCGATTTTGATGAAATTCAGCATGTTTGATGGAAATGGGATTCTTAAATGATTTTTAAATAAAGTTCTGGAATATGGCCAATTGGGAAGGAACTTGGCCATTTCTTATCCGATTTTGATGAAATTCGATATATACGATGGAAATGGGATTTTTAAATGATTTTTAAATAAAGTTCTGGAATATGGCCAATTGGGAAGGAACTTGGCCATTTCTTATCCGATTTTGATGAAATTCAGCATGCTCGATGGAAATGGGATTCTAAATTGATTTTTAGATAAAGTTCTGGAATATGTCCAATTGGGAAGGAACTTGGCCATTTCTTACCCGATTTTGATGAAATTCGATATATACGATGGAAATGGGATTCTTAAATGATTTTTAAATAAAGTTCTGGAATATGCCCAATTGGGAAGGAATTTGGCTATTTCTTACCCGATTTTGATGAAATTCAGCATGTGCGATGGAAATGGGATTCTTAAATGATTTTTAGATAAAGTTCTGGAATATGGCCAATTGGGAAGGAACTTGGCCATTCCTTAACCGCTTGTGACAGTTTTGTATTGAAAATTAAATTAATAATTTTGTTTATCGTTGAAAACTGACCACAGACTTCCTAATGATTGATCCAGCAGCATTTTTACAGCCGGCTAGGTTGCAGTGGTTGGGGGAGTTCTTTTCTGGATCACTAGGAAGCTTGATGAATATGCTGTTTACATCTAAAATAAAAAAATTATATTTCTGGCTCGAGATCTCCGTTTCACCACCAATAGACACAGAACTAATTTAACGAATCATTATTTTGTTCTTATCACACGACAACTTAGCTGAAAAATAAAATATATAATGAAGCGAACGATTGAAAATAAAACCCGTTAATTGCTGAGTTAATTCACAAATTTAAAATATTAATTTATTCAATTCAAAAAAAAAGTTTTAGACAATTAAATTGAAATATTCATTGATGAAAATCAAAACAAAAAAAATAACCTACCCGATTAAACCGTTAATAAACAAAAATGTATTCTTACCCTAAATACCTATCTAGCTAATTAAACTTAAATACTAATTATAATTAATGTATAAAAAATGCACTTAATATGAATTATAACATAAAAAAAAACCTCGATATATTTACAATTTTGTTTCTAATGTGGATTAGTCCGTGTTGTGAAGCTTTTCTCTTGCGTGAAGGACAATCCGAAGCTGTAACCATTTGTTTCTTTTCCGTTTTATTTTTATTTGTATTTTGCACGTTGTTAAACAACCCAACACTGAGCGTTTAAATATCACTTTAATGATTTTATTATCACACGATTAATGCAGGGTATTAATTAGTTAACTACACTGCGCCAATTAAAAAACGGAACAGAAATTTTCTTCGAAAAAATACCCAGATTTGAACGCTTTTATCTTGGTGAAATAACACCTTTCAGAAAAAAAATTTTGTTTCTAGTTGAAGGAAATTTTGTTTTCTTTTCGATACTGGAAACCGTTTTATTTTCTTTTGTTTTTTTATGACTTTTTTGAGTAAAACAAAAGGTGTCTAAAAAAAATAAAAATTTGCTTCTGTTTGAAACTGTAGACGAACTTGCCCGATATTTGATTCAAAAATCCAAATCGGCCATTTTATACAGAATTTAGAAACCTTGCAAAATGATACTAGGAAAATTTCTGTGCGGCCACTCCTTGTAAAGTTATTGAAGTTTTAGAGAAAACGTATCAAAAAGCGTAGAAGTAAATTTTTTTTTTCTTGTGAACTTAGCGCTCTACGATAAAATGTTAAGTCACTTTAATACTAAAACTTTAACACACTAAAACTTCAATAACTCGATAAGGAGTGGCCACACAGAAATTTTCCTAGTATAATTTTGCAAGGTTTCTAAATTCTCTATAAAATGGCCGATTTGGATTTTTGAATCAAATATCGAGCAAGTTCGTCTACAGTTTCAAACAGCAGCAAATTTTTATTTTTTTTAGACATTTTTTGTTTTACTCAAAAAAGTCATAAAAAAACAAAAGAAAATAAAACGGTTTCCAGTATCGAAAAGAAAACAAAATTTCCTTCAACTAGAAACAAAATTTTTTTTCTGAAAGGTGTTATTTCACCAAGATACAAGCGTTCAAATCTGGATATTTTTTCGAAGAAAATTTCTGTTCCGTTTTTTAATTGGCGCAGTGTATTATGTAAATATAATTATTAAGTTTTACATTAATACCACATTATGTTGTTAGATATTTATTAAGTAATTAATTTATGCTTTAAATATATTGTCAATCAGAACATCACAGATGTTATTACACACGATAGTTTATATTCACTTGTAACGTTTATTCAGTGGTTCGTTAGTTTTAGAATCACCCCACTTGATCACACGTCTACTATCTTATTATTATTGTTTATTTATTTATAGTAATTAATTATTAACTTATATTATTTATTATATTCTATTATATTAACTATTATATTATATTATATTATATTATATTAATTTAATTATTTAACTTTTTGAAATTTCTGAATTCTTTTACTTTATTTTTATTATTTAACAAGTCTTCAACTTGTCTATTCAAAGAATTCTTTTCGACTCTCTCATTTCATCTCGATCATCCCATCTCCAGCCCGTTTTATTTTCCTGTTTTTTCCGTTGTTTTTTTTTTATTTTTTTATTTTGTTATAATTAGTCACCAACACATTTTTGGACAATCCAATTGCTATACCACATCTATTATTACCGCGCTAATCTATAAGTCACTTATACAATATTAATTATTAAAGCTATGTATATCAAACAAGAATACATTTCCTTCTAAATAATGAGAGCATAAGTACAGTGAAAGAAACAATTTTTCCACTGTATAGCCAGCAAATGTTAACACAACGTAGTGATCGATATATGATATATAAATATTTTCATTTAAATGTCAAAACCCTTTCTACCTAGCAATTCACTGATTGCCACACGCTTTTGATGAAATTCAGCATGTTCGATAGAAACGGGATACTTAAATGATTTTTAGATAAAGTTCTGGAATATGGCCAATTAGGAAGGAACTTGGTCATTTTTATTCCGATTTTGATGAAATTCAGCATGTTCGATGGAAATGGGATTATGGAATATGGCTAATTAGGAAGGAAATTGGCCATTTCTTATCCGATTTTGATGAATATCAGCATAAACAAGAGAAATTTAATTCTAAAATGATTTTTAGATAAAGCTCTGGAATATGGAAAATTATAAAAAACTTGGCCATTTTCAATCCGATTTCAATAAAATTTATTGGCCATATTCCATATTCCAGAAGTGTATCTAAAAATCATTCTAAAATCCCATTTCCTGCACAAATGAAAAATTTAAATATAATCGGTTTAACTTCCATCCTACTTGGCCATATTCCAGAACTATATCCCAAAGAGCATTTTAGAATCACAATTCCATTGCGCATGTCAATTTTCATTAAAATCGGTTTAGGAATAACCAAGTTCCATCATAGTTGGCCATATTCCAGAACTTCATCTAACAATCATTTTAGAATCCCATTTCTATCGTACTTGTCGAATTTCATCATAATCGGATAAGAAATAAGCAAGTTCTGTCCTAATTGGCCATATTCCAGAACTTCTTCCAAAAATCATTTTAGAATCCCATTTCCATCGTACTTGTCGAATTTCATCATAATCGGATAAGAAATAGCCAAATTCCTTCCAAATTGGCCATATTCCAGAACTTTATTTAAAAATCATTTAAGAATCCCATTTCCATCGTATATGTCGAATTTCATCAAAATCGGATAAGAAATGGCCAAGTTCCTTCCCAATTGGCCATATTCCAGAACTTTATTTAAAAATCATTTAAGAATCCCGTTTCCATCGAACATGCTGAATTTCATCCAAATCGGATAAGAAATAGCCAAGTTCCTTCCCAATTGGCCATATTCCAGAACTTTATCTAAAAAACAATTTAGAATCCCATTTCCATCGTATATGTTGAATTTCATCAAAATCGGATAAGAAATGGCCAAGTTCCTTCCCAATTGGCCATATTCCAGAACTTTACCTAAAAATCAATTTAGAATCCCATTTCCATCGTATATGTTGAATTTCATCAAAATAAGATAAAAAATGGCGAAGTTCCTTCTTAATTGGCCATATTCCAGAACTTTATCTAAAAATCATTTAAGAATCCCATTTCGATCGCGCATGTCAAATTTCACTAAAATGGTTAAAAAATAGTCAAGTTCCATACTGGTTGGCCATACTCCTGATTTATCCAATAATGATTTTAGAATCCCTTTTCCAATCGCATACCAAATTGCATCATAATCGGTTAAGGATTAGCCTAGTTATATCCTAGTTGGCCTTATTTCAGAACAGTAGATATTTGTAAATGTGTATCAGTTCGCTAACAAATCTGGCTTTCTAAAGGGAGCATTTTAGAACGTTTTGAATACCGTTTGCCCTAATAACAAGAGCAAGAGCGAAATAATATTAATAACGATTTTATTCATCAGAGCAGAGCGTATTTGTTTTTTCAATATAGCTCAATAACAAAGAGCGAAAATATGGTAATACAAACGCAGTAGTGGAACAGCAAGAGCCTTATAATAAAAAATAATGCTCCTGCTCTTCAGAGCGATATTTTTTGTTTTACAATATCGCTCCTTATGAAGAGCGTTTTAATATTTTTTATTTTCGCTTTTGAAAAAGAGCAAGAGCGAAGAGCGAAATGACATCCCTTTTTAAACTCTGGAATATTCAATATTTTTGGTATGACGTTGTGCCAATTGAGCATAATTTGTATTTTATGCTCAATTTCTTGTCATTTTATGTTTAATATTTTGACAGTTAAAATGATTTTTTTCTGTTTTTTGCGAAAATTTTAGCTTTTTAATAAATTTTAGGTGAAAATAAAATAAAAATTGTGTTATTAAATTAACATAAATAATAAATTGTGGAATATAAATATAATATTCCAAAAATTATATTAAATCGAAAAAGAAACCAAATTCAAATTTTGTTCTTATTCTCAAAGAGAGAAATTTGTTATATTTTTTATGTTAGTAGTTGTAGAAAAAATGTCATGAGCCGAATGTCATTTATTTTTCGTCAAGAGAAAAATACACAAGTGGAGACCGGCCATCACGTTTGATAAAAAACCAACTGAATACAATAAAAAGGAGGCTACTGAAAACGAATAAAAACAACACATCAAGTGATACAATTGTTTTTACTTTTCGTTTGCTTTAAACATCTTGAAGCATTGGTTTAATTATACATTTTCCTTATGATATGGATATTAGTGAAATATTATACTATTTTAAATTGAGCTCCAACGTGTTAATATTTTATTTTTTAATTTTTTTGAAACTCAAGGAACTAGTATATTGTATAATTAGGAGGAAAAGTACTGCATTCTCGGACGATAGTGGAAATTGGCGGACGAGGCGATAGCCGAGCATCCGGAATGCACTTTTCCTCCGAATTGTACATACTATTTTTTCTCCGATCGGACTTTAAAAGGAATATAAACCCAAAATAATTTTTAGTATTATTCATTAATTATCATATTAAGAAATCAAAACAAAGTAAAAAATCGAAAATAATATAAAATTATTGCTTAGTTAGCCACGACATCATAAGACATATACTAAAGATACATGTTAAACCCAAAAGTGATTGACTGAGTTATGACTGAAAGTGATCTGACTGAAACTTTAGGTTGGTGGTTACATGGGATTTTTTTATTTGATCTGAATTGACATTTTAAATGTCACTTTGTTATAAAATTATATTTAAATTATTAGAAAATCATTTAAAATAATTTAAAAATTACTTCAAATATGTATGAAACCTTTTGCCTGTATGAAAAAATCTGTCAGTTCAACTAAATTATAGTTTACATGTTTAAAGGTAGATCCGCACGACGTGTTTTTACATGTACTTTCACAAATGTGTCAACATTTGTGACAATTTTTTATGACCACATGTTGTATTTTTGCTTTTGTGATTACATATGTGTCCGCACATATGTAATTTTCGCAAATGACTTTTATCCATTTTGGTATGTTTTTACATAGGATATAACCTCAAAAAATTTTACAAATGTCATCAAACATGGTTTCGACCGTAATTTTTCCTTTTTTTTTTGTTTTTAGTTTTAGGTATTAATAAATCTAAACAAATCAAAGTCGCCTCGCCATAGATTAATCTATCGTCGTCCGTATTAATACTACAAAACACAAATGTTTTTAATGAGCGTGTGGATGCGATTTTCAACTTTTCAAATGTTTTAAAATACACTTGTATTTTTTGACATATTTTAGTTTGTTAAAACATAACTAAAAACACATCGTGCGGATCGACCTTAACTCAATATACAAACTGACTCAACCAACCAAATTTAAGCTGACCGAACTCAGACTACTTTCAGATAACTTTCAGCCAAGTCGCCGTTTACATGTTGAATTTAACTCAGACGTTTTCGGTCAGATCACTTTCGGTTTAACATGTATCTTTAGTAATAAATACATTTTTTTTTTTTTTTCAAAAGTTGTCAAGTTTGTGTACCTATTTGATTTACACAAAACGTGTGAACGAAATTTAAGGGATATGGACAGTGAAAGCGAATTATCCTTATCTTGTACTCCGCCGGATATAGTGGAAGCAGCTAATTCAGCTACATGTGATTTACTCCCGCAAAAATCGAAGGAAAAATACGAAAATGCTTATAAACGCTTTATGGATTATCATCAATCTAAACACATCAAATCATTTTCGGAAAAATAAATAAATGCGTTTGACCTTATACTCGTAAGTGTACTTTTATTTCTTCTATACAATTAAAAATCCATACGGGAGTATATTCCTGGCTTAGGCCAGAAAAAATATTCTCGTACTATTATTACTTGTTGCTTAGCAACAAATACAACATACTGGAATCATGAGCTTTTCGTTTCGTTATTTTTCTTTATTGCTTATGAAAGAAAGAGTAAAACATTTGAATTTTTTATAAAGCATGATTTTTTTTGGTTTAGTGTTAGTATAATAAAAACTAAACAAACCTAAAATTGTTTTTATTCCATTCTAGCTGCATTGTTTTATTTAAACCTGGCTTTGTTCTTCTTAAACCAAAACCAATATTGATTTGCTCTTCGTTGGCCATGTGAAAGATGAAACAAACAATTTAAGTTGTTGTTGTATTCCACAGTGATACTATCTATAATATATTCAATCAACGATATGACGTAACAAAAAAATTAAAATTTGGTATGCCTCCCCACCATTGAGAAATGCGGTATACACCATTAGGTTCACGACACTTTAGGCTATTGTTCCCCATTAGTGGCATCTGCGACAATCCCTGTGAAATTCATGTTATTGATTTTAACAATAAATAACTCAATCATGCAGAATCGATATGACGTAACAAAAAAGATTTAAATTTGCAATTTCTCCCCACCGTTGGGAAATGGCACACACACCATATGATTTACTTCACTTTAAACTATTACTGCCAATCGTTCTCGAAAATATATTATTTTTGTCAAAAAATTCTAAATCCTATTTTATGATATTTCTTTGTTATAAACTCCACACTTTGATATTTCACTGAAAATTCTTATTGGAATTTTATTAACAGTGTATTTTCTAATACATGTATATATTTTGTTATTTGTTATAAACTTCACACCCATAAAATTTGGTTCCTTTTTCGATTAATATAATTTTTGAAATATTATATTTATATTCCATTATTTATTAATTATGTTTTAATTTAATCACACAATTTTTATTTTATGTTATTTTATTTTCATCTAAAATTTATTAAAAGGCTAAAATTTTCCCAAAAAACATGAAAATTTCGTTTTGGTTGTCAAAATTTTCAACATAAAATGACAAGAAATTGAGCATAATAAACAATTTATGCTCAATTGGCACAAAATTTCAATGCGCATGCTCAAAACCATTTTTGTGTATGTATTTTGCAAAATGTGCTAAAAATTGTCACGAGAAAAATAATGGACTAGAATTTTCTTGTGTCAAGAGAAAATTACACAAGTGGAGACCGGCCATTAGGCTACTAGTTTTGGGTTCATGTTACACGCTGCGTTAGATAATGTTATGTTAAATGTTGCGTTGAATTTGTTGCGCTGAAATGCCATGTAAAACCATATAATAAATAAAAATATGTCCTCTCTTTTTATTTAACACACTAAAATAAAAACAAAAAATACATACAAAAAACATAGGAGAGTTAAGCCGCACGCCATATTGATTTAAAACTATAAAATTAAAATAAAAAAGTTCAAAAAAATTATATTCTCATTATGTAAAATATTGCGTACATTTTTTAATTTTATATGCTTTATATCCTATGCAATCCTATAAAATGTATAGTCGCAAGGATCAGACCGAAAAATGTTTAGGTTTTCGAGTTATGGGACTTCAAAGTTTCCAAGTGATCGGAAACTAATTTGATTTAATACGTCATTTGAATCGTCAATATTTAAAAATAAATTAGATCTATATTTCGATATTTCTTTTCGATTCAATTAGGATTTTCGCACAACCACAACACAATCGATAATTCTCAGCGAAAAATATCCACCAGAATTTTTCTGGTTTACTTTTAGCGATACCAAAAAAAATAATTATCTAATTTAAAATACACTTAAACAAGTGTTTCGCACGGTAACTCACAATCGAATGCCTTTTCTTTTCCAGAAAAAACCAAAAAAAAAAAGTATTCCCGTTTTAAAATATCCGCCAATTCTATACCCAATTGCTATTTTTATTTATTATTTTGTTTATCTTGAAGGGGAGAAAGTAGCCGATTCATAATAAAAAAAAATTTACGTTATTTAAATTATTCATTGATCATTTAATTTACAGACTGCATCGCACGATCGTTACACCTTTTGGAAATCAAATGTGGCTACAACAATTTTTCCATTACTTTGATTTCCTGCAGTTTTGTCTTCTTCCTTAATTATCCGCGCTGCTTTTTTTGACGAAATACGTTTCTCGGAATTGTCCAAATTTAATGCTTTTTCAGCAGCGCCTAAATTTGATGGGCTGTGCAGTCGTTGCATTGGTCTTTTTTAGGCTTAAAAAAAGATATATTAAAATCGCTGCAGAAAATATCGCGATACTATGGCGAAGAGTTGCAACGTCAGAAATTACATGTTCACGGCACCAAATCAAGTACATTCTATGCATTTTGGAACACGTTAAACCTTCACCTTCAATAAATGTTTTGGTTGTGCTTTTTCTCACGTAATGTAAATCAATCACATCAAACGATTTGATGTGGGTTGTAACATTTGCCACTATTCTCTCGTTAATGGAATTTGGTTTTCTCGTCCACTTGCCTCGCTGGTCGTATATTAATTGCCCAGTTTTAAATTTCGTATACACTGTATCAATTTTCTGATAATTAATACCTAAAGTGTTCATAAACATTCATAAACAAACCGGCGCGTCCTTTGCTTCAATTTCACCAGTAATAGGCAGATAATAGGATCTAGTACAAGTTCTAAGTTATCTTTGCTATGAGTTAAAATAAATTCCCATTGCCTACTTTTGTCGGCAACATTCCAAAATCGTTTAAAAATGATATGACGTTGCTCGTTTGTAAATTTTTGTTAACACTTTTTCTTACATTTTTCAGTGCATTTCACACCCATTTTTCTGCCTTCTTTAATTTGATTTTGCGGGTTAGTATACGAGTAACTTGTGCCGGTATTAACAGCTTTCTTCGTGTCGAATGTCCAGAATTAATTGTATATTTAAATCTAAAATTGAAATTATTATTGTGATTAATTTGGTTATAGCCGCTTACTTATGTGTTTACCTCAAAAAAAATATCAACATTTTGACAATTCATGTCGGTAAAGTAGTTAATGTAAAATCAACAATTTGCAGTGAATGTACACGAAAAAATATCATCTTTTGTAGTGAATGTACTTAGTCTATTTTGTAGTGACTGTACATATATTTTGATCAATAATCGAGCTGTGACGAACCCAAGCGGTCGCATCAAAAATATTATAAATAAAACCTTGTAATAAATAAAATTGGCCATTTTATTATTTCGGCATATCGAAATTTGGTTTTGCTCGTTTGCTATTGTGTGCGTTGTGTGTTGTTTTAATACGGAATTGTGCTGCGTCATTGTGATAAATAAGCGATATGTGTTTGTAGTGAGGTGCGATCCAAATACCACAAAACAAAATACAGTCCACTTGCCCGGTTTTATACACTTCGCTTTATTTATTTCCCACTCATCTGGTACTGCTAACTGTTTTCTGCCCTTATTTTTTTTAAAAAATTTTCGCTTAACTGAGGTAGACGAGCAAGGTTGCTCAATTTCAACACTTTCTGATGATGATTCTTCGCTTGAGCGTGGTACATAATTGCTTTCGCCTTTTCCAGGAAATGGTTCGTCATCGTTACTATCAGAAGGATTACCTCAAATTAAAAAAATATCTACATAAAAAACAGGTTTAAGTAGGTATTTGTATGGATTTACTAAATAACAAAATACTCAAATAAACTAAAATTAGATATCTACCTTTACTAACTTCATCAGATTGTGAGAATTCATGACAGGAGCGTGTTTCTATATTATTATCGTCACTTGTTTGTTGGTGAAAACCTATTATGTACATAAAAGATAATATAAATAGGCAAACCTTCATTTCCGTTTGCTTTATTATTAATTAGTATTTGTTGAGCTGTTTCTAGCATTAATTTTCACCGTGTAATACTCATCTTAACTTGTTGCACCTTAAACCACACAAGAAAGGAAGAAAGAATGAAATATTATACCAAAGACAAAAGAATAACGATGATTGTTATTGTTCTCGACAGAGCAGCAAGATCAAGTTCTCCATGAAACAAAAATGTAACTGTACTTACCGAAGATATCCCCATACAAAAAATAATATAACCATCCCTTTCAATCGAACGGTTGGCAAAATATTCCAGAAATAAAAGTGTAACGAACTTTGTTATACATATTTAAAACGATTCGCGGACTTTTGGTCTAAAACAATTTATCTAAACCAATTTGACTAAAGCAATTTACCTAAAATCAATTTAACTAAAAACAATTTACCTAAAAACAATTCGTCTAAACTCAATTCAACTAAAAACAATTCATCTAAAAACAATTCATCTAATCCCAATTTATTTAAAAACAATTGTTAGTAGACAAGTTTTGTCTTTGCTAAATTATTTAGTCATAACAACTTTTGCTATTTTTTCATGGGTTTAAGTAGTCCCGCTCAATTTCGCCGCTATTTTTTAATTTCAACCGTTTAGATTATTTAAACAAAGAGAAATACATAGTTTTATTTTTAATAATCACTAAAACTGTTTAAAAAAATTCCCAATAAAAAACACGTTTTGTGTGTATCGACATAAAATCAAAAAGAAAATATGTATAATTTTTTGACTGATAATATTCAAAAAATAATTCTAGGTTATGGCCAGTTCTACACAGCAAAGACAAAAACCTTACTATTAGCGGGAACTACCATTAAAGCTGATTTACATACATTCAATCTATCCGTTCTTTTCCAAAAGATAAAAGATTACAATAAAAAATGCGTTTTAATATGATTTCCTTGTATTAAAATCAGAAGGAATACTCAAAATACTATTTATTGCAACACTAAACTGTTTTTTGGTGAAAAAGAACGGAAAAACCTGAATAAGATGAACTGGTTTGTCTTTTTTCGTTAAAGTTGCTCAACATTATAAAATCCAAGTAACATTTTGAAAGGAAAAAATGAAATTTTGCGTATGCCCGTCTCTTTTTTATATATGGGTAAAATGTATTTGCACTTTTCTTCGTGATTCTATTCTTTTGAAACAGAACGAAAAGATTGAATGTAAAACGGCCTTATTACATTCAATCTTTTCGTTCTTTTGCAAAAGAATAGAATACGAAGAAAAGTGCAAATACATTTTACCCATACATAAAAATGGGACGGGCATATTCAAAATTTTCATTTTTCCTATCAAAATGTTACTTTGATTTTATAAATGTTGAGCAACTTTAACGAAAAGAGACAAACCAGTTCATCTTATTCAGGTTTTTCCGTTCTTTTTCACCAAAAAAAGTTGAGTGTTGCAGTAAATAGTATTGAATAATACTTTTTGAGTATTCCTTCTGATTTTAATATAAGGAAATCATACTAATACATATTTTTTACTTTAAATCTTTTATCTTTTGAAAAAGAATGGAAAAGAATGGCAGCTTTTAAGGCCCATTTACATTCAATCTTTTCGTTCTTTTGCAAAAGAATAGAAACATGAAGAAAAGTGCAAATACATTATACCCATATATAAAAATAGGACGGGCATACTCAAAATTTAATGTTTTCCTTTCAAAATGTTACTTTGATTTTTTAAATTTTGAGCAACTCTTACGAAAAAAGACAAACCAGGGGTGGGATGTTGTAATATCACTTTCGATTCGAATTCGATAGATTTTATGTCTCATGTTTCAAGAATAAAATTGTACTCTATTTCGCTTTTTGATGACGCTTTTTCTATTGCGATCTCTTTTTGTTGCGTACTTTTCTTTTCTTTCAAATCGATAAAATATCACTAAACAAAAATTTGAGTGATAAATAATCATGAGTATAAGTAGAAATAGAATATTGTTTTATTCGAGCAAGCTGAGATAGCAAGAAAAAGAGAATAATTGAAAAACGAAATAGAGTAAAATTTTATTCTTGAAACATGAGACATAAAATCTATCGAATTCAAATTGAAAGTGATGTTACAACATCCCACCCCAGTTCATCTTTTTCTGATTTTCCGTTCTTTTTCACCAAAAAAACTTGAGTTTGGCAGTAATTAGTATTGAATACATAGAAAAATAACAAAGAGAACAGAAACTAAACAAAAATAGTGAAGCAAATTCAAAAACCAAGATGGCCGAAAAATTCATGATGGCCGACAAATTATTTTGTTTTTTTTCAGTAGCGTCGCATATTTCTTTAGGATTTATGCAAATAGTAATAATTTAAGTGAATGACGTTGGGTAAATATATTAAAAGGAGCATAATTAATATAAAAAAGTTATTGTTATTATAACTGAACCAACATAATTATAATAATAATACTTATGTGTGTTGTGTAAAAAATGGTTTACAGTTACTATAATAAACATAAAAATACCAATTTAGAACATAGCTAAAGTATTAAAACTTGTAATAAAGTCATATGGAATGCAAGATCTGACTTCAACAAATTTAAAAACAATCAATACACTTGTAAAAAAAATTTCTCATATGTGATTTCGTTCATTAGACTCTTCTAATATTGAATATACCGGGACGCCCATGGTTTTTATTGCTTTCGTCATGTTGCCATAACGATTCATATGCGTGGTCAAAATAAGATTTTTATGTGAATGAAAATTGAAATTTTTACTTTAATTACAATTTTATGAAATACATTTTTGTTAATTTTGTATTTTGAACATTTTTAAACATAGTAAATTACTGATGTGTACAAAATAAGTGTAAAAAATTCGAAAATATTTAAAATGATTGTGGACAAGTGTTATAAATAAACAAATAAAAATGTATTTACCGGTGAAATGTAATCCCTTTCTTCTCAATTTTTACTTTACATCTGGTATTTTTGCACTTACACACACAACGCTTATGCATCATTTTAACAAATAAATTTATTTTTTGAAAGTACACTTTAATTTTTTATTCAAGAAATGCCTTATAAACTTTAAAAAACTAAAACCTCAATTGGCAAAATTTCTCTAACCTATATGGCGTTGGTAAATATAGAAAGAGAAAAAACAAAAAAACTGGCTTCAATTGTTTTCATGATTTTATATGGGATTTTTGTTTTATTTTCTATCCTTTTGTTTATTATCTGTGTATTGAATATTACCATTGTGTTTATATATATAGTGAAATCATGAGCTAAAAAAAAAAATTACAATATCACCTCACCAGGAGCGCGGCAAGCAAAATCAAATGCTTTCAATGTATTTGTCCTTCCATCACTACACTATTACAGGCACTGACCACTGACTATTCATACACATAGTAAAATAAAACAAAATACCTAAAACAAATTGAAAAATCCAAAACAAATTTTTTTTTAATATTTTATCTTTAGTTTTTACTTTTTTAATATTTGATAGTTGTTGTTGTTGTATTGTTGTTTTGTGTTTTATTTATTTTTTTAATGAAATTTATTTTGTAATTTTTTTGTATAAAGTAGAATCAGAATTGTGATGATTGATTCGAAATGAAAATCATATTATGGATAATGTATGAGAAACCTGGCAATGAAAACTGAATTTTGCATGAAAACTAGCCCCAAAGCTGCTGACAAACAACATAAATTGTTTTGAAATTATACAATTAATAATTTTAAGATATTGGATATTGTATTATGACCTGACTATCCGCTCGCGAAGAACTTTTGAAATTTTAAAATTCGTCGTTTAGATGTGAAAATTTGTTTCAGTAACTGGAGAGCAACACTATAAGCTCCACCCCAAACTTGACAGCAATAAGATGGGGAACAAATAGTAATTTTCGTGTAATTAGTTTTCAGATTTCATATTTCTGAATTAAGCTCTATTGCCACGTCAAGGCTTACACTTAACAGAGTAGGGTTACCCCAAACAAACTTAAAATATTTCAACAAATTAGTACTTAACAAAAATAAAATAAACTTCATTTTCAATGACAAGCTTAATTAAAAAACATCTTATAATAATTCAAAAAATTAAATTTTAATTCATAAATATTTTTTCAATCTTTCTTTCTGTTGTTGAAAACAATTGATAGTTCTTTTGGAATAATTCCCCGAATTCCTTTTTTTATTTAAAGGCCTGTTGTTTTGTCGAACTTTTAATATTTTATTTTTAATATTATTGTCTTTAAGAGAGTTATTAAAATGTTTAACAGTAAATCTAATTAAAACTTTCACAATAAAATTTAATATTTCGCCTTGATGAGATTGGCAATGACTGAAGAATTCTTTGTTTCTAGATATAACGGAAATCATATTACTTGACACATGTGGCTTTGATTTAAAATGTTTGAAAAATTTATCGAAAATTGAAGTAATTTCCTTTAAATCATTTTCAAACATATCTGATGGCGTAGTCAAACTTCCGCAAGGCAAGCGCTGCTCAGATGATTTTGATTTGTAAGCACGTAAATTAATGAGTTTTGCCGTTTTCTTCTCCAAATTATGAGATTCCTTAAAATAATTTTTACAAAATACACATTTATTTTTCGAAATAAATTTATGCGCAAACCATCCGGCGACGTATGCATTCGCACAGTTTTTTAAAGCAACACACTTAATAATTTTATTCTCGTTAATAATTTCGAGAATGTCTTTTATATCATTTTCCTCATGATCTTCTATCGCAGCTTCAATAGTCTCCAAAGAAGTTTCATCATCATCTATTTCACAGGTTATTGATGTGTTTAATGAGGTGCGCGACGTTTGTTCTAATAAATTAGTCGGATTGGTACATTCATATCCACTATAACTAGATGACTTTAAATTTTGAAAACAAATAATTTTGAGATTTCTACAAACACGAAAGGCTGAAGGATTTTTTTCATAGCTGCCTCTATTTGTGCGAATCATCGAAATATTATTTTCAATTGGATCTTGATTTAAATGTGATGTTATTAGAAAATGTTGTTCAGGATCCCTAGAAACGTAATACCATAAACTTAATACACCATTAATGGTTTGTTGAAGGCCTGAAAAACAATACGGAATCGTCATTTTCCCTTCAGATTTCCAAGAAGATATTTGTTGTGAAGCATTTTTTAAATTCTCAAGAATATCAATTTGCTCTTTGGAAATTGCATTCTTATCTGGATTGGATGCAAACCTGCTAACACTATTTAGATTATCAAACAGTTTATTGAGCCATCCAATAAACGTAGCTGTTGAAATAGCAGTACTTTTTTCAGTTTCAGTAAAAAAATCATTAGCGATCGCTGCAAAAATACCCATAGATACTCCTTTGCTGAATACTTGAGTAGCCAATTTTACTGATAATTTTTGAAAGGCATTTGGCCTTATATGCTCGCTCGTCAATTTATAAAAAACCTTAATTGTGCCATCATTAAAATCGAATATTTTTTCGAAAATTTTCCAGGAAACTGTACCGAATTGCGTTAGAATGTCTGCGTTCAATAATCTGTTTCTTACACTTTTGATTAAATGTGGCATATCGTATAAAAGAAATATCTTCTTCTCATTAAAGACAAAGTAAGGCTTTGAAATAGAAGCTCCTAAAATTTTATAAGCGCTTCTATTATTACTGCCTTGATCACAATTGACGGCACATACATCGAAACCCAAAAGTGTTATTTCTGAAATACAGAAACAAATAATTTTGTGCAGATCTTCTCCTTTGACGCTCCCAATATAAATGCCCAGAGATTGTTTCCAATTGCTATTTAAACCACGAAGCATAAGAATAAGAGCATGAGTTGCAATAACACCTTTTCGCCCTAGATGTCCATAATCGTGATCCATAAATCCATATATTATGTCTTCAGATGATATAAATTCTAATTCTGGCTTTATAGCCATTTCATCTAATAGTAAAACGCATTTTTTATTCATTTGGGAGAGTTGTGCACTCTTAATACGAAGCATATCGATTACACTCTTCATTAGTCCCGGTGAGAATGGAATATTTGAATGCCACCTGCGAATGGTTGATACTGAAGGCAATACAAATTCCAATTCCAGAAGGTATTTGTAAAGCGCAGGAGATTTATAATAAAATTTTAAAAAAAGATCTCGCTCGTCATTTTGCCATTGAGATTTAGGTTTATGGCGAAACTGAGACAAAATAAATGTTCTGACTGGATCACTTTTACTGCTGAATAGTTCATTTATTTTTCCTGTAACCAAATTATCTAACGGCTCTAATTTCTTTTTTTTTGGAGATCGAAATATAAACCGCGGAATTTTAGAACAAGAAGGTTCTATTAAGACCTTGTTTGCAACATAATTTACTTGAGGAAAATGTTCTTCTCTAATTTCTTGATCTTCATTACCACTATTATTACAAATATTCCGAAGCCGGTTTGAATAAACTCTTAAATTAGGGCCGGCCATAGGCAAATTTCCATCCAACGACAAATGATTTTCCCCAATGAATGGCGAAATTGATTGCACATTTTTGTTTTCCTCGCCTTGACTTTTTCGATGATCTTGTAAAGATTTTTCTTCTAAAGAACGTTTTCGTCTAGTTATGGTGATGTCTTTTATATAAGGAACACTTTGCAGAACTTTACATTCATTATCCATATTCTTATGATCACACGAACAAATATTTTGATAGGGAATAGGATATACATTATTATTATTATTATTACTTGAGGGCCATGTGGGGGCTCAAGCCACCCCGCACTGCGACCTAAAAGATCTTTTGTGCATTAAGCCCTACTTAATTAACCGTCCAGTCAATATTCAAGCTCTTAATGAACCTGATAATACTGCCTAACGGTACGTGATACATACTATCTGGGCTCATTGCTCTCCCTCCTAGATGTTTTAATTATCCGTCCAGCCAATATTCAGGCCCTTAAAGAACCTGATAATACTGCCGACCGGTGTGTGATACATACTATCTGGGCTCATTGCTCTCCCTCCTAGATGTAATAACATTTACTTCTGCTAGAAGAGCGGTAGCATTGGGACTCAAGGACATCGAGAGGGCAGACCCACTCCCGTATATTCCTATCCATGCCTCGTCTACCGTTTTGATTGTACTCTTGCGAGTTGCTGGGACATACTATCTGGGCTCATTGCTCTCCCTCCTAGATGTTTTAATTATCCGTCCAGCCAATATTCAGGCCCTTAAAGAACCTGATAATATTGCCGACCGGTGTGTGATACATACTATCTGGGCTCATTGCTCTCCCTCCTAGATGTAATAACATTTACTTCTGTTAGAAAAGCGGTAGCATTGGGACTCAAGGACATCGAGAGGGCAGACCCACTCCCGTGTATTCCTTCCCGTGCCTCGTCTACCGTTTTGATTTAACTCTTGCGAGTTGCTGGGAATAAAAAAGTCGCCTGTAGGTCACCCAGGTTTACTACAGGAAGGCTAAATAAAACTGGAGGGTGCCTGGTATCCAGAGTCCGCATATATAGACTGATTAACCTATCAGCCATTCATCCATCGGCATATGCTGTTCCACCTTAGATTAGGGATTTTTTGTCAAGGTTTTCTCCTTTAGCGTCGTACTTTAGCCTGTCACCAAAGGCCACATTCAGCCTAATGGTTACAGTTACCGGTGGTTGCCACGAGGAGGCAGTACGTACACCTGCGCCTACTGGAAGTTTACGGAGCCCCTTCCAATAGACGCCAAACCACCTAGGATATACATACGTATTTAACATTTTTTTTTGTACCTAAAATACGAATATCTGTGTCGTAAAAGTGATTCTCGCAAAATTTTATCGGCGTTTTCGAAATTTCTGCAATATTTTTAAGATTTTTGTTGCCAGAATGTCTAATCCATACATTTCGTCTATTATCATTTGGCAAACTAAAATATGACAAAAAACTACCACTTCTCGAAATATTTAAGCAACCTTCGTAAGCACAAGGATAGGAAGACATGATTGTAATTTATATTACTCGTAAACAAGTACTGTAATATACGATCGACAATTATTTATTTTGCTTATTCAACATGAATGATAACGCATTTCTGAAATTTTTTGAAATAATTTTATTCTTATGATAAGATTTGACAAACAATAATGATCTGTATTTAAATACTACACCACCTCGAATGCGTTTAAGTTAAAAACTGAAAAGCGTGTTATAAAGTAAAAATATAAAAACTCCTATTCACATATTTATATATATGAATAGCGATATTCATAATAATATTATGTATGTTTGTATGCGTATAGACTTGCGATGCAAAATAAAGAAAAAAATATTCGACTGAATTTACTACAAAACCAACACTAATGTACTACAAGCCTGATTCCGTGATGAAGTACACAGATCCCCTCTTACATTTAATCGCTTATACTTGAAAGTGTTGGTGCAAAATTCCTTTGTTTTCTTGTATCGACAATTTGAATGTTTATTTTTACTCATTTATATAGTGTATCCGATCACCAATACTTTCATGTATAAGCGAAAAATAAATTTATAATATTGGTGGTAGTCAGGCTTGTAATTGTTGTTGGTTTTGATTTACTAGCATCATTGTGTTTATATATATAAACAACTATATAAATACAATGCTAGCATGTAGAATGTAGATACACCGATACATATGCAATGCAAATAATAATATGTAGAAAAATTTAAAGAAATTTAAATCGTACATGGAGCGGTATCTATGGAGGTAATATTGTACTTTCGGATAATTTCACTATATATATAAACACAATGATATTACTTTTTGAGAATTCCTTCTCATTTTAATATAACCAAATCATCCTAAAACACATTTTTTAGCGTACATCTTTCATCTTTTGGAAAAGAACGAAAATATTGAATGTAAATCAGCTATTAGTCGACTGGAAAGCGCTATGTAGGTTATGTAGGTACCTACCTACATATTTCTAAAATTTAGTAAAGACACATTTTTAAAAACTTTTTTTGGAATGGCCAAGTTTAATCGGTAATTATTTTTATTTAAATAATTTTACATATTTTGAGACGAATTCATCTAAAGAATTGTTTTAAGACAAATTGTTTTTAGACGAATTGTTTTTAGATGAATTGTTTTTAGATAAATTGGTTTTAGATGAATTGCTTTTAGTTGAATTGATTTTAGATGAATTTCTTTAGACGAATTGTTTTTAGACGAATTGCTTTTAGATAAATTGGGTTTAGATGAATTGCTTTTAGTTGAATTGAGTTTAGACGAATTGTTTTTAGTTAAATTGTTTTTAGTTAAATTGTTTTAGATGAATTGTGTACAGACGAATTGTTCTTAGATAAATTGTTTTTAGGTAAATTGTTTTAGATAAAAAATCCGTTTTCCATTTGAAACATTATTTCCGAAGAATAATATGATAAGTGACTTTATCGTTTACCAAAAGAAGTTTTTCATTATAAATTAATGCTAAGCCACTTATAGAAACGTTAATTGTATCGTTTATACTGAAGAGTATTATAAAGTGGCTTTGAATTCTTTTAACTGGATTTTTAGTTAAAAACGTATTATTTTTAGTTAAAATCAGTCAACGTATCAATTTTAGAGATAATACTTTAAGATTTTGTCATAATAACAATTCGACATCGTAGAGTCCAAAAATCGTATTCCCGTAAAACTATGATAACTGACGTTTTCATGGTCTTAATGGGATAGGTCGAAATATTGAACTTATTTCAATAAACAACTTTTTTTACACGATCCAAGTATAACAAAATTGAACTCATTCATAAGTTTCAAGTTTTTTTTTTCATTTATTAAAATTATCGTTGGAACTTAGGTAACCCCCACCTATCAAGTTCCATATAGGGTTGGAATTTTTGTTTCACTTTTCATAGTTAATCTTATAATAAAAATTGAAGTGTGGCCAACACACGACTTTGAGAAAAATTATGCAAATTTCTTGCAATTTTTTTTGTTTTCATTTTTTGGAAACATTTTGTATTAGTAGTTTTTTGTAAACCTTATACTTTTTAAGGTATATACTTTTACGTCCGATTTGGAGTAATATTCACTGGGACCACCCAATTTATCAATAAAGCTTAAATCTGAAGTTTCAGTTCGGTTGGTTAAGCCATCTGGGCTGTAGAGAGGATTCAGACTGACAGACAAACATCATTTCGAAACCCACTTTTTCGGGCTCAGGGGGCCTCAAAACAGATAAATCTTCAATAATCTCAAGGTTGAAAATTGTCATGATTACTATACTTTATTTTACTTACGTAAAAGAAAGTAAAATGAAACTCAAACTTTGAACGCAATTTCAAAAAAATCAAAAATATTTGATGTACTCGCGCATGCTTGTAATGAGAATGAATATTATGAATAAGCGTAATCGGAAATTGTGTACCAAATACTTTAATGGAGTTACCACTGGTACTTAAATGAAAATAATAAGTTTTACAACAACTAGTAGTAAAATTGTGATATTTTATTGAGGTAACTCTATTAATGTATTTGGTTAGGCAAAATTTGGAATAACATTTCGGAAGTAAATTGTTTTTAATGACAATTTGTTATTAAATTTTAACTTCTTGTCGATTTAACTGCCCCTAACAATTTTTTGGGGTTAGCGAAATGGTTTTTTTGAAGATAAATTTTAACTACTAAGAGCAAAAACATATTTATATTCGCAAAATAGTTAAATTAAAATCAACTACCATTGAATTTAACTCACCGTTTGGGAAGAACGTCCCATTTTTTACTGTGCAGTTTTAGCAAACAGCTGTATAACTGATGGCTTCAGATGGCTTTCGACATCTGACTATTTGCATCAACAAATGCCAGTTCTCCCAAGCTACTATTACTAAAGCAGCCTCAAACCATTAAACCTTCAGATTTGTTGGGCACTTGTTGAATTTAAACATCGCTTAGGCTTTCTCCTGGTTTTCTGCGCACAATTAGCCTCTCATCTCCGACATGGAGCTTGAATTTGCCTTCGTCGGAATATATAACGCTCTCCCAAATTTCTCTGTAGCCGAGCAATTTTTAATGAAACACTTAAAAGTAGCTTTTGCAGTGATCGATGTCTTCCCAAATTACCTCTATTAACCTTCTCCACACAGTAGATGCCGAGATTTTTCTTCCAGGTCCGCTTGTAATTTTGTTGCCATTCTGACTCAGTTTCGCTTGGACCGAAGAGCCAGGAATTTGTCATACACTATGGAAGTTTCCGTTTTTTTTCAAAACTTGCACCGCTCTATAGACCTAGTTAACTTGAATTGTTTTATGATTGCTGCCACAGAAGATTTACCTATCCTTTCAGTAACATCACGTACGGACATCGCTTCTTTCCATAGCGCGATAACAACACATTTTTCACTTAGATTTAGCTGAGACATTAAACACATTGTTTTAGCAAATTATATACATTGTGACGAAAAGTATGGAAACCCCTAGAAATCTCGGGAAGTTCGGTAAAAAAAATACCAAGGCTAAATCTTAGGTAATTTCAACAAGGATTCAATGGTGACCTTGGGCGTGACCTTAAACCTCATCTTCAAAGTGATTTTCTGGTCAAGGTCGTTTTTCTAAATGGAAACCGTTATTTGTGACATCGGAATAACATTATGTATACTCCTTTATGTGAGCTTGGTAGGTCATGGAAAATAAATATTCGGACGAATTTTTTTTTGCTTTTTTCGATTCTGCCACCAAAAGTGGAGTTCCCATTTAATAAAATTACCTTTACCTCACGATAACCTTGAATATGAGGTTCAAGGTCACATCCAAGCTCACTATTAAATTCCTTGTTTAAAATTACCTAAGATTTAACCTTCTTTCCATACTTTTTCCTCACCCTGTATAGCCAAGGTAAAATTTTACTATTATAATTAATTAAATTGGAATTCTTTAGACGTAAATTGAGTCTATATTAGAAAAATACTACAAATTCAAACTTTCCAAATTTCATTGCACAGCACTAAGTGTAATCAGTAAATTGAGTATATTTTCCTTCTTTAAATTGCAAAAAATCTATTCAATAAAATAATACGGTACCTATAGTATATGAGTGACTATATATTAAAATAACATATTTAATAAATACATTGTAATTTGTAATAGCAAATCAATAATTATTAGAAAAAATATTTTATTATAGGTGTGACTATCAAAACTAAAATCGACATACTGAAATTAATTGATAATGGTGCTAAAACCCAAGAGCTGGCCGACAAATATAATGTTCATCAATCCACAATTAGCAAAATTAAAAAAGATAAATTAAAAATTGAAAATTTTGTACATAATATAGCAATGAACCCAACAAAAGACAAAAATATGTATTGTGTTAAGGTAAAAGAGACTGAAAATGCTCTTTATGAATGGTTTTTGAATGAACGAATGAAAAATAATTATATAAGTAATAACATGTTACAACTAAAAGCCATAGAATTTCACCATAAACTAAATTCTGAAAAATCTTTCAAGGCTTCACTACAATGGGTTAAAATTTTTAAAAAAAGACACAATATTCGTCCTCCAAAAATTACTGGAAAACAATTGTCGAGAAACACTTCGGCTGTAACTAATTTTATTGAAAAATTCATAAATACGCTTAAAAGCATGAATATGCACCCAGAACAAGTGTATAATTGCGATAAATCTGGATTATTATTTCGCACAATAAATTATAAAACCTTGGTATCTAACAAAGAAGCAGGTACTCCTGGTCGCTACGATTCAAATGAAAAGATAACAATAATGGTTTGTGTCAACGCTACAGGAAATCATAAGTTACCTTTATCAATTATTGGTAAACAACAAAACCCACACTGCTTCAAAAATGGAACATTGCCGTCAGTACATTATCGTTCATCTAAAAATGCATCGCAGACGTCAGCCTTATTCAAAGAATGGTTCGATACTATTTTTGTGCCAGAAGTTCAGAATCATTTAATTAAAAATAATTTACCACCAAAAGCAATTTTATTATTGGATAATGCTAGTTGCTATTCTAATTTAGAACTGCTTACCAATGATGATAAAAATATTACGGTTTTGTGCTTTCCTGCTAATGCTAAAGTCATATTGCAACCACTTGATAATATCATTAGACACATAAAAACAACTTATCGTGAAAAACTTCAATGCCATTTGGTAGCTACTGCAGGCGATGATGTTGCACTGAAACTAAAGCAACTCAATTTACTTCAAGTAATTTACATGTTAGTTGACGCTTGGAATGAAATCCCGAAAACAACAATTGTCAATGGTTTCAAGCATTTATTTAATTCTAAAGAAGAACCAGAATTTAACCATCTACCAATAGATTTATTTGATGAGAATGATGACATACCTTTGGCCAGATTATATAATTGTACTTCCAATGATAATCTTAAAATCCCTTCCTTCTACAAAAGACTGTTACCTACAACATCTTTATCTGAAAAAGAAATTAACAATTGGGCGGAAGGCCAAGAAGAAAGCAGTAGATCATTGATAACGGAGGATGACATTTTACTGGAGAATAAGGGTAATTGAAATAAAAACACCAAATTTAAATTGGGCTGAAAGTAATCTAAGTAAATGTATCTGAAATTTTGATTTTAAGAAAAATTCGCGAAAAATTTATATTGAAACAATTATGCTAATTTGTTTAATCATTAAGTTAATTAAATAATCGAAATAAATTTTTTTTTTAATTTTATTTAAGTTACTATTTCCGAAAAATTGCATATTAGAAATTATACGAATTAATTAATTAATTGAAATTAGAGTAAAAAATTATTAATTGATGTAATAAAAAAAATATTTTGATGTGAAGTTAATAATTTTGTATTTTTTAATATATATTTTTTATGTATTTTATGTTATGTTACATTTTATTAATAAAATAAAAAAAAACTAAACAATTAAAATGAATATTTTATCAACAATTTAACTAAAACCAAAATATTTAAAATGTTATCACAGTGTTATGTATTGAGTATATATCTCCCGTGTATCAAAATTATATGTTTGGAATACCATCATATTCCCGAACGAAAAAATCCTCCAAAAAAATATCAAGTAAAACGCCCAATCGAAATGATAGACGCCATTAAATTTTTGTTTACCATCCTCTAAGGCAGTGCTTCTCAAACTTTTTCATACTGCGGCCCCCGAAATCGAAAAAAATAAAATCCAGGGCTCCCAAAAATGTTATTTAATGAATTTACAGCTAAGCATTTTGAGCATTCTTGTCCGAGGATCCAAGATATCGCACATCCGTGTCCGACCAATTCAAAAAAAAAACAACGAGCGAGTTCACCCTCAACTCGCAAAAGATTTATGTGAAAACTTTTATGTATAAATATCTATTGAATCATTTCAAGCCATTTCGATGATACTGAAAAACCCCTGCACAAAGACGGCTGATGTTCGCTCAGTATACAAGCTAAAATACATTTTTGGTTCAAAAAGTCAATAAGTTATTCGATTTTGAATTTGGAGGACGAACCTTACTGACATTAATTGAGCATGAGCAAAGTAGAGTTCTGTTAAGTTAATCACCTAAACCTGCCATGTACGCTTTAAAATATATCATTATTTATACACGGCAATCTTGTTCAAGAGTCCATAATTATGAATGACCGCTGCAAACTCACTGCAAAGCGGTTCTATTAGGGCGCAATGTTGACCGTAAACTCATAGCAATTGGAAAGGCGGTAGGGCAAAACACTAATAACAAAGCGTATCGATTAAACAATTTTAAAATTATTATTTTATTATGCACAATGTACATACATATATCGTCGTTATAGAAGAAAAAGTAATCATCTACATATTTATGATTTCGAGTTATAAGGGTTTTAGTATTAACTTTTCTATTAAAAATCCAAGTTTTTTAAATTAAATAGTTTGATTACTGTATCTTTTATATTATAAAAGATACAGTAATCAAACTATTTAATTTAAAAAAATTGGATTTTTAATAGAAAAGTTAATACTAAAACCCTTATGTTAAGGTAGTAGAAATTATTACAACTATTAAAACTATTGAAGTACACAAATCTTAATTATTAATAAATTTATTGAATTCAATCCACAAAATTTGTAAATAAAGAATAAAAATCAAAACATTGACATTTGGCGTAACATTCACAATATGTCCTATTGTAAATTACTAATTATAATTACATTATATCCATAAAATTATATATATAAAAAAATTATTGTTTTATAAAATAGGTTTAGTAATTCTATTTAAATTTAGATGGCGATACAAATTGAAATTAGGTATCATGTTGCTTACCAACGTTCAATAATTGTCAATTATTTTTGCGCGCCAGTTTGAATTTATAATGTCATCGAAAAATTTGTGAATTTGTTGACATCGGGTCAGGAAAATAGATAATTTTTATAAGCTGATTATATTGTAAAATAAAATTCTTCCTATTCTTGAGCGACATTCAAAGCAATCACAGTGATTTACAAATAAAAAAAACTTTGAAATATATAATTATTGTGATTATTGGAGTTTTGGGACTTTCATTTATAATTGAGATTTCTGTTCGTGATTTTGAAACTCAGAAAATATTTGAAATCCACTCCACTACCCTATCACCTTATACTCGAAATCGCGATATGGTGTATATGGCATATATGCAGTTTTCACAGCTCCCTATTTCCATTTAATTTTTTTGAATCACTTAAGACATTGCCCCATGCAAAACGGAAAACCGGCATTTAAAACCGTCAACCTCAATTTTTGGCTAAGTTGCTTCACTGTGCAATATGAAAATTATTAAAAATAGTTCGAATCTTTAAGTTCCATCTTATTCTAAGAAAATTTTATTAAAATTTAATGTTTTGCCGGCCGTCAAGCAAAATTCCGTTCATCAAAAAAATATAAAATTGGAGTTTTTGAATGAAATTAAATCAATTTTACCTATGGTTTCCACTTGGATGATTTGCGAATATTCGCAAAGGGAAATTTTTTGTTTCGTGTCACTGGGTTAGAAAAATTTTGTATTTGTATTACCAAATAATTTTGTCAATTTAGACATTTCTAGACGACAATAAAAAATCATAATAAAAACAATAAAGTATTTACATAGGAAAAATATTTCAGCTTGCTTTGTTTATCGCAGGATTGAAAATGTTCCTAAACAAAATAAGGGAATTTTTTTTTTTTTTGTAAATGCAAAATTTGCAATGGAAAAAGATGTAGGCATGACTACTTTTGATTGCAAATCGTATTGTAAATTTGTCTAAGGTTGCGTAGACAAATTTATATACCGATATGTATTTTTTTTTCAATGAATACTATATGTGTGAAAAAATTTAAAACAGATTGCGATTATTCGCAAAGGCATCCCAAGTGGAAACCCACAGTTAATAAAAAATTTTACGAATAAGATAGAACCACAGAAAACAGAATATACAGAAGAAAACCTGCGAGCAACTTGTTTTACGGTTTCTATGGGGTTATATATGTATTTCGTTTCGGGGTTATATAAAAATGTATATAAACGTATACGCTCTCAAAAGAGACTAATTTTATTTTTCTGCTTTTATTCATATTCTATGAGAATGTGTTAGTTCTGAATATGTTTTAAATGGAAATGGTAAGTAAAGCCTGAATTCCATTGTGAAAAATTGACTGAGCTGACTTCAAGTTGGAAAAAGACAAAAAAAAATAATCCATCAGAGTGACAAAGACAAAGTGTTTTGTTATTGTTTTTATTATAGCAAAATTTGATGGACACATAATGACAGCAAACAAAAACATAACCAAAAATTATTAAACAAAATTAGGTATTAGTGTTAGTTCGATTATTTTCACGTTTCAAAATAATCTAAAAAATCAATTATTATTTTTACTCATATCAGAATTATTTTTTTCGAACATTATCCGTCATAAAATAGAAAATTAAGAAAATCTTTCCCATAACAATGCCACACTATTATTTTATGTGTTTTGACAGCAAACAACAACATAACCTAGAATTAATTAACAAATTAAGTAGTATGTTTTAATTCAATTATTTCAAGTCTCAAAATTATCTAAAAAATTAATTATTATTATTACTCATATCAGAATTATTTTTTTCCAATATTTTCTGTCTTAAAATACAAAATTAAAAAAATCTTTCCCATAAAAGTGCCGCGCTATTAAAATTATCAGTTTATTGGTGTTTTGACAGCAAACAAAAACATAACCAACAATTAACCAACAAATTAAGTTTTATGTGTTAATTCAATTATTTTACGTCTCAAAATTATCTAAAAAATTAATTATTATTAATACTCATATCAGAATTGTTTTTTTCGAAGATTTTCCGTCATAAAACAACAAATTAAAAAAAAAAATCGCCATGCTATTAAAATTATTAGTGTGTGCGAGAAATATTTTTCATCGTACACAATATTTATGCAGATGTGTTAGTTGAAATGATCTCGGTTTGATACTTTTCAACCATAATTATGGCGATCCACTAATACAGACACACATTTTTTGTTAATAAAATTTTGACTGACTTCGTTTTGTGTTTCATTTACACAACTACCGATTATATATTTTTATCTCACTTTATTTTGACTGACAAACTATTTTTCACAATGGAATTCAGGCTTAATTAAGCATACTATGTTTATAAATGTTTAGTGATTGTATCAGTTTGTATTTATATCAAAACCTTCTACAATTCTCTTTAGAAAGCCTGCTCATTTTGCTGATACGGAGATACATACTTATAAACCTCAACGTTGAGGCGTAGTAGTGACTACGAAAAACCATATAAAAAAAATTTAAATTTATTTGTTTATCCAAAACCAACAATAATTACAAGCCTGACTACCACCAATATTATAAATTTATTTTGCGCTTATACATGAAAGTTTTGGTGATCGGATACACTATATAAATGAGTAAAAATAAACATAAAAATTGTAGATACAATAAAACAAAGGAATTTTTGCACCAACACTTTCAAGTATAAGCGATTAAATCAAAACCAACACTAATGTACTACAAGCCTGATTCACTGATGACGCACCCAGATACCCTTTTACATTTAATCGCTTATACTTGAAAGTATTGGTGCAAAATTCCTTTGTTTCTCATTTATATAGTGTATCCGATCACCAATACTTTCATGTATAAGCGAAAAATAAATCTGACAGTCAGGCTTGTAGTACATTATTGTTGGTTTTGGAATAAATGTAAGAAGGCATCTGTGTACTTCATCACGGAATCAGGCTTGTTGTACATTAGTGTTGGTTTTGGTTTATCACTAACACCACACCATGTATAGGTCACCCACACTACTAACGTCGATAATTTGAGCATTTTTTACTCTCTATTGTTTGCAAACCTACTAACACCACACCATGTATTTATCACACATACTGCCAACACCGATGATGAATATTAATTAATATTTATTTTTTTTTCCCCAATATTGTAACTAGTTATTAGAGTTTACTGTCAATGGAATGGAAAATCAATTTTGGCCGTATTTAAAAAGTTATTAAATACGAAACGAAAAATGGTCAAAAAAAAAATTTTTTTTTCATACAACTTTTTACGATTTGTATGGAAATATTTTTGTTTGTTATCCTATAACACATACATAGGACACGCCATTTTTTTGGACACGGCCTTTAATCAAAACCTTCTACAATTCTCTCTTGAGAAAGCCTGACTGCGTTGTACAAGAATGATATATTACAAGATTGTCCAACTCTTATGGAGAGTAAACATACTGGTCCCTACTCCCTACGCTTTATTTTCTCTTTGGATTTTTTTTTTCTCATTTGCTTTTTTATACTGCACAGCAGTGATATTAAATATTGCACTGAAACGCATCGATTTGCTTTCATCACACTATGAGCACACTATGTTTATTTTGATTTTGACTGTAGAACAAACAAAACTAAAATAGATTCATAATCATTCTGTGTGAGTGCTACAATAAATATTTAATACTATGGAAAGTAAAAGAAAGATATATACAATAGCACGTGCATTTGTATTGCTCGTATTTTATTGATTTTGTTTCTCATTCATTCATTCAATCAAGCCGATTAAAATAAACGAAATGATAGATGAACCAGGTATGAGTGAAATAAAATTATATTTACGATACGAACAAAAAGAAACATATCAATGCCTATGTATTAAAGGCCGTGTAAGCACCAACAAAAATGGCGTGTCCTATGTATGTGTTATAGGATAACAAACAAAAATATTTCCATACAAATCGTTAAAAGTTGTATGAAAAAAAAATTTTTTTTTTGACCATTTTGCGTTTCGTATTGAATAACTTTTGAAATACGGCCAAAAATGATTTTCGATTCCGTTGACAGTAAACTCTAATATGTAATTATAATATTGGGCGAAAAAAAAATTAATATTAGTTAATATTTTGCATATTTTCATTCAACACCATTTCACAGTTTTTTTAAATTTTTCGCGAGAGAGACTAAAATTAAAATAAAAAATAATAACCAAAACAAAATGTAAGAAAACAAAATATTTTGGTAGTATAGTGCAGCAACGCACGATGATCGGTTGTGCCTGTACAATGTTGTGTCCCAGGATGGGGAAATTTTATTTCAGTTTAAAGAGAGAAAATAAAAAAGCGATGGTTTATTTTAGTACCTTCCTGATTATGCTATTAAGACATGAGAAATGCGTAATACTATTTTTATATTCAACTTTTTCTTGTGTACGAATGATTACTGGAAATTAAGTAGACAACTGAATTAAAATAATAGTGTATCAAAAATTATCAGCAGTAATATCCCAAGAGCATTGATAATTTCCCGAAATAATTTTATTATATTTTTCGAAAGCACGTTGCTTGGTAACAGCCCGAAGCCGTAGGCTGAGGGCTGTTACCTAAAAGCAACGTGCTTGAGGAAAATATAATAAAATTATGAGGTATTTATCAATGCTCGAGGGGTATTCGACGAGAAAATTTATGGAATTTTTTTTTATTCTAGTAGTAAGGCTGCTAGATTGTAAATTGTTCTATGAAAGTGTCATTTTGAAACAGTATTTATTGTAAAATAAAACTATAAATTCTTTTCATCTAGTAGCCAGAGTATGTTTTTCTAAAATAGCCAGCCCATTAAATCGGTCAATTTTGAGTCACGTGTACAAAATATACCAATCAAAATAACATTACACTGATAACATCCCTAGGGAAATTATCAGTGTAATGTTATTTTGATTGGTTTATTTCGTACACGTGACTCAAAATAGACTGATTTAACAGGCTTGCTATTTTAGCAAAAAATTTTCACTGACATTTCTTGAATTTTTCAAAAATTCTAAATTCATTATTTATTTATCGATTTGCTTATAATTAACCACATGAATTTATTAAATGTGTTAATAAATCCAATACAAAATTATTTATCAGTACTGTAAAGTGTCATATAATTATAATGGCTTCCACAATTAATCTGCCGAAAGCAAATTCGCGCAAATAATTTGAATTTTTTGAGTGAATTAATTTGTATTGTAAATTTTGTATTGGATTTATTAACACATTTAATAAATTCATGTGGTTAATTATAACTATAAGCAAATCGATAAATAAATAATGAATTTAGAATTTTTGAAAAATACAAGAAATTTCAGTGATAATTTTTGATACACTAATATTTTAATTCAGTTGTCTACTTAATTTCCAGTAATCATTCGTACACAAGAAAAAGTTGAATATAAAAACAGTATTACGCATTTCTCATGTCTTAATAGCATAATCAGGAAGGTACTAAAATAAACCATCGCTTTTTTTTTCTCTCTTTAAACTGAAATAAAATTTCCTCACCCTGCACTATACCAAAAAGGATACATATTAAAGAGATACATAGCCATATAAATAAATTTACTATGGCATTGTAGCAAAACCAACAACAATTACAAGCCTGACTACCACCAATATTATAAATTTATTTTTCGCTTATACATGAAAGAAAACAAAGGAATTTTTGCACCAACACTTTCAAGTATAAGCGATTAAATGTAAGAGGGGATCTGTGTACTTCATCACGGAATCAGGCTTGTTGTACATTAGTGTTGGTTTTGCATTGTATAGTGTAAAATATTCCAACCCTGGATGTGTATTAGTGCACAATGTGAAATAATCTGTATACAAGAGAACATAATATTTTGAGTATGAAAGTAAATAATACATAGAAAGAATAGAAGTTGAGCAAAGCGCGACAATAATTTCGTTTTGTTGTTTCCTCTAGCTATCGAACTACTGCGTGATCTTTTTAATAATTTTGGTTTTGAATGATTTTCAGGCTGTTGTTGTTGTATTTTTATTTTTACCTCAAGCTGATATTATGATTTTTGGACATATAATTCTTGAATTTTTGAAACTATTACGTAGTTCCGCTCGAGTGAATCGGAAATTGATTGGTAGAAAATGATGATCCGAAACTGGGTGGACGATTTTTTTGCCACATTTCTGTCGTATTTTATTATTTTGGTTTAGTACAAAAATTAGTGTTATTTTTTTAAAAGTTGCGAAGCTGTGAAATTTTCTTCTTTACCCCATGGTTTTGTAATAAAAGCATTCTTTTCATTGTAAAATAATTGAAATTTATTAAAATTATTTTGAATTTTTCTATTTATAAACTACTCACGCTAATTTATCAAAATATAATCAAATTAAATTTTTCTATCGACTTATAGCTTATGTTTGCCCTTATATTAAGTGATATGAGCTTTATGTTCATGTACCACCACGAAAATTAGTGCTGAGATCGCAGATATTGTTAAAAAATTTCTTATTGAACCGTAAGAGAGGTTGTATTAAGCAGTCCATTTTTGAATATGTATTGGATAAGTAGCTTCAACCAGACTTATTGGATTTATTGGATAAATAGCTTCAACCAGACTTAAAGCTTATTATATTTTATTATGCATGTTGCTAATATGTCCGGATGCAAAATTTACGATCGGTACTCCATCACTAGTTCATCACGAAACCGGGGCACGCTTATACCCTTACCACTTGTCCCAACTCCCAAGGCTATTTAAATGGCTTTACAGTAATGATTTTTTGGAGGCTTTGGAGGCTGTTGAATTGCGCCTGGAATTCGCGTTAAAGTTGCGGTAGCACCGATTTCACAAGTAAAAGAAATACCGGACTTAAATGGGGCACACACAGTGAAAAAAGTTTTTAATAATATGTGGCCGAATTTATTACAATTAAGTTACAAATGTGGGTTAATATCCACCACTTCACTTTTACTATATTTAATTACTTTTTAAATTTTATAGATAGCCCGGTAGTATTCTTAATTCGCATAAATTATTTTTGTCGCTTTTATTATTAATTTTATGATTTAGAAAAACTGCGATGAGGTATCGCTTGCACAAGAGCAGAAAATAGAGTGTATGTCTGTTGAAACTTTTGTTCATGTCAAAATCGATTTTTTTGTTTTGTTTTTAAGATCTAAAAACTTAGACTTAAATTTGCGGTCGCAATGAGTAAATGATTTGGTTGTGAATGTCGACAAAAGATGGTGATAACTTCGGTGTTGCATTAAATTTATCCAAGATATTAATTTAATACAAAATAGTGAACTGTGCTCAAATACCGGGAAATTATATTTGTTGAGCACAGACTCAAACCGCTATAATAGTTGCAAAGCCAGTTGCTATCCTATTATAGGTGTCACTATTGACCGAAAAGAGCTGTTCATCCACAATTATATTTTAACGTTGAAATGCTTTACATTTCAAACAATTGTGGCGATAAACGAATTAAATTGGCGAATTTACATAAGTGAATCGCTACATGACTCCCCCTCAAGTCAAATCCCTCCATAAGGGGATTATTTGGCTGAAATACGGACAGATTTAGTTATATGATGAACTGATTTTTGATCAGTTGAGCAAAGAATGCCGTAAGCCGGTTTGAGCCGGTCGATTGAAATGGTTTGGTTTTTACCATTAATCAACACGGTGAATTGTTTGCGAAGGCGTCGAATGACTTTAAATGGACCTTCGTATGGAGGAGATAATCCGGTGCGAACCTTGTCTGTTCTTACGAACACAAAATCACAATTGTCGAGTGATTTTGGAATAAAAACGTCGTCTTGTTTGGACTGACGAGTGTCTTTTGGTACAAGGTTTTGCATTGTTTCGCGTAATTGGTCGATGATTGTATCGGTAGTTGGGATTGGTGAAAGAGGATTTTCGACAAAGAACTCACCAGGCAGTTTAATGGTTTGACCATAGACTAATTCTGCCGGTGAGCATTTTAGATCTTCTTTCACTGTTGCTCGGATGCCAAGTAAAATTATTGGGATTTCCGAGCTCCAATGAGTTGTATTGCTTCTGGCCATTAACGCGGCTTTGAGTTGCCGGTGGAAACGTTCGACCATGCCATTGGCTTGTGGGTGGTAAGCCGTTGTACGTATTCGATTTGAACCAAGGAGTTTCGTTAACTCGGTAAAAAGCTTGGATTCAAATTGCGTTCCCTGATCAGTGGTGATATTAAGGGGCACGCCAAATCGCGATACGTAATTATTGACGAATGTAGTGGCAATGGTTGTTGCAGACATATTGGTCATGCAGTAAGCTTCGGGCCAGCGAGTGAAGCGATCGACACAGGTAAGTAAATATGTGTATCCATTAGATGGAGGAAGTGGACCTACTATATCCAAATGGATATGTTCAAATCGACCAGATGGAATTTCGAATTTGCCATGGGGTGATTTTGTATGGCGTTGTACTTTAGAACGTTGGCAAGATAAACAAGACTGAGCCCAATTGCCTACGTCTTTGTTTATACTAGGCCAAAAGTAACGAGCGGCGATTAATTTGCGAGTTGCTCGGACACCAGGATGCGAAATATTGTGCAGTGTGTCGAAAATAGTTCGACGTAATGATTCTGCAATGTATGGGCGATTATACCCAGTGGATGTTTCGCATACGATTTCAAGGCCAGGCAGTTTAAAAAGTTCTAGTTTCAGTGATGAACTATTGTGACATTCGGAACCAGAAAATAAATTCTGAAGTTCTAGGTCAACCTTTTGAGTATTTGCAATTTTGATTAAGTCGAAATGTGTTTCGACTGCGGCCGTTTCGTTGTCGGTAGTGCGAGATAATGTATCCGCGACAACGTTGTCATGTCCAGAGACATGTTGTATGTCCGACGTAAATTGAGTGATATAATCCAAGTGGCGTGATTGCCTTGGATTACGTTCAGTTTTTGACTGAATCGCTCGTGTCAGAGGTTTGTGGTCAGTGTAGATTGTAAAATCTCGACCTTCAACAAAGTATCTGAAGTGTTTGACTGCCAGATAAATTGCGAGTAATTCCCGGTCGAATGCGAAATATTTCTTTTCGGCATCCGATAGTTTTTTTGAAAAGAAACCCAGAGGCTCCCAACACTCATTATGGTACTGTTGCAGTACTGCACCGACGGCAGTGTTCGATGCGTCAGTAGTCAAACTGAGCTTTGAGTCGCTCAGTGGATGTGCCAGAAGTGTTATCTGTTCCAATTCAGTTTTCAACGACGTGAATGCTTGTTGGCATTCGTCGGGCCAAGAGAAATTCTTGGCTGTCTTGGGCTTTTTGAGTAGAGTAGCCAAGTGACCGTGAATTGGGGCGAGTGTTTGTGCGAGTTTCGGTATAAAGCGATGGTAGTAATTTACCATACCGACAAATCGTTGAATACTTTTAATTGAAGTAGGAGCTGGAAATTCTTTGATTGAAATTATTCGTTCTTCTGATGGCAAAATACCATCAGGTGTAATCTTGTGGCTGAGGAAATCAAGAGTGGTTGCGCCAAAGACGCATTTTGCGCTCTTGATATGAACATCAAACTGTGCTAACTTATTGAACAATTGTTCTAAGTGTAGTTTGTGCTGTTCCTCAGTGTGCGAAGCCACAAGAATATCGTCTATGTAGACGAAGACGAAATCTAAGTCACGAACGACTTCGTTCATGAAGCGCTGAAATGTTTGTGCGGCGTTTCGTAGACCGAATGGCATTCGAGTGAACTCGAAGAGGCCAAATGGGGTCGTTATTGCCGTTTTGTGTACATCTTCAGGCGCTACGGGAATTAAATGGTATGCTCTGACTAGATCAATCTTGGAGAAAATTTTGCAACCATGCAAGTGCATGGAGAAATTTTGAATGTGGGGTATCGGGTAGCGATCTGGCGTTGTTACTGAGTTTAATCGCCGATAGTCCCCACATGGTCTCCAATTTTGATCTTTCTTTTTCACCATGTGCAATGGGCATGAGACGGGAGATGCCGATGGCCGACAAATTCCTAATTCAACCATGTGCTGAAATTCAGTGAATGCAGCTTTGTGACGGATTGGATCTAGCCTACGTGGTCTTGACACGGGCAGATGGCCTGCGGTGACAATATGGTGGACCACGTTGTGTCGGACTGGTAAGTTATAGTTCGGTTCTGCTGTAAGAGAAGGAAATTGTTTGAGCAGAGTGCCGAAATCATTGTTGACCGTGAAATGGATCGGTGTCGGTGTGTCGACACGAACCATGGTGGCATTGATTGACAGCTTTGTCGCTGAATCAACCAGCCGTTTGTTCTTTAGGTCAACAAGAAGTCCGAATTTGCAAAGAAAATCGGCGCCAATGATCGGACGATTCACAGCAGCTATAATAAAAGCGTGCGTGAAGGTGCGTTTGAGTCCGAGATCCACTTGTAGCAATTTAGTGCCGTACGTGTGGATAGGTGTGCCATTGGCGGCCGAAAGGACTAGATCAGGGTTTCGTTTATGAACAGAATATAGATATTTAAAATGCGTGACTGGAATAACCGAAAGGTCAGCGCCAGTATCGATTAGGTAGGTTAATTTTGTAATTTTGTCGTATAGGTGGAGACGAGTTAGTAATGAACTCGTACTGGCAGTTGAATTGAGGGTGTGTGACTTGGTAGTCGTGACCCGTTGGGTTACTAGTTTTTTTGGGTAGTATCAACATCCATGCTGGTCGTTGCCTTCGGTTTACGCCAGTTGCATGGGTTAATGCATTTTTTGGCGGCTTTTCCAAATTCTGCGTGGTACCAACAAATGCCTGGTCGATAGGTCTTAGTACTGCCAGTGAATCGTGGGCGAGATGGTGATCGTCTGTTTTGTGATCGGCTACGGCCGTCCCGGAACAAGCCGTCTAATCGTGCCTCAATGCGAGCTAAACGGTCATGTATTGTACCAGTATGTCCAGGTGATCGACGATCTCCACTACGGCCTCGTTCTGTACGTTCCGTGTTTCTTGATTGTCGGTAATTGCTTTGGTTTGGTTGTCTTGACTGAACTGCTTGAATCTGATAATTTGGTTTGTTGATGTTCAATGCCTCAAACATCCTGTCCGCCGTCTTTGCTAGTGCTTCTATTGACGTTGTATCCGGTTGCGCCATGAGCCCGATTTTTATGATTTCCGGAAGTTTGCGGATCCATATTGTCCTTATAAAAGTTTCGCTCACCAATTGTTTGGTACCAGCGAGTGTATGTATATGACGTAAGCTGTCGGATGGGCGGCGATCTCCAAGATCTTGACCGGATATTAGTGATTCAAGCTGACGTTCATCTGATGGCTCTAGACGTTCCAACAATGTTCGTTTTAATACGTCGTATTGGTTTGTTTGCGGCGGTTTTTAGAGCACATCCGAGATTAAGTCGAAAGTTTGTGGAGAGATGGTTGAAAGAATGTGTAGGTATTTTGTTTTTTGCGATGTGATACCCCGGAGGTCAAATTGAATTTCGACAAGATTGAACCAGTTACTGGCTTTTTCAGGCCAGAATGTAGGTAGGCTTACTTTTGAAGCTTCCGCGACCTCCATTTCGATATCCTGGGTACCAGTATCTTTAGTTTGATTTTGACCATGAAAGGTGGTTGTGGTTTGTGAGGTGCCAGATTTCGGCTCCATAGTTTTTGTATCGTCTGTGTTTGGCATTATTTGTTTGTAAATAAAAATTATCGGAATGTTACCGTTTTGTTCACGAGAAAGTTATATGAGAAATCTCACTATTATTATTGCTGTTCTTGACGAGACGTCCCAAACTACGGTACGAGCGTGTAACTTCGTGTTAGGCCTCTGCCCGTCAAACACAAGCAATTTTAGGAACGAAATAATTTTGTAATATAAAAACGACAAAATAAATAAATATACGAGCGAAAGTAAAAAATTTCGTACAATTGCGAGTTTATGGGGTGGAGAATTTGTGAATCAGTGGTGGAAATTTTACAATTTAATTATTTGAGATATTATAGTGAGAAAAAAATTTTAGATATATGATTTGGTGTTTTTCTTTTGTTACACCGCAGCTCAGTTAAAAATAGAAATGATATAATGCAATTTATGTGGACTGATGCTGCAGTTAATTATTGAAATGGAATATAATAAGAAATAAAAAAAAATTTTGTGTTAAAAACTTGCGGTTGTTGTTGATAATGTTGCACCGTGTGTTGGTGATTTGATCTTCCTTTTATTTCCGTTGTAATTTAATTGCTGTGATCGCTGCGTTTTGTTTTTGATGTTTGATATACCGTTGAAAAATTTGATGATTGATACACCGTTGTAAATTTTGCTCTTTTGTTTTGTTTCTCGCTGCACAGATGATTTTGTATGTACATACGTTTGATGAGTTGTATATTTTGTACGTATATATGTTGTAAATTTCAATGTATCGGTGTTTATATAATTGTATAAAATGTTCCAGGTTTTTCGTTATACTTTAATAATTTTGTATCTTATGACTTCATGTTTTTATGTACATATGTAAGAATGACTCCATGTTTTTATACATATGACTCCATGTTGTAATTTGAGCACATACGCGAATTGTAATTAAACACACAAAAAAAATATTGTATAAGACTTTTGTTTCACGAAATATATCTTTATATTTAATGGAAAGTTGTATTTACCTTTAGGCCGGTGCTTGATTCGCACCGAGCCGTTTAAAATATATAGCGTTATATCTTATGATGATTAAATCCGTTATCGTGTTTCGATAAAATGTTTTTCATTTACAATCCCTAAAAAGGGCGTCGTATAGGTCACCACTTTGGAGGCTTTGGAGGCTGTTGAATTGCGCCTGGAATTCGCGTTAAAGTTGCGGTAGCACCGATTTCACAAGTAAAAGAAATACCGGACTTAAATGGGGCACACACAGTGAAAAAAGTTTTTAATAATATGTGGCCGAATTTATTACAATTAAGTTACAAATGTGGGTTAATATCCACCACTTCACTTTTACTATATTTAATTACTTTTTAAATTTTATAGATAGCCCGGTAGTATTCTTAATTCGCATAAATTATTTTTGTCGCTTTTATTATTAATTTTATGATTTAGAAAAACTGCGATGAGGTATCGCTTGCACAAGAGCAGAAAATAGAGTGTATGTCTGTTGAAACTTTTGTTCATGTCAAAATCGATTTTTTTGTTTTGTTTTTAAGATCTAAAAACTTAGACTTAAATTTGCGGTCGCAATGAGTAAATGATTTGGTTGTGAATGTCGACAAAAGATGGTGATAACTTCGGTGTTGCATTAAATTTATCCAAGATATTAATTTAATACAAAATAGTGAACTGTGCTCAAATACCGGGAAATTATATTTGTTGAGCACAGACTCAAACCGCTATAATAGTTGCAAAGCCAGTTGCTATCCTATTATAGGTGTCACTATTGACCGAAAAGAGCTGTTCATCCACAATTATATTTTAACGTTGAAATGCTTTACATTTCAAACAATTGTGGCGATAAACGAATTAAATTGGCGAATTTACATAAGTGAATCGCTACAATTTCCTAAACAATCTTGGCGTCGGTTTCGATTCGATAGCACATGATAATAACCGATCTGTCGCTAACCTGGATTTACGCACCAGCTAAGGTTAGACAGGCCAACTAAAAATAATATTTTACAACCATTTAAATGATCTGATGTTATCTGTATCAGCATCTTAATTGCGGTACTATGACAAACGAGAATGAGAAATCCTGTATATACTCCCGACACGAAATTTCGACCGAAACAGTAGGATGATGTACTTGCACGATCTTATGAAATGGCAAACACTTACTTTCAAGATTAAAAGTTCCATTAACAAACTTGGACTCATCCACGCAAGATTTTCCAAAGCCAAATTTACCATTACAAAGAAATACTCGGCCGCCAATACTCTTTAATCTCAGACTCTGCGCACCATCCAAATCTGTTTCTAGAAAAACGTCTGTAGTTATGTCATGTGACAATGCTTTAAGTATGTTCAGTCACGTTTTGCTTGTTGCTTCTCTGAGAGATGATCCTTGGTAGGCGCAGGGATCCTTGTTGATGATTCTTTCATCTTCTGTTACTTGTGACAGACAATACAAAAGCTGATTCGCGATCGAAATCAAAAGGGGAGATTGTTGACACAGTAACCAGTGCCGACTTGAGGGAGGGGTATTGGCAGTAAATAACAGAAATTGAGATATTTCAGACTCTCAGATGCGCCACTACAAGGTACGAGTCTTCAAAGGCTAGTTATTATTAATCACCTCGATTATAGAATTCACAGAAGTGATTACAAATCAGTGTCATAAAAATTCTTAAGGTGCGTCTCTAGATGATGCCTTTTTCTATTCAACTTTGTGAATCCATTTATATAAGTGAAACTAAGCCACAAATAGAATAAGCAGGGAGTAATTTTATAATATTTGTGTCACCTCGACGAAATAGACGCGTCCAACGTGGCCTTTCCAATAAAGCTTAGTAACAGGGTTAAGAGTGTTGAACGACAATCGCTTAGGTTTTAATGCTACCTGTCACAAATATGTCGACCACATTCAACAGTAATACAAAATTAATCATACACAATAAGAAATTCTTTTAAATATTTTTTTATTCGAAACATTAACCTCTTAAAATTAACAATTTTGATTGTGAAATGTTTTTCTTTGATACCCACTTAGAATGTTTTCTTAACAATACTAAAATCATAAAATCTAAAATAGCATAATGATGATTATAACATTCATTGTTCTGGTTTAATATTTCAACGCATTTTTCGTTTATATAGTTTTTAATATTTCGGATGTGTGGAGTATTAGTAAAAATTTTAGAAAAAATAGTCAAACAATATTTTGAGAAGTTAAAAAATAGTTCGGATGGAGCGTTTAAGCTACCAAAATCAGAATTTTTAGAATAATTTTTGAAATATATGAAACACTCGTTTTTGAGGGAAATTGTTTCATCGTTTTTTACTAGCAACAACTTACATGAATCACATTTAAAGTTTTTATTACATTTAAAAAATACATACCCAATGTAATATTTAAGTGAAGCATCGTCTACATTTCCATCCAAATTATTTTCGGGTTGAACGAGAGAATCTTCGATCTCAAGTAAATCTTCCATCTGTGCTGGTTCATCTGCTACATCAATATGATTCACCTCTTCGCAAGACATAGCTTTCGTGCGTTCTTTATTGTTCTCTAATTCGATGATACCAGATAAATTTTCTTCATCATCACTCTCGCAATTTGAAAGACTGGTGTTTTTTAATAATTTTAAACACATTATTTGAGCAACCGTCCTACTGAACTCCAAAATTGAGGGATTTTTAGAATTTCCCCCTTTACCTCGGATAATTGAAAAAGGATTTTCAATGGGATCCTGATTGAATCTGCAAGTTATTATGAATCTATCATGGTTTTGTTGAAATAAGTCATTCGACAACTGTAGAATGGAATTTATTGTGATTATTAAACCTTTGAAACAGAAATTTGTAGATTTTTTTTGACATTTTAAACTGCTTATGTAATGTTTCATGAATTTTAAATTATCAACGATGTGACTATTTTGTTTTAGAGCACATTGATTATTGTTTTTTGAATACAAATTTTTACTATTTAGGTTGTCGAATAGTTTATCGATTTTTTCACAAAAATTTGCTGTCGCAAGTGCATATTTTTCATTTTCTAATGAAAATTTATTTAAGTTATGCCGTGTTCTTATTGCGGCGGCTACAGTTCTACTGAAAACTTGAGTAGCCAATGCAACTCGCATTTTTTCAAACGTATTGGGGTATACACGTGCCGATAAGTCACTTTAGGACAAAGTTTTGTTGAACTATTTTTTTCTAATTTATATATTTCTTTTAAAACATCCCAGCTAACAATACCATCAGGTGTTTCTATTTTTGATTGCATTAGGTTGTTTCTAATTGATTTTATTAGATGAGGAGTATCAAAAATGCCATAAATCTTTTTTTCTTCACCATCTAATGTAAAATAAGGTGTTTCAGCAGTCACTCCCAATAACTTGTAGGCCTTTCGGTTATTGGAACCTTGATCACAAACCGTAGCTTGTATTTGGAATCCAATTGTATTCAATAATTTGACGTTATCATTAATTAAATTGACCAACTGTTGTCCGGATATACCTTTGTTGAAATATATTTATATTGGCAAAATAACCCTCTCACCATAAACACTAATACATACTTTGCCATCTCGGGCTTTCTTTCATTTCCGTCATCCGTATATCCCTGAATCAAATCTAGTTTTCGATCGTACTCTAAATCACGTCTAATATTTAATTCGTCAAATAATAGAACTGCGTTTCGGTTTTCTAAAGATAAATTCTTTACTTTCTGTTTTAAAATTTCAACGACATTTTCATTTGGACCTGGCCCAAGATTTTTGATCGGCATCTATTTCAAAATTGAATTTTTAGATGGTAAGTTCAATTCTAAATTGTCCCGAAGAAATCTGTAACAAGCTGGGGAAATAAAAAAAACATTTTGGGCTATGTTTCGATGTTCTTCAGTGTATTTTGATGTTATTGATTTTCTACATAATGTCATTTTTGCAAAATCTTTGGCAGTTGAACTTAAATTCAATTTGCCGATCTGATTTATCATAAATTCTGGGTTAATTTTGTTCTTTGGAACAAGTCTTCCCCGAGTCCGAATTGTTAGATTAAGTAAAGCTTTTCTGTTTTTAACATATTTGGTTTTTATTAAGTCATTTCGTTTTTTAAGCGCTACATATTTTTTTTTGTAAAAATCACAAATTTTAATTTGTTTTAAACAGTTATTGCAAGCCGCTTCAATAAATATTCATTTCGGGCAATGTTCCACAGTCTTTATACCCGTATGTTTTTATGTTTTCATATTTTGCAAAATTACTGATTAAATCTATCTCGTCAGAAGTATTTGCGTCCGTGGATGTTGTTGCAGAATCAGCCAAATCTAATTTTGGAAAGACATTTTTTTCAATTTGCGCTTTCCTTTATCAGAATCAACAAAATGTTTTTCACAAATTATTAACTTTTTACCTATAAATTCATTGGAAATTGAACATTTTTTAACCCAAATATGGAAAAATTCCGAATTTTCTTTCGGGAAACCGTAAAATTTTCTGTAAGGGTGGCTTCTTCTAGTATCTTTCCAACTTGCAATAGCACACGGAATTCCACTCACCATGTGATTTTCTTTATCGAAAAAATCCATTTCAACAATTAAAATAAATATAAGATATTTGCAATAGTATAAAAATTAAAATATAAACCTAATTTGTATTACTGATTTTCAAATTTATAAATTAAAAAAATTCAAAATTAAAATATGTATAGATTTTTATGTACAGAATAAAAGTTCCTTCGATTAGAAAACAAATATTATAATATATAAAATATTTAAAATATAAACGAAAAAAAAATATTTAAAAATTGCTCCACTGTAACTAATAATTATTTATTTACTATCTGTTCAATAACTCGCTTGCTTATAATGTTTTTCCACAACCGCTTCAAAACAAATCTCTAGTTCGAATGAAAATAAAAATATATTTTGTAATCTTTTCATATACATATCTAAATCCAGTAATGCTTTTTGTTATTTACATTGTGAGAGAGAGTTATTAGCCATCCATATTCCATATCCGTTATCGTAGTATATTTTGCTATGGTGTTTGTGCGATCATATTTTATTTCATACAAAAAATAAATTGTAGCATCTGCATGAGGGAAAAAGCAAGACAAAAATTGAAACGAAAAGTAATAATAAAAACGATCGTGCTAAGTAAAAAATATAATCTATAATACGACCACATCAGTATATTTGTTTGGACTTGTACACAACAAAGCGTCACATGCACAACCAAAACCTGCGGGAATTTTCTCTTTCGCTCTTTTTCTTCTAAGTCTCTTGTCTCTACTCATGTTTGTACTCTTGTTGGTAAATTTACACTAATACACATCCAGGGTTGCAGTATTTTAATATGAATTAATTCGAAATAATAGAAAAACATATATGACTATGTATCTCTTTAATATGTATCCTTTTTGACTATACTAAAGAAAATCAACCAAAATATTTTGTTTTCTTACATTTTGTTTTGGTTATTATTTTTTATTTTGATTTTAGTCTCTCTCGCGAAAAATTTAAAAAAACTGTGAAATGGTACTAACACCACACCATGATGTATTTATCACAGATACTGGTAACACCGATGATGAATATTAATTAATATTTTTTTTTTCGCCCAATATTATAATTACATATTAGAGTTTACTGTCAATGGAATCGAAAATCATTTTTGGCCGTATTTAAAAAGTTATTTAATACGAAACGCAAAATGGTCAAAAAAAAAATTTTTTTTTCATACAACTTTTAACGATTTGTATGGAAATATTTTTGTTTGTTATCCTATAACACATACATAGGTAGCGTTTTACTAAAACGGCCTTTAATACATAGGCATTGAACATATAGAGACTGGTCTCTACGCTTTATTAAATTCGAAAAAAAGAGAGTAACGTTTTTAGAGTTGAATAATCTTGTAATATATCATTCTACATATTTATAAATATATACTGTAAGTGCAAAAACATCTATAATTCCAAGACGAACTATACCAAATTTAAAGGTACTAAGGTATTTGGTACTAAGCAATGCCTACTAGATATACAAGCCTATGACTACAAGCAATTTTTACAAATTGAAACACATTAAGTCTCTCCGCTACGCGGTAGTATAATAAAGAAAAGATATTTTTTTGTTTTGTCCGAAAACATTTTATTATTCATTTAGTTTTTTTAGTGCAGCTAATGCTTCAAAGAAGGAAGATACGCACTTTCTGATCAAAGAGGAATATCATGTGAATTTAATTTATTCATGTAAATTTAAATTTTTTAGGTAAATCTAGTGTATTATGTGTTTTAATAATAAAATATTGGAAATATTACTGAAAATAAATTAAATCAAATAAAAATTAATTTATGTACTCGATTAGAAAAACAAATCAAAGCGTAAAACAAACGGGTGATATCTCTCTTTGACATAGTATAATTCACTAAAAAAAAAAACAAATTATTTTACCATGAAAGATGAAACAAAAACAATAAACAAAACAAAAAAAATATCTTTACTTTACTACATTGCCACATAGCGGCGGAGACTTAAGTACTTTTCATACCAGACGCCTCGCCTCGAAATTTTTAGTTACCACAAATGTGAAGCTGAGACCCTTTCATACCGGTGGCGTCGGCTTCGCACATTTTGTTACTACCCAGCAAAAAAAGATAAGAGTATTTAACGTAAAAGTTACGTGTATTCATAAACGTTTATACGTAGTTTTCTCTTAATTTACTTTATAAGAACGATGTCCTAGGTTGCACTTGTATAAGTAAACGTTAACTCTACACGTTAAAATACCGAATATTCATAAACGTTAATTTAACAAATAAAATACACGTTTAAAGCTTGTTTAAACGGCACGTTAATTATTCATCGATAATTGGAAATTTCCGTATCAATATTCCATAGACTTGCGTAAATAAAATATGTGTGTACTTTTTTTTAACTATGCAAAATATTTTTTTTATTAATCATTTCTACAAAATTACTTTATAAATAATTTACATCATATTTCAAATGTATAAACTAAATTATACATAATTTTAACACGTATTTAATATAATTATAAAAAATATTATTTAATGCATTTAAACAGTAAATTTAAGTCATCATATCACATTTCAATTCAAGTTTCAGTAATAATAATAATTCAATTAGAATAAAATTATAAAATAATAATAAAATTAAATAAAATATTAAATATATACTATAGGTATACCTTACATATATGTAATTATAAAACTAAAATATTATGATATGAACATTGTTTATACAACTTAAAGCAACAAAAGTTAGTTTATCACATTTTAATTCATTAATTAAACGATATAAATGTTTTAGTTCATGAAGTGTCAAAATATTGAATAGATCAAAATTTGTGCTTAATACTTCTTCAGGTGTGTTAATTAAATTATTTATTTAAATTATGGGCTAAAGTCGTTTTTTTCTTACTTTGCTGTTTAAATCGTCGCATCCTTGCCGTGTACATTTGAGCTCTAATCGATGTTACATACTCATTAAAATCCTTAATAGCTTCCCCCTGCCATGCTTCTGAAAAAATAAAAATATAATGTACATATTAGAATTCGTTTTAGTAATAGGAATAACAATTTTAATTTTTAAATTTCATATTTTCGTTTACTTACTAAATAATGCCATATTTAATGATTTTAAATCCTGAAATGATTTTCTCTTGTGTGATCCATCCCAATTGTATGTGGCGAGCAAGCTATCATTAAAAATCTTCGCGATACCAAAGGAATTTGGACAGGCATTCGATGTGGGTTTAAATATTCTAATAAGTTTTATCTGTAAATAATATTAATCTATTTAGTCTGATTTAAATTAGCTTTACTATATTAGAAATAACTTACAAAACGTTGAGCAAAATTATTATCATCCCTTATTTTGGAATTTAATTCTTCCAAATCTTCAGTGATTGGAAGCAATATATGATTTTAAAAGTCCTCCAAGTTTTTTTCTTTAAGTTCCTGGATGTCTTGCTTAATTTCTTGGAGAAGCTTAAACGTATTTTCAACCGTTAGTTCTAACTTTGCGATTCTATTTAAAATTATATTTTCCGAATTGACATTTGTAAATTCACGTAATTGTATCGTGTTTAGTTCAGACTCGCGAACATCATCAGTTGAAAAATCGAGACTATCTTCAAGATTCGTGTCAACAAGTTCTTCCATTCGATGACCTTCATTGGCGGGAAAATGTGAAACATGTTGTGGACTAAGTTTTTTCAAATTCTGAGGGTTAAAAACTTCATCGTTGTACACCTGACTAAAAATAAATTCGGATTCTTCATTCGAGTTTGAAGCAGTTGATTTTTTTTTTAAATTATGATGGTTGAAATCTTCTTTCTCATAATCTTGATTAAAATTTTCATTTGTGTCTGCAAAATTAAAACTATCATAACTTTTTTTTTTTTTTAACTGGATGTTGTTTAAGCATTCAGCAACAAATTTTTTTTTTGGATTTCGGTTAAAAAATATAGATTGCGTATGCTCATTGTTGTTCTGTTTATCTGTAAAAAAATAAATGAAATGTGTTAAAGTCTGTCGTCTTTTTCCTTTCAAATTTTTCTTACCCAGTGTAGCCATTCAGGATAATTTAATCTAATGAATGCAAAATTGGGTAAAAAACAAATTGATTATTGTAAGGTAATACCATCAATTTATAAATAATTGTGCTTATTGGGTACTCTTCAGTTTTCATTGAAATGTCAGCTATAAAAATATTTAAGTAATCTTTTGATGAAAAGAGTTTTGTAAAAAAATTTCTGCAGTTTATTAGGCGCTTTCCAATTATGTATTCTTTATTTGATTTGATAGCTACAGAATCAATGCTAAACGATATATTGTTTTCAAGCATAAAACAGGAATTTTTAAACCCAGATATGGAATACTCGGTTATTGACTTCGGTTTATGATTTTTTGGAATGGCCCATAATTCTTTTTGCCTGTTAATGATTTGTTGTAATATATTGCTGGGTTTTTTGATCCTGTTTTTCAAAATTTGTAAGAAATTTTCGAATTTGTAGCCATTAAAATTTTGTAGGGTACCAAATTGTCTAACACAATCGGCCAGATGCAGCAGGTTGTGAACATTATAATTTACATATTCTTTTCCATAAAATGTGGAAAAATGTTTTACAAAAAACTTTAATAATTTTTCTGCGCAAGCTGCGTTTTCCTTGGCTGTATTATAATCACATAATAGTCGAATACCACAATGTAACAAAATAAAATGGTTATACATTTCTTCACTTAGTATCGACCTTAACAAAACTGGGCCATAATACACTAGAAACAAGTGAAACTCCGTTGCTTTAAATCGAGGCAGTTCATCAAATTCACGAGGTTTTCTGTTAAATTCATTTGGAATGAAGTCTTTGGCAATTCTTTTGTTAAATTCAGACATTTGATAAATCAGTTTTTTGTTTTTGGAGCATATGATTGTAAGAATCTTTTTCGCTACACCGAGATCCACTAGATGCATAGAATCAAGCGGAAACTGAGTAACCATGTTAAAATCGAATTGCTCGAGTATACATTTGGTATTTCGATATTTTTCATTATGATGCTTAGCATCACTTCTCAAAAAAAAACTTTCATCAGTCCTTAAGTTACCAGTGGTTTCACTAAAAACAGTGCGATGTTTGAAACTAAAACCAGTCTGTTCGCATTTATGGCATCCATTTATTGCGTTATGATATTTTGTGCACGTTACAAAAGATTTCGCAGGCGCATCACAACAAAACAATCGCACTTTAAATTTTTTTTTCACCATTCGTTGCGAAACAAAAATACCCTCTTCACATAATTTTTTACATTCTTTGGCAAATTCCTCAAAAAAAAGTTCGTGAGACGGAGGATGACCATTTCCCGTGTATGCAGCTATTACAAAGGGATACATATGTAGACAGTTAACGAAACATCCTAGAATGGGCCAAACGCATTTTTTGAAACTTCTGTATAATGGCAATCCATCTACGTTGATGTCTAAAACTATCGTAGATTCCTTTAAGACCGTCTCATCATTACAGTTGATCACATTGTTTTGTATGCCAATATAAACGAAATGTCCAGCCCCAATTTTTGTTATTACGGTATCATTATTCTGATTTATTTTCATCAATGTGCTTTTCGAACGAGGCAATTCTAGTCCGTATTTATTCAGAGCGGTTAAAATGTTGGATGTAGCCGCAGTACTTAGATTATTTAAAATCACAGCTTGTTTCAAATCTTTTTTTTAAATTTCCAATTTATCATTATCAACATTTTTATTATTAACTATAGTTGTATCGAGTTGCCCAATAATATTAGTATCCGCTTTATTCTTAGCACATGGAGTTACGAGTACTTCATCAATTTTATTCGTCAAATTCAAATTATTTAAATTATGTTTAGTGTTATAACTAAAGTTTTCTTTTATTGTAGAGGGTAACGATAGAGAATTCAATTTCAATAAAATTTGTTTTTCTAAAGAAATTTCTTTTACACGTTTAGATACTAAGCGCCTAAAATGACGCTTAGAAATGGCTTGTAATTTTTTTTCTTTATTCATTTTTAATACAAATTATAATTACATTAATATAAAATGATTATACTCACTCCCACTCGAATTATTAAAGATAATATTATGTACATACGTACACAGTTATTTAATGAATTAATTTTTAATTATTATAGTACGTTTTGTTAAAATAATTTTTTTTATGTTTTTAACTTTTTAGCATACATATGTATACTTTGACAGCGAATCACAAAATGAAATGCATGCTGTTAAATTAATTTTCTTCGTAGATGTAACGTGAAGTAAACGTTTTACATAAATAGCTTGTTGAGGTTAGGTCAAAATTTAAAATGGTGCGAACATTCAAAATATGATTTTCTCTTTCTACCTCATGTAAATAATACGTCGTTTAAACTAAGTTGAAATCTTCGTTAAATTTCAACGTTATCCGATTTTTTACTGGGAAGGGAGTAATTTATAAACGACGTAACTCGAAAATGACGTCAATCAAAACGACGTAACTCGATTTAAATCGATAAAATATCACTAAAACAAAAATTTGAGTGATAAATAATCATGAGTATAAGTAGAAATAGAATATTGTTTTATTCGAGCAAGCTGAGATAGCAAGAAAAAGAGAATAATTGAAAAACGAAATAGAGTAAAATTTTATGGGACAATTTAAACGGGCATACAAGAAAAATTTTTTGGCGACAAACATTAGCATCAAGAATAATAAATTGGCATCACAAATAATATTTTGGCACCACATATGAAAAAACAAACAAATATTTTTGAAGGACATTATTAAATACTGTGGCGACAAACATTGACATCAAAATTAATAAATTGGCAACAAATATATTATTTTGGAACAGAAAAAAATAATTTTTAGTAGTAAAAAAAAAAAAAAAATCGAGACAAAAAATTAAATTTAATCGATACAAATTATTTAATATTTGATGGGTGATCGATATAAAATATTGCAGTGTCATTAATAGATTCTATATAATCCGCTCCTACGTGCGACACGCAGTGCGACATGTTTGCTTATCGCGGCTCCTACGTCCCCCGAAGTCTAAATCTAAAGCCCCTCGGAGGGCTAAGCGGGGGGGAGCGAAGTGACCTCCCGCGTGCCCGTGAGAGTTGCCGAAGCCGTTAGCCTCTACAATTCTAAGTTAAATTAGGGATCTCCATTTTCCAGAATATTTTAAAGCTAATTTAATTTTTTTAATTTTTAATTTATTTATTTATAACTTTGTTGCCAGTTAATTATTTTTGTCGCCCAAAATGTTTGTTTCGATACCAAAAAATTATTTTTGTGTACCCTTCCAATAGTGCCAAAAAATTATAAATGTTGCCAAATTATTATTATGATGCCAAGAAATTTTTGTTTGTTGCTCATTAATTTGTGCCGTTTTATTATTTTTTTGTATCTCAAATATTAATTTTTTGTGTGCCGGTTTATTGCCAGCCAAATTTTATTCTTGAAACATGAGACATAAAATCTATCGAATTCAAATCGAAAGTGATGTTACAACATCCCACCCTAGTTCATCTTTTTCTGATTTTCCGTTCTTTTTCACCAAAAAAACTTGAGTTTGGCAGTAATTAGTATTGAATACATAGAAAAATAACAAAGAGAACAGAAACTAAACAAAAATAGTGAAGCAAATTCAAAAACCAAGATGGCCGAAAAATTCATGATGGCCGACAAATTATTTTGTTTTTTTTCAGTAGCGTCGCATATTTCTTTAGGTTTTATGCAAATAGTAATAATTTAAGTAAATGACGTTGGGTAAATATATTAAAAGGAGCATAATTAATATAAAAAAGTTATTGTTATAAGTGAACCAACATAATTATAATAATAATACTTATGTGTGTTGTATAAAAAATGGTTTACAGTTACCATAATGAACATAAAAATACCAATTTAGAACATAGCTAAAGTATTAAAACTTGTAATAAAGTCATATGGAATGCAAGAACTGACTTCAACAAATTTAAAAACAATCAATACACTTGTAAAAAAAATTTCTCATATATGATTTCGTTCATTAGACTCTTCTAATATTGACTATACAACTCATTGGAAAATAAACCAATCAAATAGTTGAATTTTCCTTAGTTACGCTGTATAATATCGGTTATTTGCGTTGCTAAGTAGTGTTTCGCGAAACACCACTAGTGGTGTTTCGGCCGCAAACAAATAAATCATATCTTCCATGAATATAAACAAATAATTAATATTTTTAATATTTGACATGGTTAATTCGTTGTATAGTCACAAATAAATACTTAACCAGATGAACAAGTTGTACTGAGAAAATATGTGTATAAAAATTATACACAAAAATTTTGGAGGGGAAATCTGTACCCTAAGCAGGAAAATATATAAACTCTGCATTCAATTAAATGTCTCTTTTCTTCTTTTGGTAAACAAATTGAGAAATAAAATTTAATGAAAAATGAAACCGAAGTACACATATACACCCAAAAACGCAAAACAAAAAAAATAAATTTATATGTGTGATGAATCAAAACCAACACAAATGTCTTATACAAGCCATATTATTGCCATACAAACGCAAAATAAAACCTACTATTTCTGTAAGTATTAGCGTCATAATACAGTATAGTCTTTACATACTTTGATTTTAAATTTTAGTTTGTATCAAAAACAATATATAATATCACTAATACTTACAGAAAATAGTAGGTTTTGGATTTAATAATATGCGTGCGTCAAGGAAATAATATGGCTTGTATAAGACATTTGTGTTGGTTTTGGATGAATGCAACTTTTCTATAAAGTTTATTTACATTTATTTATCTAGCATTGGTATTTGTGTTGCTTTCGGAATGAAAAGCAAAAAGGCAATGATCTTTTCATATGAGGTACATTTATAATGAAAATCACAATACATATAATAGGTAAACTGAAACAATTTAAAACAAATTTAATTGCAATAAATATGTTAGTCATATTATCACAAATAATTTAGATATGATAACATTTTAGCATTATCATTTGGTGGATTATCATAGGCTCTGTAGTATAATTCAATAACAGATTCAAATTTGTTTTTAAATTTAAATACGATCGAGTATCGCGCATAATATACAAAAAATATGGTTGACTGTGGGTAGATAGTAGTAACACGTGTAGATCGTATAACATATATCTAATAGAGGAATTATCGATTTTCTCTCTTCGTCTTAAGGTTTTAGATACGTATTAAAATCCAAATAGTATAATGAAATGAAACATTTTAGTAGTTTTGAATGTTTCAGTATGTGTGTGTTACGTTGTTCTAAATTTTATAATAACAAACAATAAAAGTCAATTAGTGCTTTCCCCGCAATTGTTTTGTATATTAATAAAATAAAATAACGCGCAAACGTTGGAATGCACTAATCAATCAACAATAAGCAAACGAAAAAAACATTCGTGCAAAACAAAGATAATTCGTTTTTATTATTTTCCTTGTGTAAAATCATTCATATTGTTGTTGCATTTGCAATGACGAATTCATTTTTCATTGAACATTTTTTATTTTTGTATTTATGTTGAAGATCGATCTCTCTCCCAGATTACCGATACCAACCGATACTTACTCTCAATGTACCAATATAATTATGTATGCGAGTAGAAACATCAAAAAACTAAGATGATACCTACAGTCAAGATGGATTAATCCAGATTGTGGTGAACATCTGTGTGCCAGAAGTGGCAACATCCGTAGATCTTCTAATTTTTCCAATAATAATTAAATTTTTAATAAGGGTTAACCTTGTTGGTTTTCTGAAGTTTAAGCGTGGACAATCGTTTTTTATATTATACAATTCAATTTTACCAAAAGACCAGTAAGATTAATTTATCGCTCTAGAAATGAATTGTGGTATATTTTCGAGATATATCTTTACATTTATAAAAGAAAGTTGGGTGGGTGTTGGGTACAACAATTACGTCCCTTCATTTTCTAAGATCTACGGATGTTGGCACTTCTGGCACACAGATGTTCACCATAATCTGGATTAATCCATCTTGACTGTAGAGACGGCACAAGCTTCATTGCACATATCAGCCAGAAAATTTCACATTGATGATGAAATCCGACTGGGCTGATGATGATCACATTGATGATGAAATTCTCGAGGTCGAAATTTTTCGAGGTTCGAAATTACTGCGTAAAAGAAAGGCAAAATCACCTGCTGTTCAACAACCGAGGGTTTTAACAAACGAGTCTCATAAGAATGAAGAAATTAAAAAAAATAATTAAAATTCTTTATTTTTAATTATCTTTTAAAATTTTTAATTTTTTTGACGATTTAGACATTTTTGAGTCAGCCTTCTTTAATCGTTTTTGTGGTTTTTCGAACTCACGATTCAAAACCGACCACTTGCAGTTTCTTATTGTAAGAACTAATACAAAAAAAGAAATTAAATATTTTATGTGGCCGATACATTCTTCATTTTCTACGTTCAAAAACGAAGGAAACGTCAATTTAATTTGAGACATGCAATAATCTGTAATTTTTTCACAAAAATTTGACAAATGGCATTCAGCTTTATAATGAAATTCAAAAAATTCTGTTATGATGCGTGCTATGTCTTCATACAACGGTGTCGGTACTTTTAAAGCTCCATATTTACTAATATCTTTTTTAAAATTTTTCTCGTATAAAAATTGTTCGGTCATAGTAATTGTCCCTTCTTCCTCAGGTTTTAATAATTTTTGACTGCAATCTTTACAAGTTATTGTCTTAAATGCACAATAGCCTGCGAAGTACAGAATTGCATTTCCTTTCAAATCTGGGAGATTAATACAGGTACTGATAATACCATCGGCATCGATGTTACTTTCATTACTCTCCTCTCCAGTTCGAGAGCTTCTAAGACTCACTTTAAAATCCTCTCGAAAATCCTTCCAGTTAATATTTAAGTTATCATATTCATCTTGAACGCAATTTGATACTGGCGAGTTAAATAAAATTTTCATGCTTATTATATTGGCGAAATGGATTCCAATATCATGACTTGTAGGTGTAAAGTTATATCCGCCCTTCCCACGGAGAACGGAAAAAAAGTTTTCAAGGGCGTCTTGATTTGTTTTCCCGGTTAATACATATTCAAATCCATATTCAGTGTTCAAAAAATCGAGAAGCATTAGTTGGGCCCTAATTGTTAATTGAAATCCTTTTAAAAATTTAAAATAATTTTCGTTTTGAGAAATTATTTTTAAATTATTTAGAAATTCAATTGATTGCTCTAAATATAAATATATTTTATTATTTTTTCGGAGAGGCTGTTCATAGGGCGATTTCGAAGAAAAATGTCTCGAATTAAGGCAATCAAAAATATTGTTGAACGTTTCTACTAAATTTGCCGTTGGTATTGCATTATCGAGATATGATCCAAATGTTCCCGGTGATACCTATATAAACGAGAAGTAATTTAATAAGAAATGTAATTGTAAACATGCTGAATGATTTTGTATTTAAATTATGATGATATTAAGGGTTAATTTACATATTAACTATTTACATATACTAGTCTTTAATATTTACCTTTAAAGTAGTTCTTATTGCACATGCAACTGTATTGCTCAAAATTTGTGCTGCTAATTTGACATTCATTTTTTGAAAGTTATTAGGATGTAAATGAGCTTCTGTCAATTTAGGTATCATCTTAATTTTTTGATGTTTCTCAGCATCATAAATAGTACGAATAACGTTAATATCACATGTACCATGATCAGAATGCTTAATCTGATTAGGATTACTCAAAAAGGCATTGCGAGCTGATTTAATCAGATGGGGTGCATCATATTGTGCAAATATTTTCTTGTTTTTAACAAAAAAATATGGCTTTTCGGGAACAACACCAAGGATTTTATAAGTTGCAATGTTTGTTGTTGCTTGATCGCAAGTGACCATAACCACATTTAAATTTAACTTTTCTTCGCATATTTCTACATAATTATAAATCAAATTCGCCAATTTATTTTGACTCACTGAATTATTCAATAAAATATAGCCTAGTGCATGTTTCCAACCGCCAGTGAGAGATTTAACTAGGAAAAATAGAGCCGAAGTTGCACATTCGTTTGTTCGATTTTCCCCATCGTCGCAAAAGCCATCAATTTTTCCCGTCAATACATTAAACGTTAAGTCTTTTTAATTTTTATTTCGTCAAAACTTAATACGCAAAGTTTTGATTCCACTGACATTGGCTCAAATATTTTTTTTAAATGGGACATTAATATATCGTTTACACCAGGTGGTATAAATTGGATTGGTGACCACATATGCAATGAAGATACGGACGGCAGCTTTAGCGATAGTGTATTCCGTAAATATTTATAAGTTGCAGCCGATTTATAATATAGGCATTGCGCAAAGACTTTGTCGTTACTATTGTAGTAATAATCTTTTTTAAGAAGCAATTTGCTTACATTTTTAGTTGCCTGATTTACATGGGCTAGCTGATCTATGATTTTTTCTATAGACGTATGTTTATAAATATAATATTTTTTTTTAGCAATTGATGGTTACGCTTAATTCGGTTAATTTCTTGTTTTAAAAGTTTTATTTTCTTTTGAGTTTTTTTTAATTTGATACATTCAATTTTCCGAATTCTGTTTGTTTTTTTACAATTCATGCAATTAAAATTTGAATTGCATTTTGACTCGCAATGAAAACATGTAATTTTATTTATGATTTCTAAAAAATCATTATCTTGGTCGATTCCAAGGCCAGGTTCGGTTTGCGTACCTACTGGTAAAATCTTTTCTGATATTGCCACCGTTGAACTATATATGTTTTCGTTATATATGGCCTCATTGGAAGATGTGTACGTGTTTGAAACACATTCTATTTCAGATGGCATCATATTCATATTACAGATACCTACAAATTCCTTAGCGAAATGCTGTTGACAAACAAAATTATTTTTCGTTTTTATGCCTTTATGCGCAAGCCCGATAGAATTTATCCAAAGATTCGCACGGTTGGGGTCTGTTGGAAATTTAAAAAATTTAAACTCACTTTTGTCAGCTCTTGCACCGCATTTTGGGACGATACATTTGACACGTTTCTTACTTTTGTGGTATGTTTGAGGTTCTAAACATAACCAAATAAAATAGTGTTACATTGTTACATTCATTATCTATGCATTGATATTACATATTTGAAAAATTCGACTTACCAGTACTACCACTTTCCATTTCTTAAGATACCGAGTTACCAACGAATATGAACAACGAATAAAATATTAAGTAAAATAATTAATTTTATTACACCTTTTATAATTACACCTGTAATTTATTTACACAAAATTTATATGTGAATCGGAAGCTGTAAACAGGAGGAAGCTATGTAAAAAACTAGCTATGCAAACTGTAATTTATTCCCTTCAGCGTATTTATGGGCGGGGTTAACTATGAGTTTATTTTATGAAACAGTTATCTGGGATTGCTATAATTACTACTCGCATACATAATTGTATTGGTACATTGAGAGTAAGTATCGGTTGGTATCGGTAATCTGGGAGAGAGATCGATCTTCAACATAAATACAAAAATATAAAATGTTAAATGAAAATTGAATTCGTCATTGCAAATGCAACAACAATATGAATGATTTTACACAAGGAAAATAATAAAAACGAATTATCTTTATTTTGCACGAATGTTTTTCGTTTGCTTATTGTTGATTGATTAGTGCATTCCAACGTTTGCGCGTTATTTTATTTTATTAATATACAAAACAATTGCGTGGAAAGCACTAATTGACTTTTATTGTTTGTTATTATAAAATTTAGAACAACGTAACACACACATACTGAAACATTCAAAACTACAAAAATGTTCCATTTCATTATATTTGGATTTTAATACGTATCTAAAACCTTAAGACGAAGAGAGAAAATCGATAATTCCTCTATTAGATATATGTTATACGATCTACACGTGTTACTACTACCTACCCACAGTCAACCATATTTTTTGTATATTATGCGCGATACTCGATCGTATTTAAATTTAAAAACAAATTTGAATCTGTTATTGAATTATACTACAGAGCCTATGATAATCCACCAAATGATAATGCTAAAATGTTATCATATCTAAATTATTTGTGATAATATGACTAACATATTTATTGCAATTAAATTTGTTTTAAATTGTTTCAGTTTACCTATTATATGTATTGTGATTTTCATTATAAATGTACCTCATATGAAAAGATCATTGCCTTTTTGCTTTTCATTCCGAAAGCAACACAAATACCAATGCTAGATAAATAAATGTAAATAAACTTTTTAGAAAAGTTGCATTCATCACACATATAAATTTATTTTTTTTGTTTTGCGTTTTTGGGTGTATAGGTGTACTTCGGTTTCATTTTTCATTAAATTTTATTTCTCAATTTGTTTACCAAAAGAAGAAAAGAGACATTTAATTGAATGCAGAGTTTATATATTTTCCTGCTTAGGGTACAGATTTCCCCTCCAAAATTTTTGTGTATAATTTTTATACACATATTTTCTCAGTACAACTTGTTCATCTGGTTAAGTATTTATTTGTGGTATAGTCTTAACCTATACAACTCGAGCTTCGAAAATCATCTGAATATACAGTTGCGAACTCGATGTGTTACCTAAGAAACACAACTCCACCTGCGGTGTCGTTGTGTTTCCTAGGCAACACAACTCGTCCTATAAACTGTATATTCGATTATTTTCGAACCTCTTGTTGTATAACTAGTGAATATACCGGGACGCCTATGGTTTTTATTGCTTTCGTCATGTTGCCATGACGATTCATATGCGTGGTCAAAATAAGATTTTTATGTGAATGAAACTTGAAATTTTTACTTTAATTACAATTTTATGAAATAAATTTTTTTTAATTTTGTATTTTGAACATTTTTAAACATAGTAAATTTACTGATGTGTACAAAATAAGTGTAAAAAATTCGAAAATATTTAAAATGATTGTGTACAAGTGTTATAAATATTTGTAAACAAATAAAAATTTATTTACCGATGAAATGTAATCCCTTTCTTCTCAATTTTTACTTTACATCTGGTATTTTTGCATTTACACACACAACGCTTATGCATCATTTTAACAAATAAATTTATTTTTTGAAAGTAGACTTTAATTTTTTATTCAAGAAATGCATTATAAACTTTAAAAAACTAAAACCTCAATTGGCAAAATGTCTCTAACCAATATGGCGTTGGTAAATATAGAAAGAGAAAAAACAAAAAAACTGGCTTCAATTGTTTTCATGATTTTATGTGGGATTTTTGTTTTATTTTCTATCCTTTTGTTTATTATCTGTGTATTGAATATTACTTTTTGAGAATTCCTTCTCATTTTAATATAATCAAATCATACTAAAATACATTTTTAGCGTGCATCTTTCATCTTTTGGAAAAGAACGAAAAGATTGAATGTAAATCAGCTATTAGTCGACTGGAAAGCGCTATGTAGGTTATGTAGGTACCTCTACCTACATATTTCTAAAATTTAGTAAAGACACATTTTTAAAAACTTTTTTTGGAATGGCCAAGTTTAATCGGTAATTATTTTTATTTAAATAATTTTACATATTTTGAGACGAATTCATCTAAAGAATTGTTTTAAGACAAATTGTTTTTAGACGAGTTGTTTTTAGATGAATTGTTTTTAGATAAATTGGTTTTAGATGAATTGCTCTTAGTTGAATTGATTTTAGATGAATTTCTTTAGACGAATTGTTTTTAGACGAATTGCTTTTAGATAAATTGGGTTTAGATGAATTGCTTTTAGTTGAATTGAGTTTAGACGAATTGTTTTTAGTTAAATTGTTTTAGATGAATTGTGTACAGACAAATTGTTCTTAGATAAATTGTTTTTAGGTAAATTGTTTTAGATAAAAAATCCGTTTTCCATTTGAAACATTATTTCCGAAGAAGAATATGATAAGTGACTTTATCGTTTACCAAAAGAAGTTTTTCATTATAAATTAATGCTAAGCCACTTATAGAAACGTTAATTGTATCGTTTATACTGAAGAGTATTATAAAGTGGCTTTGAATTCTTTTAACTGGATTTTTAGTTAAAATCAGTCAACGTATCAATTTTAGAGATAATACTTTAAGATTTTGTCATAATAACAATTCGACATCGTAGAGTCCAAAAATCGTATTCCCGTAAAACTATGATAACTGACGTTTTCATGGTCTTAATGGGATAGGTCGAAATATTGAACTTATTTCAATAAACAACTTTTTTTACACGATCCAAGTATAACAAAATTGAACTCATTCATAAGTTTCAAGTTTTTTTTTTCATTTATTAAAATTATCGTTGGAACTTAGGTAACCCCCACCTATCAAGTTCCATATAGGGTTGGAATTTTTGTTTCACTTTTCATAGTTAATCTTATAATAAAAATTGAAGTGTGGCCAACACACGACTTTGAGAAAAATTATGCAAATTTCTTGCAATTTTTTTTGTTTTCATTTTTTGGAAACATTTTGTATTAGTAGTTTTTTGTAAACCTTATACTTTTTAAGGTATATACTTTTACGTCCGATTTGGAGTAATATTCACTGGGACCACCCAATTTATCAATAAAGCTTAAATCTGAAGTTTCAGTTCGGTTGGTTAAGCCATCTGGGCTGTAGAGAGGATTCAGACTGACAGACAAACATCATTTCGAAACCCACTTTTTCGGGCTCAGGGGGCCTCAAAACAGATAAATCTTCAATAATCTCAAGGTCGAAAATTGTCATGATTACTATACTTTATTTTACTTACGTAAAAGAAAGTAAAATGAAACTCAAACTTTGAACGCAATTTCAAAAAAATCAAAAATATTTTATGTACTCGCGCATGCTTGTAATGAGAATGAATATTATGAATAAGCGTAATCGGAAATTGTGTACCAAATACTTTAATGGAGTTAACACTGGTACTTAAATGAAAATAATAAGACAACAACTAGTAGTAAAATTGTGATATTTTATTGAGGTAACTGTATTAATGTATTTGGTTAGGCAAAATTTGGAATAACATTTCGGAAGTAAATTGTTTTTAATGACAATTCGTTATTAAATTTAACCTTCTTGTCGATTTAACTGCCCCTAACAATTTTTTGGGGTTAGCGAAATGGTTTTTTTGAAGATAAATTTTAACTACTAAGAGCAAAAACATATTTATATTCGCAAAATAGTTAAATTAAAATCAACTACCATTGAATTTAACTCACCGTTTGGGAAGAACGTCCCATTTTTTACTGTGCAGTTTTAGCAAACAGCTGTATAACTGATGGCTTCAGATGGCTTTCGACATCTGACTATTTGCATCAACAAATGCCAGTTCTCCCAAGCTACTATTACTAAAGCAGCCTCAAACCATTAAACCTTCAGATTTGTTGGGCACTTGTTGAATTTAAACATCGCTTAGGCTTTCTCCTGGTTTTCTGCGCACAATTAGCCTCTCATCTCCGACATGGAGCTTGAATTTGCCTTCGTCGGAATATATAACGCTCTCCCAAATTTCTCTGTAGCCGAGCAATTTTTGATGAAATACTTAAAAGTAGCTTTTGCAGTGATCGATGTCTTCCCAAATTACCTCTATTAACCTTCTCCACACAGTAGATGCCGAGATTTTTCTTCCAGGTCCGCTTGTAATTTTGTTGCCATTCTGACTCAGTTTCGCTTGGACCGAAGAGCCAGGAACTTGTCATCCACTATGGAAGTTTCCTTTTTTTTTGCAGAACTTTGCACCGCTCTGTACACCTAGTTAACTTGAATTGTTTTATGATTGCCGCCACAGAAGATTTACCTATCCTTTCAGTAACATTACGTACGAAGCTGAGTAATAGTTTTAAACATTTACTATTATTTAAAATGAAAAAAAAAAATTGTTCGTAAGATGAACCAGCGACAGTAACCCAAAATTACTTTACTTACCTAAATACAAACAAATCTATGAACAAAAGTAGCAAACGTTTTGATTTAAATGTTGATACATATTTTAATATAAGGTAAATAAAATAATTAAAATAAAACATTTATTTAAAATTCAATTCTATTCGTCTATTTTTCTTTTTAAATTCATTAATGATTAAACTGTAAAAATCTGGTGAATCTTTTATTTTAGATAGCAGATTTTTTTCTATAGAAATTAAAGAAACATGAGTCAATCTTTCGTCGCTAATCGTGCTTCTTAAATAATTTTTTATTCTGCGTAACGCAGAAAAGCTTCTCTCGGATGATACACTTGTAGATGGTATAGTTAAAAATAGGCAGCAAAGGTTTGATACTTCTGTAAAAGTTTATACTAAATCATTATCTCTCAGGAAACCAAACATTTCTGATATTGTTTTGGACAAAAAGTCCTCATCACTATAAACCACAATTAATTCCGACCTTAATTTTGGAAAGTCGAAATGTTTCCCATAAATGTTTTGTAATTTTTTTAAATTGTTGGTCCGGAAATGTATTTTTAAAATTATGAAAAAAATTTGAATTTAAAAGTTTCAAAAATATTAATTCAGAAATATTTTGAAATCTTGTGTGTAGCTCATTTGAAATGTTGTCGATTATTTCAAAAAATAATTTTCTGTAAGAGGTTTGAATGTCTTGGACGAAATCTATTTTTACGCGACTAACTGTGGCTTCATCGATTTTTACAATTTCGTTAGTTTTTTCCCACACTTTGTCGAATTTATCACGAAAATCGTTAATTATTTGGTGATAATTTTTAACTTTAATATTCGCTAAATTAATATCGGAGGATTGTTATTGTAAGCACTCGAAAAGCATGTCGGAAAATGGAAATATTTCAGAAAAAATAACAAGTAAAAAAGTAAATTTAAAATCTCGCAGATATGTTGAGAAGCCACGTGCCAAATTAACAGTTTCACTGTCCCAATCAGATGGATTATCCAACATATTTTGAAAAAGTTCAGCAAGTTCTTGCCTATATTCAAAAATTACACTGACAATACGAGCCGTATACTGCCATCTGGTAGGGGCAGAAGCTGGAATTCGCTTTTTAATTAAAAAATCTAATGCGCTTTTCCGTTTTGATGATTTTTTGAAAAATGTGCTCATTCCAGATAGAGCCATAAAAAATAATTTACATTCTTTAACATTTGATAGAGATTGTGATAAAACTAAATTGAGTCTATGTGCGTAGCAACGTATAAAAATAGCTTCTTTGCAAATCTCTTTAATTCTAGCTTGTAGAAGAGCTACAATTTTATCTGTACATTGATATTCTTTAAAGATGTCTATGGCCACTTCGAATAATCTTGAAGCAGAACGATCAGCAGAAACATTCCAAAAGCCCAAAAGCCTTTCTTGGATTGCACCTTCTAAATCGACGTATCGAAAAACCACTGAAAGCTGAGATTTATTTGAAATGTCGGAAGTTTCGTCCATGACGATTGCTACAAATTTGGTCGTATTTATCTCGTTTTTAATTGCATTTTGCAATACTGATGTCATGCTATTAATCAGGTCGTTTTGGATATCGCTCGAGATACCCGTAAAAATATTGGACTGTTCTAATTGATTTTGCAAAGGAGGAAAATATTTTGCAATTAATCTTATTAGTTCTTTATATTTTCCTCTATTATTCGACGAAACTGCTTCGTTATGGCCTCGAAATGGCAAATCTTGTTCGCACAAGTAGCACGTAACATCTATTAAGCTTTCCAGAATTTTAATATTTTCCCTTACCTTTTCGTTATGCTTCGTTATACTCAAAGCAAAAGCATCCGACATAGAACCTTCGATTCTTTTGATTTTCCCAAACCTAGATAATTCTAAAACAGACCTTAGATGGTCTGAGGAAAGTTCGTGCCTTTTAATTGCTTTGTGAATATTATTGAGATCACTGAAGCCGGTTTTGCGCCATACAGCATTATCTTTGCAAAAAAGTAAACACGGCCAACAAAAAGTTTTGTTTAAAAAATCACAACCTGTCAACCAGTTATGTTTTCCATATAGTTCCACGGAAAAATGACGCGTACAATTTTTGGCAGTGGTACACAACTTTTGTAGCATTGGCTTTGGTTTATCCGACGAAACAATTTCTTGTTTTCTACCAAACGAGTTTGACGAAAACCCAAATTCGAGTAAACTTTCAATAACGCACTTGCAATTATTATCACTTGTCGCCATGTCAATTTTGATATTCAATTTTGTTCACATAAAAACTTACGACTCAAAATATTATTCATACGATCAATCTCGCATTAATTTTACGTTTACCCTACATAATATAGAATAAAACTTTTCACTTCAAAATAATTATTAATTTTCTAGTGATTCAATTATATTTATTTCAAAAATGGACGAATAAAGCAACGACTGTCACTACCAAAATATATTACAAGCAAAGAAAACGACGCTTCACTGTATAAAATACATGTAAATAAGAGTTGCTGTAATATTCTTTATACATATAACAAAACCGATGTACATATACTAATCGCTTCATATATTTTATCTATTCTTTCAAAACCAACAATAATGTACTACAAGCCTGACTGTCACCAACATTATGAATTTAATTTTTCGCTTATACATGAAGGTATTGGTGATCGGATACACTATATAAATGAGTGAGAATAAATTCTCTAAGAATTTTTGCACCAACACTTTCAAGTATAAGCGATTAAATGTAAGAGGGTATCTGTGTACTTCATTACGGAATCAGGCTTGTAGTACATTAGTGTTGGTTTTGATTCTTTATATAACTCCAAATATGCTTAATTTATAGCAGCTTCTTCCCGTGTAAAAAAAGCAATCAGTGTATAATGTTTTGGTTCTCACTTCCTCTACATAGAAGAATAATAATTTGACAATAAAATACACACATCGTTATAGTTAGTTCAAAACCAACACTAATGTACAACAAGCCTGATTCCGTGATGAAGTACACAGATTCCCTCTTACATTTAATCGCTTATACTTGAAAGTGTTGGTGCAAAAATTCCTTTGTTTTCTTGTAGCGACAATTTGTTTGTTTATTTTTACTCATTTATATAGTGTATCCGATCACCAATACTTCCATGTATAAGCGAAAAATAAATTTATAATATTGGTGGTAGTCAGGCTTGTAATTGTTGTTGGTTTTGGTTAGTTCGTAAATTCTTTATAGAAACAATACACATGCATTCAAATCTAAATATTATTATTTAGACGAGCGAGAAACTTTTCCATCATTCTCCTGTTTTGATTTTAAATATGAGTAATGTGAACACTATGTGTACTCTTCCTTCACATTTAGTGGTCATATTTAAAATAAAAACAAAAGAAAGAACATTGAAAACCTTCTCGCTTGTTAAAACAATAACATTTAGCTTTTGGTGCACCTGTATTGTTTCTATACAGAATTTACGTACTAATTATAACAATGTGTGTATGCGTTTTATTCAAAACCTGCTAAAATTCTCTTTAGAAAGCCTGCTCATTTTGCTGATACGCAGATACATACTTATAAACCTCAACGTCAAGGCGTAGTAGTGACTACGAAAAATCATAGAAAAAAATTTAAATTTATTTGTTTATCACTAACACCACACCACGTATAGGTCACACACACTACTAACGTCGATAATTTGACCATTTTTTACTCTCTATTGTTTGCAAACCTACTAACACCACACCATGTATTTATCACATAAACTGCTAACACCGATGATATTTGAGCATTTTTACTCTCTATTCTTTGCTTTGATGTACAAACAAAATTTCAGACGTTACACAATTATATTGCGTAATTTAAGGGAGAACACCACTGTGACCTACCATTTTCAAGTGCTTAGTTTGTTTTTTTTTTTTGAGAAATGGGTTGGGTTTAGAGAAAAAAAAACTTTTAGGCTATGAGGTAGTTTACACCACGAAATATTTAATGGACTGACCTAAATGGCGACCTATTTTAGTCCACTTACCGACCGTTTACATCACAAGAAATATAGGTCGCATTTGGGTCATAAGTCAAAAATTAAAATATTTCAATAAATTTATTTATATTCAATATTATATCATTTTGGCATTTATTAATTTTAATTTTAATATTTTTATTTTAATTCATTATTTGTGCTGTAAAAATGATAATTAACAAATCGCATCTATTGAAAAACTCGAAATTCCTTAGGTCGAACCGTTTACACCATATTTTTAGTTGACCTATTTTAGGTTAGGTCAAACATTTTACTTGCCTAACCTAATTTGGGTAACTAGCGTTTACACCATGTGACCTATGCAGTTTAGGTCGAATATAGTGTATAGTCCAGGACTAAATATGACGGTGTAAACTACCTCTATATTTGGCATATATTTAAGTAAACAAAAAAAAAATTTTATGTAAAAAAAAATACAAAATGGCGGCGCTAGAGTAGCTTTAGTAGAAGTGATTTTGCCTAGAGTCGCTCCGCTGCACGCAGTAGAAGAGTCTTAAATTTGTTCCTGGAACAAAAAATAAAATATTTTCATGAAATATATTAGTTTTAGCATCGAAGTACATGAGGAAATTAAAAAATTCGAAAAAATAAAAAATTGAGACAAGTTTGAAGAAAAAGTTTCATTTTTCGACTATAATTTTCGTATAAAAAGTTGTATATCTTTTTTAATTTTTAATGAATCAAAAAACTCATGTACTTCGATTTTAAATCCATTTAAGAAGCTACAGTTAAATTTTCAAGTCGATTGAACAAAAATTGATTGAGTTCTGCTGCGTGCAGATTTCCAAAACACGGTTTCGAGAAAAACGCGTTTAAAATTTTTGGTATCAATAACTTCTCAATAAGAGCTCTCAGGAAAATGCTTGAAAACCTTCTAAAAAAAATTTTTTTTAGCTATAAACGAATTTGTATCATATTTTTGAGGGTCTAAAGGATTTTTTAAAGGCAAAAAAAAAAATCGATTTTTTGAAAATCTCACAGTGGTGTTCTCCCTTAATTGTACATGAATACCGGCCTTAAAGGGAATATTACCGAATAAATTATTTCCGAACAATTCATATAAATTATGTAACATCATACAAAATAAATAAAAATTCATATTTTAAATAAAAATATAAAATATGTAATTTAAATCTTTGTGATTTACTAATTTGACAGATTCGTTTTTATTGTTATTTTATGATACATTTTACTCTCTTTCAGTTTCGTAGTAAACGATTGTTTATGTTTTTTCTACACTGTATTCACAACCGCAGGCGCGGTCGGTCATATTGGGCAACGTGGGCAGTGCCCACTCTTAAATTTGACCCAATTACACAGATTTTTTTTTTATAAAAACAAATGTCCACCGACGTCATACAAAACAATGTTAGTAAAAGTTGCACTGTAAATATCCCACATTCATAATTTGTGTATAAGATTCAAATATGAAATACAACAACAAATCCTTTATACAAATTAGTGCACAAAACGAGAGCGAAGCTTAACACAAAAAATTGTTTTTAAATGTGAAGCTAATAATCTCTATATCTATTTCTCTTTAACGTACGTCTTCAATTATATTCTAAAATCTAAATTAACACACATTCAGTCGTGTAACTGTATAATACATCATTTCATTCTCTTCTTCGTTTATAAATTCTCATTTGGCAAATCGTGTAGTGCCGCATGATGTTGCAAATCTACATAACATTGAGATGCGCGCGCATTTTCGTTCTCTACCTCAATTTTTATATTTTTATTCCTTTCTAAAGCTAAATATTCACACACACAAACAAGCTTTGTGGGCAATTCACGAAAATCACCCGCAAGCTGCAAGTAAAATTTTTGTATTGTCGATTGAATTTTGTTTTTGTTTTTAATTTTCGTTTTGAATACTGGACTTCCTCCACTTACGCGATGCTATCTAGTTAAATTAGAGTAGTTTTTGATTTGGATATGTATATAAATATTCAGAAAATTCGTCTAGGACGCAATCAGAAGACGACAGACATATTTATAAGTATGTTTTTAAATAAAATTTACGGTATCAAAATTACACAAGGAAGTGTAGTGTAAATCATTTTTTTTTTTCATTATGAAGTATTGTGAATTACAGTCAGGCCTTTGTCATATGTATTTTGAAACTAATTTATGTGTTATAAAAAAATTAAATAATGAATTAAAAGGTTTCGGACGTTATTGTTATATGCTACAAGTTCATTTTTTAAAAGTTCGTATATAAGCTTTATATTACAATGTCTGTCGAAAATTTGAATTATGTTGATTTTATTTGACAAACTTAACTTTTGAAGATAAACTAAAAATAAAAAATATGGGCCCAGATTGTCCGAATGTGGTAATTATCAATAACAACTACAAAGCGTCAAACATAAAATTCAACAAAGGGTGGTTTTCGAAAGAAAAAAATGGTTAACTCCCAGTTTAAAACTTAAAAGTTTGTATTGTTTTCCATGTGTACTATTTGGTGGTGATAATGTGTGGACTCGGCAAGGATATCCTGATATGAAGCATTTATCTAAGGCTTTAACGCGCCATTAGTTTCCCTTAGTTTAAAAAACTTTTAGTTTTATTAAAATTATAATAATTTATTCTTATAAATTTTGTAGTATTTTGCAATGGACGGTTATGACACTAACTAATATATTTAATTTTTTGATTTTAACCACCAGTTTTAAAATTTTGCCCACCCCGAATTAAGACCCACGGACCGCTACTGCACAACCGTATATGTACATGGTGACATATCGCTTATACAATCTCACATTGAGGTATTTTTACAGCAATAGTATACAATACATTGGGCTTTCTAAAGAGAATTGTAGAAGGTTTTGGTTTTATTTACAAATTATATTGACACTGTAAAGAGAGTGAGACCAAAACACCATAGTAAAGCTGAATTGCCTTTTTTATACGGAAAGAAGCAGAAGCTACTCTAAATCAAGCATATTTGGAGTTGGTATTTGTATAAGGTAGAGAGAAAATAGCGAAATATGAAGCGATTAGAATATATTATACAACTACATAGAAAATGTATAGTATGTATAGTTAAAAGGAAAGGCGATGATTTCATGTAAAATTATTCACAGAAAAAACAAAAGTTTTAAAAATGAGTTTTTCATTTCCCTTTATAACAATTTTGCTTTTGGCTGTGGATTGCAAGTTAACAAGTAAATCGAAATTTATTTGTTTGAGAAATATTTTTTTTTTACAATATAAGAACTTTTGGAAATAATCATAAGGAAGCAGTGCTTCCTTTGCTTCCAAGGACGCGTCGCCCCTGATAGTGCGATAACAACACATTTTTCACTTAGATTTAGCTGAGACATTAAACACATTGGCAAATTATATACAGGGTGACGAAAAGTATGGAAACCTCTAGAAATCTCGGGAAGTTCGGTAAAAAAAATACCAAGGCTAAATCTTAGGTAATTTCAACAAGGATTCAATGGTGACCTTGGGTGTGACCTTAAACCTCATCTTCAAAGTGATTTTCTGGTCAAGGTCGTTTTTCTAAATGGAAACCGTTATTTGTGACATCGGAATAACATTATGTATACTCCTTTATGTGAGCTTGGTAGGTCATGGAAAATAAATATTCGGACGAAATTTTTTTTGCTTTTTTCGATTCTGCCACCAAAAGTGGAGTTCCCATTTAATAAAATTACCTTTACCTCACGATAACCTTGAATATGAGGTTCAAGGTCACATCCAAGCTCACTATTAAATTCCTTGTTTAAAATTACCTAAGATTTAACCTTCTTTCCATACTTTTTCCTCACCCTGTATAGCCAAGGTAAAATTTTACTATTATAATTAATTAAATTGGAATTCTTTAGACGTAAATTGAGTCTATATTAGAAAAATACTACAAATTCAAACTTTCCAAATTTCATTGCACAGCACTAAGTATAAAATAGATTGAGTATATTTTCCTTCTTTAAATTGAAAAAAATCTATTCAATAAAATAATACGGTACCTATAGTATATGAGTGACTATATATTAAAATAACATACTTGATAAATACATTGTAATTTGTAATAGCAAATCATTAATTATTAGAAAAAATATTTTATTATAGGTGTGACTATCAAAACTAAAATCGATATACTGAAATTAATTGATAATGGTGCTAAAACCCAAGAGCTGGCCGACAAATATAATGTTCATCATACCACAATTAGCGGAATTAAAAGAAATAAATTAAAAATTGAAAATTTTGTACATAATATAGCAATGAGAATGAACCCAACAAAATGTGCACGTTTTTCTATGTTAAAAGAGACTGAAAATGCTCTTTATGAATGGTTTTTGAATGAACGAATGAAAAATAATTATATAAGTGATAAGATGTTACAACAAAAAGCCAACGAATTTCACCAGAAACTAAATTCCGATACATCATTCAAGGCTTCACTAGTATGGGTTCAATACTTTAAAAAAAGACACAATATTGGTCCTTCAACAATTACTCAAAGACACACTATTCGTCCTTTAAAAATTACTGGAGAACAATTGTCGAGAAACATTTCGGCTGTAACTAATTTTATTGAAAAATTCATAAATACGCTTAAAAGCATGAATATGCGCCCAGAACAAGTGTATAATTGCGATAAATCTGGATTATTATTTCGCACAATAAATTATAAAACCTTGGTATCTAACAAAGAAGCAGGTACTCCTGGTCGCTACGATTCAAATGAAAAGATAACAATAATGGTTTGTGTCAACGCTACAGGAAATCATAAGTTACCTTTATCAATTATTGGTAAACAACAAAAGCCACGCTGCTTCAAAAATGCAACATTGCCGTCAGTACATTATCGTTCATCTAAAAATGCATCGCAGACGTCAGCCTTATTCAAAGAATGGTTCGATACTATTTTTGTGCCAGAAGTTCAGAATCATTTAATTAAAAATAATTTACCACCAAAAGCAATTTTATTATTGGATAATGCTAGTTGCTATTCTAATTTAGAACTGCTTACCAATGATGATAAAAATATTACGGTTTTGTGCTTTCCTGCTAATGCTAAAGTCATATTGCAACCACTTGATAATATCATTAGACACATAAAAACAACTTATCGTGAAAAACTTCTATGTCATTTGGTAGCTACTGCAGGCGATGATGTTGCACTGAAACTAAAGCAACTCAATTTACTTCAAGTAATTTACATGTTAGTTGACGCTTGGAATGAAATCCCGAAAACAACAATTGTCAATGGTTTCAAGCATTTATTTAATTCTAAAGAAGAAACCGAATTTAACCATCTACCAATAGATTTATTTGATGAGAATGATGACATACCTTTGGCCAGATTATATAATTGTACTTCCAATGATAATCTTAAAATCCCTTCCTTCTACAAAAGACTGTTGCCTACAACATCTTTATCTGAAAAAGAAATTAACAATTGGGCGGAAGGCCAAGAAGAAAGCAGTAGATCATTGATAACGGAGGATGACATTTTACTGGAGAATAAGGGTAATTGAAATAAAAACACCAAATTTAAATTGGGCTGAAAGTAATCTAAGTAAATGTATCTGAAATTTTGATTTTAAGAAAAATTCGCGAAAAATTTATATTGAAACAATTATGCTAATTTGTTTAATCATTAAGTTAATTAAATAATCGAAATAAATTTTTTTTTTTAATTTTATTTAAGTTACTATTTCCGAAAAATTGCATATTAGAAATTATACGAATTAATTAATTAATTGAAATTAGAGTAAAAAATTATTAATTGATGTAATAAAAAAAATATTTTGATGTGAAGTTAATAATTTTGTATTTTTTAATATATATTTTTTATGTATTTTATGTTATGTTACATTTTATTAATAAAATAAAAAAAAACTAAACAATTAAAATGAATATTTTATCAAAAATTTAACTAAAACCAAAATATTTAAAATGTTATCACAGTGTTATGTATTGAGTATATATCTCCCGTGTATCAAAATTATATGTTTGGAATACCATCATATTCCCGAACGAAAAAATCCTCCAAAAAAATATCAAGTAAAATGCCCAATCGAAATGGTTAGACGCCATTAAATTTTTGTTTACCATCCTCTAAGCCAGTGCTTCTCAAACTTTTTCATACTGCTGCCCCCGAAATCGAAAAAAATAAAATCCAGGGCTCCCAAAAATGTTATTTAATGAATTTACAGCTAAGCATTTTGAGCATTCTTGTCCGAGGATCCCAGATATCGCACATCCGTGTCCGACCAATTCAAAAAAAAAACAACGAGCGAGTTCACCCTCAACTCGCAAAAGATTTATGTGAAAACTTTTATGTATAAATATCTATTGAATCATTTCAAGCCATTTCGATGATACTGAAAAACCCCTGCATAAAGACGGCTGATGTTCGCTCAGTATACAAGCTAAAATACATTTTTGGTTCAAAAAGTCAATAAGTTATTCGATTTTGAATTTGGAGGACGAACCTTACTGACATTAATTGAGCATGACCAAAGTAGAGTTCTTTAAGTTAATCACCTAAACCTGCCATGTACGCTTTAAAATATATCATTATTCATACACGGCAATCTTGTTCAAGAGTCCATAATAGTGAATGACCCCGGGCAAACCCGCTGAACAAAGCAAATACGCATCGCTTTATCATTGATCAATTTAAAATAAATTAAATAAAGCGTTTCTATTAGGGCGCAATGTTGACCGTAAACTCATAGCAATTGAAAAGGCGGTAGGTAGGGCAAAACACTAATAACAAAGCGTACCGATTAAACAATTTTAAAATTATTATTTTATTATGCACAATGTACATTTATGGTGTATATGATATATAGATTTGAAGTTCTCAACACTAACCTGATATACAACAATTTAACCAAATGAAAATTGTTGAAGCCAAATTTGACAATATGCCATTTGAAATTTCAAAATATAAAGGGCTGAAACCTTACGAGGTGATCAGAACTTCGGTCTTTGGTACCTTCAATGGGGATCCAGAAGTCATTTTGGAATCCCAGAACTTTATCAAACATTTTAGAATCCCATTTCCAATACACATGTCGAATTTCATAATAATCGGTTGAGAAATGGGCAAGTTCAATCATACTTGGCTATATTCCAGAGCTTCATCCAAAGATCATTTTAGAATGCCATTTCTAACACACATGTCAAATCTCATAATAATCGGGTGATAAATAGGCAAGTTCCATCATATAAAATATTTGTTGACTACTCACTACATCCTAATCCAACCTCAACTCAACTTCAATTCAACCCGCAAATTGACCCCTAACTTAACCTTCAAATCAATTCCCAATTCAATGCCCGTAAAAAAATCGTAAATATTTATAAAACCAGGTATTTTGGGTCAATTCGTATCAGCAGGTACCAAATTGTGCGGTTTATTAGAGATATTAATTCGAGGTTTTAGGGCTCCCTGGCAACAGCTCCACGGCTTCCTATGGGGCCGCGGCTCACAGTTTGAGAACCACTGCTCTAAGCTATAAAACGCATTAAAATAATATTTCAAAAATTTGTTCTATTTGAAAAACTTGATTTTTTTGGTATTTTTTGTTTTTAGGGATTTTTTTTTTTTTTCAAAATGTCGAATAATTTGTCTAAGGACGCGTCTGATTTCTGTGATAAATTAATGTTGAACTGCACGCAACCAAATTATCACAGCACCGGTGTGTAATAATTTTGACATGTCCGAAATAATTCTTGTTTCTGCGCCAGTGAAGTATGTTGATTTTAGTAACAAAATTTTTGTATTGATGAAATTAAATTTACGACCAATAAATTTATAATCGTTCGTAAACGTGATCATGCGAGTAGTTGATTTGTGCCGGTTCTGGAAACAGCCGAAATTTTTAGATGTACTAAAAAACAGCCGAAACTTTCGGCTGTACTAAAAAAATAACCCATTCTATTGTCCGCAAGATTCTATTAGCAGCACAAACAGAGTATTTAGCAAATACACAAACCAAAAAATCAAAGCACTAAAAAGTAAAAATCTATGATAAAAAGCAGCCGAAACTTTCGTTACCTACGAAAAATATATCATTCTATTGTCCGTCAGATGGCATCTCAAACAGAGTATTTAGCAAATCCACAAACCAAAAAAAACAAAGTACTAAAAGAAAAAAAGCAACAGCAGCACAAGCATAGTATTCTGATAGCAAGCATAAATTTAACAAATTAACAAACTAAGAGAAACTTTTGGTTGTACAGTACGTGGCCAAATTAATATTAACTTTTTAAATTTGAAGTATTCAACGGAAATTTGTTTAAAAAAGCACGGCTTCTTTAACTTAATTGATTAAAATCGATTTATTAACTTTTGTAATATTATAAACAAACACAAAAAATAACAAATGCAATCGGCTTAATATTTCATCCAACTTCCATTGTTTTTAAGCAAAACTGAAACACGACGCGGCATAGTGTTGATCGAGTTTGTTGGTGTCATTGATTAAGGGGTCATTATACATTAAGTATTTTTAATTACCTCAATCAACATTGACCTTGGTTGTGATGATTTTTTTAACAATTTCTGTTTTAATACAGCCCAATCTTGTGAATTACTCGCACAATTCAGAATGGCTATTTTTTTTGCTAGAAAGTCCAGAATCCATTTTGCGATGTGGAATAAAGCTCCAAATTGGTAAAAGATGCAGTTTTGATTACGGTGGAGCATTTCTGGAAGTTCTAGTATCAGCACTCTATCCTGGGGCTGAATATATTTCTCGGCGTTCATCGTTCCCTCGACGAAGAGCAGAGGTTCTAAGCCTTTTATGGTGATACAACCCCAAACCATTACTGAAGTTAGATGTTTTACCCGTTGAGTAATGCAGCCCTCATGAAACAGTTCATTAGAGTGACGTTTAAGAAATATATTTCGCTCTGCTGCAATTTGAATCTGAGATTTGTCAGAGAAATAAATCCATTAAAAACAGTAACATTAAAAAATGATTTAAATAATCGATAAACCTTAAATATTTGATAAAATTTTCCCAATCTACTCTCGAAAACTGTTTATAAAGCTTATCCAATGCCACACGTTTGGCCATCATGACACTATTTAATTTTTGTTGAGTCGTTGGGCGACAACTTTTTATGGCGAATTCTTCAATGGACGCCATAGCGTTCTGGCAGAGATTTTGGTACTTTCTTCATTAAGAACATTATTTATTGCATTTGCCTATTTTCTACGATAATTAAGAACGGTTTTCAGAATGATTCTGCCTTCTCTTTTGATCGTAATTCGTTTTCAACCACAATGGTGTGCGCGCTGGTTAACCAAAGATGCAAAGTTTTGCTGCTGCCTCTTAATGTTTGACACTGATAACTTCGTAATTCCAGCCAATTCAGCAATTTTACATTGCGTTAAGGCTTCTTCTTTCAACTATCGTGTTACATACCGTTTTATATTCTCAGAAATGTCTTGTTTTTGTTCCATGACAACGATGATTCAATAAACGCAAAACTAAATGTCTAAACGGAATTGAAATAAACCAATATTACCTAGGCTAGGAAGCATATTAAGTACACTTCTTAAAAATAATGATTTTAATTTAAATATTGTGGTTTATACTAATTATAAATTACAATGTATCACAAATGATTGCACAATTGAAATGCCAAAAAATTAAAAATATCGAATATCGGCAAAAACGATAATAATGGGAAAATGTTTTTTCATTCAAAACAAAAGAATATAAATACTTAACAAAGCCCTCTTTTGAATTTTATAAAAATTTACAGTAATTAAAAGATATTTAAAAAAAACAACGGGCGAGTTCACACTCAACTCGCAAAAGAATTATGTGAAAACCTGCAACTATTGAATCATTTCAAGTCTCTTCGATGGGCCTGAGAACTGTTCACTCAGTATTTAAATTACGATACAATTTTTGGTTAAAAAGTCAATAAGTTGTTCTATTTTGGATTTGGAGGAAAGGTTGCCGACCCTCATTGTTTAATTGAAAATTGAAATTTATAACCGACTATATTTCAGTATAGCAATGTCTTGGTGAGCTTGAGCAAAGTACGGTTGTGTTAAGTTAATTATCTATAAACCTGCCCTGAACGCTTCAAAATTCACTATTACCCATACAAGACAATTGTTGATGATTCCATATTTAAACTTTTGTGAATGGTCACGGCAAACCAGGGGCCCTATCATGATTTCCGCTGCGAAAATTTTGTTTTTCGATATCGTGAATTTGGGATCACAAAACACGACACTTTTTGGCCATCTATTCAATAGCGAGAAAAGATCCACCAACAAAAATAAGGCGGACAATTTTCCGATTGATTTATTGTTGAGGATTGTGACAAGTTTTTGCATCTAATCTAAACTATATACAATCAAAACTAGTCTCAAAATAATGCCGCGTACGATAGCGGAATGCATAGTAAGAAAGTTGAAGCGGGTTGAAAAGAACATGATAGAGGCCTGGTGAACAAAGCAAAGTGGCATCGCTGATTTGATTAATTTGAACTAAATAAAATATGGCGGTTTGCGCTAAAAAGCACTATTTTGAATAAAATCGCAATTTTGACTGTACATAAAATCATATCAGCTGGAAAGACGGTAGCATATCTCCCTGCGGCTTCTTCCTTGCGCGTATCTTTTTATTAAATGGCGTTCGAATCTGCTTACCACTCTTAAAGCATTGCCACATGACATAACTACAGACGTTTTTCTAGAAACAGATTTTCGATTTATGATTAAATGGCTCCATATTTTGTGGTTAAAATAATGATAAATGATATAAAATAACTCAGATTATTAATTAATATTAGGAATTTTCAATAATTTAACAATTTTAATTGAAAAATTATCATTTTTCGTTTCTGCCGTTCCCCGGAAACGGATTTTGACTTAAATGGTTATTTTTCAATTAAAATTGTAAAGTTATTATAAATTTTTAATTTTAATTAATAATTTGAGTTATTTTATATTATTTATGATTATTTTAAACACAAAATATGGAGCCATTTAATCATAAATCGAAAATCTGTTTCTAGAAAAACGTCTGTAGCTATGTCATGTGGCAATGCTTTTATACTTTTTCTTTCCTATATGTCCCGCATAACCAAACTCAGCAATAGCATGAGCAATACTAAACTAAACATAAGCTGTGTTTTTTTATAAGTCTCGATATATCTATTCAGATATTTGCAAAAATAAAAAAATGGGAAATTGTAGCTACTCCTATCATCCACTTAAAAATACTGGCACTCGCAGCACTAAGAATTATATTTATTTTGACAACACTACGCCATGTTGTTTTCATTATATTTTGTTATTCCAAAAGTATAAATACATGAGGAAAAGTGCGAATACATTTTATCCATATATAAAAATGAGACGGACACACTAAAACTTTTTTTTTTTTCAAAATGCTACTATGATCTTTTAATGTTGAGCAACTTTTACGAAAAATGATAATCAGGTTCATTTTTCGATTTTTCAATTCATTTTCGGTAAAAATAGTTGTGGATTGCGGTAAGTAGTATTAAATAACACATTTTTAATATGCATCTTTATAATGGAAGGAAATAATAATAAAATTAATACTTTTATCGTACATATTCTGTCTTTTAAAATAGAGCAACAGATTAAATGTAAATCAGCTATTGGTTTCCTATTGTATGATAGATGTACTAAAAATTGACTTTGGTATGCGTCCATAGCTGTGTTTTTTTATAAGTCTCGATAGATCTATTGACGACTGGTAAAGTTTAAAAAGCGCCTTAGGCGGACAATAGTGAAGTATGTGATAGGCTGTTACAAAAATTTGTTATATGAAGTTATATGGAAATATTGTCTACTTAAATTACATTTTTATTTATGAAAATTGTAATGATTAGAAAATTAAATTAATCTCATATGTAGTTTAAAGTGTGATTTTTGTATATTTGATTTATTTGTGAGATTCTTATCATTCTAAATATGAGAAACTTGTACTTAAATATTGCAGAAATTTCAAAATGAGCTAGTGTTACCAAAAACATAAATGTTTTAAAAATATTAAATTTTATATTGTATTAGTACGTCAAAGCGTAGCAACTGTGGTCTAGTAAAGCTCGAAAAATATTTAGTGGCCGAAATATATATTTATAGTGAGTTTAACATAAAATTTCTGCAATATTTAAGTACAAGTTTCTCATATTTAGAATGGTAAGAATCTCACAAATAAATCAAATATACAAAAATCACACTTTAAACTACATATGAGATTAATTTAATTTTCTAATCATTACAATTTTCATAAATAAAAATGTAATTTAAGTAGACAATATTTCCATATAACTTCATATAACAAATTTTTGTAACAGCCTATCACATACTTCACTATTGTCCGCTGGGGCACACCGTTCCATTCGTCAATTCAGATATTTGCAAAAATAAAAAATGGGAAATTGTAGCTACTTCTATCATCCACTAAAAATACTGGCACTCGCAGCACTAAGAATTGTGTTTATTTTGACAATACTACGCCATGTTGTTTTCATATTTTGGTTATTCCAAAAGTATAGATTGTGTGATTAGTATGTCTACTTACCACCAGAGTAGATGAACGGGGTCAATTAGTTTTGTTTACATTTTTTTTATATATAGTTTGGCCCAAAACAGCTCTATTAAAATTTTAAAAAAATCAATGAAAATTATTATGATACGAAATGCAAATTAAAATAATTGATTAACAAATGAATAATTATTATATTTTTAACATAAAATAAATAGAAAAGCCTTTGGTTTACAAGAATTTGATGTTCAAACACCGAACATTATTTGAGTTTTGTGAGGTTATGTCAGATGCTTTATGTTTGTTTTTGTTCAAGAATTTAAATTTTTCTTCAACATTGCTATTAGGAGCTCCTTGCTGATCATTGTTTTTGTGAAATTTGTTATCCCAGGCGGCTTAAATGGTTCTTTTAACATAAAATGTATAATACAAAACTTAAATAATTAATGATTTTATATTTCGTTTTACTAACAATTGTAACGGCGATCCGATTATTTTATGTTAAAAATAAACAAATCCTTCTTTTGTTAACGAATATCATTTGATTATTATTCGCGTCGAGGTAAATTTCATTCATTTTTTTAATTTTTTGTTAGAGCTGTTTTGGGCTAAAATCCATATAAAAAAAAATGTAAACAAAAATTTTGACCCCGTAACGTCGCGACGCCTCGTGGAATAAAGGTTGAACTGATGTATTAAAACATAATCTATAAATACATGAGGAAAAGTGCGAATACATTTTATCCATATATAAAAATGAGACGGACAAATTAAAACTTTTTTTTTTCTTTCAAAATGCTACTATGATCTTTTAAATGTTGAGCAACTTTTACGAAAAATGATAATCAGGTTCATTTTTCGATTTTTCAATTCTTTTTCGCTAAAAAAAGTTGTGGATTGCGGTAAGTAGTATTAAATAACACATTTTTAATATGCCTCTTCATAATGGAAGGAAATAATAATAAAATTAATACTTTTATCGTACATATTCTGACTTTTAAAATAGAGCAACAGATTAAATGTAAATCAGCTACTAAGTAGTTTCCTATTATATGATAGATGTACTAAAAATTGACTTTTGTATGCGTCCATGCTAAAATACGAATTTTTAATTTGTGTCTTTACTCATAAAAGGGAAAATCTGTAGTCTCGATAGCATATCTGGATAAAAAGCAAGATTTTCATGTACAATTAATAAGTTATGTAATTCAGGGAAATGAATTAAAAACGATAAACTGTTGAATAAAATGTTATTCTTGATTAAAATAAACTGAATCAATTGCAGTTTAACCACAAAAATAGAGAACATCTGGATGCGATCTATTGAGATCTATCGAGACTTATAAAAAAACACGGCTATAGCATACCGATTAAACAATTTCAAAATTATTATTTTATCATGTATCAACGGCTCCGGGAATTCTAGTCAAAAACATTTCAGTCAAAAAACAAAAGGCATTTCAGTCATAAAATTTCCCATACAAATATTATGACTAGAACTCCTTTTAAAAAGGAACTTCAGTCCAAAAAAAAAGGTATTTCGGTCAGAAAACAGTTTGACTGAAATGCCCTTTGTGTTTTTGGACTGAACGACCTTCTTGAAAAGAATTTTAGTCACAATTTTTTGGACTGAAATACCTTTTGTTTGGTTAGTTTTTTTGACTGAAATGCCTTCGTAGCCCTATATGTTAGCTCCGGCGCACCAGTAAAAAGCATTTCAGTCAAAAACAGAAAGGAGTTTCAGTCAAAAATTAAACGGCAGCTCAATCAAAATAATTTGAGACTGAAATGCCTTTTCAGAAGGAAGTTCAAGTCAAACTTTTTTGACTGAAATTCCTTTTGCATTTGTGACTGAAATACCTTTTGAAAAGGTAATTCAGTCAAACAATTAAAAAGGAATTTCAGGCAAAATTGTTCTTGGGGAATTCAGTCAAAAACAATTCAGTCAAAAAACAAAAGGCATTTTAGTCATAAAATTTCCCATACAAATATTATGACTAAAACTCTTTTTAAAAGGGAACTTCAGTCCACAAAAAAGTATTTCGGTCAGAAAATAGTTTGACTGAAATGCCCTTTGTGTTTTTGGACTGAACGACCTTCTTGAAAAGTATTTTAGTCATAAATTTTTGGACTGGAATACCTTTTTTTGGTTAGTTTTTTTGACTGAAATGCCTTTATAGACCTATATATTGGCTTTGGCGCCCCAGTTAAAAGCATTTTAGTCAAAAACAGAAAGGAGTTTCAGTCAAAAATTAAAAGGCAACTCAGTCAAAATAGAAGACATTTATGCCTTTTCAGAAGGAAGTTCAATCAAAAACAAAAAAGGCATTCAAGTCAAAACATTTTTTATTGGAATTTCTTTTGGTTTAGTGACTGTTGATCGATGTTGAAAGGCTGAATGGGTCCGAAGGCCAAATGCCGAAAGGCCGAATGCCGAATGGCCGAATGTGTCGAAAGGCCGAATGTTGAAAAGCTGAATGGGTCGAAATGCCGAATGTGTCGAAAGGCCGAATAGGTCAAAGGCCGAAAGTCGAAAGGCCGAATGTCGATAGGCCGAATTTTCATTAAAGTTTCCTTCACTTAATTGATTGAAATGATTATTTAAAACCATTGAATTTATTTCTTAATGTAAAATAATTTAAATAAATTGAAAATACGTGCCAATAAGTCCTGTGCATGTAGCATATTAATGTAATCAAATTTTGTCGAAAAATCAAATTTATTTATTTATTTTTTTTATTATATTATAAGTAATTAATTAATGGGATCACTACATTTGCCTGGAAAAAAATCCAGAAATTTTAAAATTCAGAATAGTTGAAAAGAAAAAATCCAGAAAAACAAATTCCGCAAAAAAATCTACAAATTACGATGAAAAGCAATCCAGAAAAAATATTTTGTTTAATGGGGGAACCTCCACCAGTGGCCCTATTCTGGTAATTCCTGAGGAATAGATATTTTAAATTGTATTACAGTATTATTCCCTTTTCCCCAAAGTATATTCTGGTATCAGGGGAAAAAATTGATTTTGAAAAAATTATTCCCAATTAAAGCAGTTTTGACGTTTGTTCTTCCATATCTGTTTTATGAAAGAATTGATGGGGAATACATTTTTTAACGAAAATATTTGTTGATATTAATAAATAATTATATTAATATTGTTTGTAAGGGTCCTTCGAGGATCTTTACTTATTTTAATGTGATTCCATGGAGAACACGTACAACTAAATTTATTTCCCCTCTATGTTTATTCCCCAATTGCCAGAATGCACTTTTGGAAATGGGGAATAAAAAGTTGGAAAAATTTATCTGGGGAATAACTGCTGTAAAACTAAATATTCCCTATTCCCCGGGAATTACCAGAATAGGGCCACAGCTATTAATTTTTTTTTGCTTTAAAAATTCATTTAGTATCTGAATAATATATTTCCAAAATTTCAAGCCCAATAGAAAGTCCTAAAGGTCCCTAGAAAGTCACCGAAGTGATGCGAAGTAATATGTTCTCTTCAAGAACGAAAACATCAATCGAGTTTTTCTTGAAACATGCTGTTTTGCGCCCCGTGGAATGTAACTCAAAAAGTAATGGACCAATAAACTTGAAATTTTGTACACATATTCTTTAGCTTATCGGCCTTTGCACAAACCTAAAATTTCGTATAAGTTGTTTAAATAAATATTGGTTTTAACGAGTTGTTTATAAAAAAACGTTTTTTTTTTACTTTTTGACCTCAAATTGTCAATTTTATTTTTTTTTACTACATTTAGGTTCATGCAGCGGAAAGAATTATTTTAATGAAAAAAATTTGTTTCGTTGATTTTAGTTAACTACAAGGACCAGGGCGTTTCACGGCGCAAACTCTAGTACCCAAGTTCGAGCAACTCTAGCGCCGCAATTTTTTTTTTCCACTCATAAAAAAAAAAATTGTATTCATTTGAACGTCAATATTATTATGCAATTTGTTTCATTCTAACAAATGTTCTCAATTTTTTGTGAAAAATTACCAGTTGTTTGGAGGAGGTGCCCTCCTTAAAATAAATGAAAAAAAATTAATTTTATTGCCATTTTTAGGGGATCGGGATATTTGGCTGCAAGGCAAAATCTTGTTTTGCCGTTCAATCTTGTTTTTTGAATTCTTACTGTTTTCCGAAATAATTATTTTGATTATTTTATAGTGAAATTATTAATATTTAGTAAAATGGTTTTTCTGGGATTGATATAAAATATTGCATTTTAAAATCTTCTTCTTCTTCTTCCGCTGGCGCTACATCCCATGTAGGGATTTGGCCGCCTCAACGATGCTGCTCCAAATAATTCGATCCGCCACAAGAGAACGCCAGACACGGTGACCGAGTGTGTATAAGTCCCTTTCAACGTCGTCCATCCATCGGGTAGGTGGTCTCCCACGAGGTCCTACTTTCGTTGGTGCCGACTCCAAGGCCTGTTTGGTGGTTCGATTTTGTGAACGAAGTATGTACCCAAGCCATCTTAGCCTTGACGATTTTATGAATCCAATGATGTCAACTTTATCGAGATCATTTCTGATTTCGTGATTCATTCGCATTCTGTAAGTCCTTCTTTAATGGGACCGAGAATTCTTCTTATGATCTTACGCTCAGTTACAGCGATTTTCTGGATGTTTTGCGGTGTCAGTGTCCAAGACTCGCAACCAAAGGTGATAACTGGTCTTATCAGCGCCTTGTAGATGTCCAATTTTATTTTGCGCGATATATGAGGAGACTTGAAAATGTTTATATTGGCGTAAAATGCTCGGTAGCCTGCTGCGATCCTCGATGAAATGTCCACAGAAACGGAGTTTTGCTCAGTGATCAGTGATTCTAGATATTTGAACTCTTTCACCTTTTCATATTGAGTATCTCCTGAAATGAAGTCCCCACGAGTCTGCCTTCTCGCGGTCATCATGTATTTGGTCTTCGCTTCATTGATCTGAAGGTCTATTTGTTGGGCTGTTAGTTTTTGAGATACCTTAATTTTACTGAGCGTATAATGCTATCAGAATATTAAAAAAAAACACTGTACTACTTACTATCCATGCTATCTGGAGAGGCTAAAATATGTTTTGTTCGTAATCATTCTCAAAGCTAATAATTATGATAATACAATTTAAAAAAATAAAATTCGCCTTAATTTCAGTTCGTTAGAATAAGCCGTTTGGTAGAAATAGCTGTTTTTAATAGACTTTTGGTACATTATAGAAGAATTGACAAATCTTCGAAACTAGATCGAATTTTTACAATCTGCTTTTTTGTATGATAGGTAACCTATCATACGCCATTCACAGATTGTATTTTAAAATCTTGCAATTACAAAATCTTGCTTAACAAAATAGAGCAATTATATTTTTTTAGTACACACCTTCGGCCTTTCGAACTATTCGGTTTTTCAACACATTAGGCCTTTCGACACATTCGGCGTTTCGACCCTATTCCGACTAATTCAACTTAGAATTGTATAGGCTAACGGCTTCGTTAACTCTCACGGACACGCGGGAGGTCGCTGCGCTTTCCCTCGCTTAGCCCTCCGAGGGGCTTTAGATTTGAACTTCGGGGGACGTAGGAGCCGGGATCAGCAAACATGCCCCACTGCATCCTGCACTTAGGTGCGGATTATATAGAATATATTAATGCCACCTACTAAAAAGAGAAATAATTGCACTATTTTGTTAAGCAAGATTTTATAATTGCAAATAAATACGTGGAATTGACCATGGATCCACGATCAATTGTCCATACGATCAATTGTCCACACGTTCAATTGATCCACGATCAATAGTTGATGCGACCAATTGTCTCCACGATCAATTGTCCATACGATCAATTGTCCATACGATCAATGGTCCTTACGATAAATTGTATCCACGATCAATGATTCATACGATCAATTGTATCCACGATCAATTGTTTCTACGATCAATTGTATCTACGATCAACTATTCACGCTCAATTGTAACACGATCAATTGTTTACGGTGCGACCAATAAAATAAACCAAACAAAAGGTATTCCAGCAGAGCCTTCTAGAGTATAGAGCCATAATCATTATGACGTATTTTATCGAAGCTTTTTTAGTGGTATAACTTTTCACTAATTTCCATAGGAATCCATAGTAAAAATGGTGTTTTTTAGCTTCAAGTTTTTCAATGAAAAAAGCAAATATGTTACAAAATTTTTATACAAAAGTGTTCTACATATATTTAACAGCAATATACAAGAAGGGTATATTGGTATTAAGTAAATATTAATTGCAGAAATATTAAAATTAAATTATTTCTAAAATATAATTTTCGAACTTTCATTTTGAAAAATACATCAAAGTTGGCTCTGACGAATTAAAATAATACTTGCTAAATTTATCTTTAGTTTTACTAGTGTACGTTAGATGTCTCAGATTTATACAGAAAAATACGAAAAAGATTGTTTAATCACAAAATTATGACACGTTCTTAAATATTTTGTGAATTTGTTTTGCTTTTCCTACAACTTTTGAACTCAAATTTCCCCAGTGGCCCTATTCTGGCTATTCCCTGGGAATTGGGAATTGGAAAAATATTGCTATATTTCGAAACTTCAATAATTCCCAATTTCTTATTCCCCAATTCCCAAAAGGGTATTCTGGCGTAATTGGGAATAATTTCTAATGGGAAAAACATTATTTCTAATTTTGCAGGCACAATTATTTAAAAATTTTATTTTATACATATAAAATCAAACTTTACCGATACTACGTTGTAAATAAAATAATGAAAACACACAAAACAACCAGTTTCATCTAATTCCCCAAAAAAAATTTAGGGAAAAATAAACGTCAAAACTTCTATAAAATGGAATTATTTTTCCCTACATTCAAAAATTCCCAATCGCCAGAATACACTTTTGGAAAAAATAATTCCCAACTGCTAGAATATTGTCAAAATATTTCAATTCCCAATTCCCAGGGAATAGCCAGAATAGGGCCACAGGTGGCAATTTTTGGTACGAGTTTTCAAAATGTTTACTGCCCACTGCCATCTATGTATATTGACTTAATGCACACGATTTCTAGTAAGCTTTTCTTTTTAATTTGACCAGAACGCTGTTGTTATGAACTTTTTTTTATATTTTGGTTTAAATAAATCAATTATTACAAGAAAATGAAAACGATTTACTTAAACAATATTCATATACATATGTTGAAATTCAAACATTTATGAAAATATTTCAGAAATCATAATTAAGAATTTGCAACGTTTTCATTTACAAATTTTTTGTCTTAGGAAAAAAAGTGATTTCCCATATGTTTTATGTGTTTTACTATGGAAATTTTGGTTTTTTCGTCGTTTCTAATTCCCTTATAAAAGCTTCGTTTTTTAGATTATGGCTTGTATAATCAAGGTTGCTTTGATTCCAGTCCAAAAATTTGTGACTAAAACACCTTTCAAGAAGGTCGTTCAGTCCAAATGCACAAAGGGCATTTCAGTCAAACTGTTTTTTGACCGAAATACCTTCTTTGTAGACTGAAGTTCCTTTTTAAAAAGAGTTTTAGTCATAATATTTGTATGGAAAATTTTATGACTAAAATGCCTTTTGTTTTTTGACTGAATTGTTTTTGACTGAATTCCCCAAGAACAATTTTGTCTGAAATTCCTTTTTAATTGTTTGACTGAATTACATTTTCAAAAGGTATTTCAGTCACAAATGCAATAGGAATTTCAGTCAAAAATTTTTGACTTGAATACCTTTTTAGTTTTTTGATTGAACTTCCTTCTGAAAAGGCATTTCAGTCTAAAATTATTTTGACTGAGCTGCCTTTTAATTTTTGACTGAAACTCCTTTCTGTTTTTGACTGAAATTCTTTTGACTGGTGCGCCGGAGCTAACATATAGGGCTACGAAGGCATTTCAGTCAAAAAAACTAACCAAACAAAAGGTATTCCAGTCCAAAAATTTGTGACTAAAATTCTTTTCAAGAAGGTCGTTCAGTCCAAAAACACAAAGGGCATTTCAGTCAAACTGTTTTCTGACCGAAATATCTTTTTTTTGGACTGAAGTTCCCATTTTAAAGGAGTTTTAGTCATAATATTTGTATTGGAAATTTTATGACTAAAATGCCTTTTGTTTTTTGACTAAATTGTGTTTGACTGAATTCCCCAAGAACAATCTTGCCTGAGTAGTGTAAAAGCGTATGTCCTGGAACAGCCGAAATCGATTCCAGCCGAAAAAATTTTTACATGTAAATTACAACAACATAAACGATTACGTATGTTTTTACTATGGGCATACTACAGTGTAACCCCGGTAACTAAATCTCTATATAAAATGTAAACGTAAGTATATAATTTTATTAAAAATCCGTGGTTCAACTGTACATTAACTGTACAATATTTTTTTAAGACATTTTGTTAGATGGCAGCACAGTCATAAACTTTAAGCTTTGAACTTTTTAATATTAATTAATTTTTCGATAGATGGTGCACATTTCTTACAGTTTAATTATCAACCACGATAACTAAAACTCTATATAAATGTATCTAAAATCAGGTATTCAACTGTAAATTATTATTATTTTCCAACTTTATCTGTAGGTGTCACTTTAAAAGCTTATTTTATGTACATGGTTTGTAACTTGGTTCAATATACAGTTTTATTATCAACCACGATAACTAAAACTCTATATGAATTTATTCAAAATCATGTATTCAACTGTATATTGTTATTTTTTAAAACATTATCTATAGATGTCACATTTCAAAGTTTATGTATATTCTGTAAACATGGTTTGTAACTTAAACGAATAATATTTATTTTTTAATTGAAATTGGATACTACAAAGTTATAATAATATTTATAATTTAACCTTGGCATTGAAAAAAAAAAACTAGTTCATCGTACATTAAATAAAAACTGTAAAATGATATTTGTTTACAAATTTTTTTTAAAGGTAATGACAAAAAAAAAAAAAAAATCATTTACATACATATATAACAAAAATCAATGTGAATAAACTGTAAACGTAATGAAAATTTATTGCAATAAATGTATTCACGATTAAATTGCGATCATCATTTTTTTTTTTTTTGTTTTTTTTTTTTGAAAGGTAATGAAAAAGTATAATAACTTATACAACGTATTGTCGTGTGGTGTAAAACATCTACTTATAATTTTTGAGTTACCTATTATTTTAAAAGTGTTGTGATCATAATAAAAGTGAAAAAATTCATATTTTTGAATTAATCTATTATTTTAAAATTAAAAAAGTGAAGTGATCATAATAAAAGTCAAAGAGAACATTTATATTAACAAGATACATTGGTTTTTATATCTAATCTTGTGAGATAGTAAAGAAAATTTGAAGTGTGAAACAAACTGTTAAGAGTGAAATTTTATAATTTACCTAATTAACAAAATAAATAAAATTTCAACATATTTAAATACTTAGTCGAAAAAAATTTTAAAGTAAGTTACAATCATACATTTATTTAAATGATATAAAATGTTTTAACATATTATTTCTTTAATATTTTCAGTTAAATAATGAATAACTGCGAAGAATGCAACAAAATGTTTTCATCAAAAGACATTTTAGTTCGCCATGTAAAGGAGCAGCACTCCCAAGATAACATGCTATGTGAAGTATGTGGAATCGTTTTCGGTAATAAACGAAAACTTGAGTACCATCATAAGAGGGTACATATTGGACCGGCCATCAACACACCTTCATCTTTTGATATTCCATCAAATTCAAGGACATCTGTAACCGCTAAGAGAAGGAAAACGGATGATGCACCCGCTGAGGCTGCTAACGTTTTATGTGGTGATTGTAATGTAAGTGTTCCAAAAAAAAATCTGTTTAATCATTATAGATCATTATTACATAAAAATAATTGTTTACAAAACTATAATGAGAATGATGATGAAAACATTCGAATCATTAGCAATGCATTTAAATCCAGAATAATTAGTTATAGGGTTTCAGATGTACCTAATAACTATATTAGTATAAATGATTTTATGTGTTCTATAAAACATAAAATAATCAAATTAATACAGCTTCAAACAGAATCATTTAAAGCTGTTAAAACAAATTTTGAATTGTTTGGTTTATTCACCAAATATGATTTGAAAAATGAATCAAATGTTAGTTCAATAAAATCATTTAATACTAAAAATGCAATTTTAACGGAAGCTACTGATTTGAATGAGATATTTTCTCAGATTGTTTGCACCCTCAATACTCTGAGTGAGGAGTTTCAGGAGAAAGAGTCTGGATGGGCTATGGACAAAGTATTGTTCATTGAAGTGAATTTTAATAAATATAGTCCTATGAGAGGGTCCTCTTACATACCTCTCCCAAAATTTTTTAAAGATAAAAAGGCTATAATCAATGTCCAAAATTCAGATCAAGCCTGCTTCGCCTGGTCGATCATGGCTAGCAAATATCTTAATGTAGCAAATCCTCAACGGTGTAATTCTTATCCTCATTATAGTTCTATCTTAAATTTAAGTAATCTTAGTTTCCCCATGCCATTAAAAGACATCCCACAATTTGAAAATCAGAATAATATAAGTGTAAATGTGTATGGGATAGAAGGTAATCAAATTGTGGGACCATTATATTATACAAATTCGAAAAAATCACACCACGTTAATTTGTTGTATATAGACGATGGTGTAAATAGTCATTATTGTTTTATAAAAAAATTAAATACGTTAGTGCACAAACAATTATCAAAAAGAACAAATAAAAAATTCATTTGTGATGGATGTTTAATTTTTTTTCATACTGAAGAAAAATTAAATATTCATCTACAACATGGATGTAACAAAATTAAATGTGTGCTCCCTAATAAAGATAATGATATTTTAGAATTTAGAAATTATAATCATAAATTACAAGTCCCATACGTGATATATTGCGACTTCGAAGCAATATTAAAACCAATTGATTCGTGTACTCTAAATCCTATAACATCATTTACTGAAAATATTTTAAAACATGAACCCAGTAGTTTTGGATATTACATTAAATGTTCATATAATGATAGTAAATCTAAATTTGTTACATACAGAGGTAGTGATTGTGGAAAAATTTTCATTGATAAAATAAAAGAGGATTTAGAAATTATATACAATGACCTACACATAAATCGAAAAATGAAAAAACTTTCCTGCACGGAGCAATTAAATTACAATTTATCAAATCAATGTCATATTTGTAACGGTGATTTTAATGATGATGAAAACTATAAAGTTATGGACCATTGCCATTTAACAGGAAAATTTAGAGGTGCTGCGCATACTAAATGCAATTTAAATTATAAGATAGCAGATTTCATACCAATATTTTTTCACAATTTAAGTGGCTATGATTCGCACTTTATCATAAAAGAATTAGGTTTTGATACGGAACAAATAGATTTAATTGCTCAGAATAAGGAGCGATATATTTCATTTACAAAAATGTTCAAAATTAATGAGATTAAAAAAATTAAATTGAGGTTTGTAGATTCATTTAAATTTATGGCAGCTAGTCTTGATAAACTAGCTAACAATCTTAATGACTCTCAATTCGATGAAGTTAGAAAGAGTTTTTCTAATCAAAATGAATTTAATCTTATAAAGAAAAAAGGTGTTTTCCCATACGATTATGTAGATAGTTTTAAAAAATATGATGAAACTGAATTACCATCCAGAAATCATTTTTTTAACAAATTACAAAATACTGATATATCTGATGAGCAATATAATCATGCTCTAAATGTATGGAAAACATTTAAATGTAAAAATTTAGGTGATTATTCCGACTTATATTTAAAATCAGATGTACTTATTTTAGCCGACATATTTGAAAATTTCCGGAAAGTTTGTATGCAAACATACGATCTAGACCCGGCCCATTATTTCACAGCCCCAGGTTTAAGTTGGGATGCCATGCTTAAATTCACCAAAATCAAATTAGAATTATTAAAAGACATTGATATGATAAATTTTATTAAAAAAGGTATTCGTGGCGGATTAACACAGTGCTCCAAACGATATGCTAAAGCAAATAACAAATACATGAAAAATTATAATAATGATATAGATTCTAATTTTCTTGTTTATTTAGATGCTAATAATCTATATGGCTGGGCTATGAGCCAATCACTCCCTTATGCTGATTTCAGATTTCTTGATTCAGCAGAACTTGATAAATTTAATTTCGATCATTTAACAGATAATGAATCAGAATCAGGTTATATTCTAGAAGTTGATTTAGAATATCCTGATCAATTACACCAAAAGCATAATGATTTACCATTTTGTATGGAAAATATACAGCCACCATACGAAAGTGCAAAACAAAATAAATTAATTGCTAACCTAGAACCTAAAAAAGCATACGTCATTCATCAAACAAATTTAAAGAAATGTATTAAAAATGGACTAATATTATCTAAAATACATAGAGTTTTAAAGTTTAGTCAAAAACCATGGCTCAAATCATATATAGATTTGAATACCGATCTTAGGACTAAAGCTCTAAATGCGTTTGATAAAGATTTGTATAAATTAAAAAATAATAGTGTTTTTGGTAAAACAATTGAAAATGTTGACAAGAGAACAGATGTAAGATTAGTATCACATTGGGAAAATATTGGAAACAGATTTGGAGCAAATACTTTGATCAGCAAACCTAATTTTCATTCTTCAGCAATATTTGACGAAAATTTGGTAGCTATTCAAATGAATAGATTATCGGTTACGTATAATAAACCCATTTATGTGGGTTTCTGTGTTTTAGAATTATCCAAAACTCTAATGTATGATTTTCATTATGATTATATTAAGACGAAGTATGATGATAATGCTTCACTTTTATATACTGATACGGATTCATTAATATATGATATTCAAACTATGGATTTTTATGAAGATATCAAGCCTGATTTAAATGAGAAGTTTGATACTTCTGATTATCCATCCAATAACATATATAATCTTCCATTAGTTAATAAAAAAGTTTTAGGAATGTTTAAAGATGAATGTTGTGGTAAAATTTTGACAGAATTTATTGGGATTAGAGCAAAATCATACTGTATAAGCTTAGAAGATGATAATGAAATAATTAAGAAAATAAAAGGTGTAAAAAAAAATGTAGTTTCAGATTCGATATCATTAAATGATTTTAAAAATTGTTTAAATAAAAATGATAATATAATTAGATCACAATTAAATTTTAGAAGTATTAGACACAACCTATATACTCAATTGTTAAACAAAGTAGCGTTATCAAATTTTGATGATAAAAGATTTGTAATTCCAAATTCATACAAAACTTTGGCATGGGGTAATAAAGAAATTGATAATTTTTATTTTAATTAGTTTAATAATACATTTTATATTTCTTAAATATAATATATATAATACATTTAATGTCTTTTAGTTTTAAATTAAAATATTAAACCAAAATTATATATTAAGTAGTTTTAATAATTAAGAAAATTTTAATAGGTAATAAAAAAATAAAAAAATAAAAAAAAAATAAAGTTTAAATTAAATCTGTTTTATTTATCCACGAGTTATGTGATGATTCAAAACCTAACCACTTAACATAAACTTGATTACCTTTCTTCTTCAAAACTTTCTCTACGAGGTAAGTGTCAGGATGATTTGTCTTTTGCAGCTCTTTTTCATAAAACCGGCCTGATATTAGCTGTCCCTTATAATCCTCAAGTAAATACGTTACAGGAAATTTGTTGTTAATACTAACAACTTTAAATATTTCAGTAGTCCAATTTGGAGTATAACCTTTTTCGAAAACGGTTTTAAATTTGCTAACTCGAACGAAATCCCCAACTTTAAATTTATTTTTTTGCATTAACTTAGGATATGTATACACTTGTTTTAAAATTTGTTTTTCATTTGCCATAGTAACTTCTACAGGTGCTAATTTAATTGTCCTATGTTTTTTATTGTTGTAATCTTTCACTAATTTTTTTAAAATATTCAGCCACTTGTAAGATCCTTGAAGACTAAATTTCCTCCACATCTTTTCCTTAAGAGTTCGATTAAATCTTTCTACTATACATGCTTTTATTGGACTAAATGTTGAATAGTGGTTAATATTTTTCTGTTTCACAAGCTGTTTGAAATCTTTATTATAGAATTCAGTTCCCATATCCGTTTGTAGATTCTTTGGTACTCTTTTACTCTCATTGAAAATTTTTGTTAAAGCACCAACAATCATCTGTGATGTTTTTTTCTTTATAGGTTCAACCCAAGCAAATTTAGAAAAAGCATCGATTACAGTTAGAAGATATTTAAAACCAGCATTTTCTCTTGAATAGGGAATCATTTCCACGAGATCTGCTTGCCATAAGTCATCAATACCCTTAATTTTAACATGTCTGCGTATAAAATTTTTACGTGCTGGCTTATGCAATTCATTCACTATTTGAATCCGACTCATTTTATGTAAGTTGACGAATTAATAATGAAAGCATATGAATTTTGGATATATATATATATATATATATATATATATATATATATATATATTTTTTTTTTTTTTTTCTCATAATGTTTAGAATTTATTTAAAACGAGAGATATCTTGGATTATGATCACTATAACATTCATCAAAATGAATGATTTTTAACATAATAAATGTTAGCTAATTTACCCATAGTGTTGAAAACAGAGAAGTAGCGGAGTCGAAAACCATAATAAGATTGTTTTGAAATTAAATACTTTTTCTAAATAATTTTATATATAATATTGTTTTATTTATTTATTTACACAAAATGAACATTATATCTATCAGATTTTACCATAATTAAGTGTTCTTTACACAAATGGTTTAAATTTTGTATTTCTCGATCATTAAAAACGTTGAATCGCTCCGGCATAAATATGATATTCTCATCAGTCTCTATTAGGATTTTCACGCCATATCTCGTGTTGACTGATTTGACTTCTTGTACCACATAGTTTCTGTTCACATCCAGATCTTCAAATTTGGTTATTTTTTTCTCAGCAAACCTTGGCACATTGTTGAGTTTTTCTAAAAGTTGTTGACGAATATCCATGGTTGGTTGGTTGGTTGGTTGTTAACAATCTTATGCTTACTATCAAACTGATAATTTTCAAAGGAGCTCGCTATAATTTATACTTATTATGGTTTAAGTTGACTTTTAAACACGCGCAGTTTCTTCCAATCTTACCACATCAGCATAAATATTACGAAGAATCGATTAAATACAAACCTTTGTCATCATATCAAGTTACGTTCAATGATTTCAACATCCATATTCGTAAAATAAGGTCAATAAACATGTTTAATCATGGTTAATCAAACAAGTCAACATGTATATGTACATCACGTGGCCCCTCTGAAAACATCATTTTCAAATATACGAGAGTTTATCTAGATCTAGTATAGATTTGTACATTGTTCGAGTCACATGCGAAATAAAAAACCTCATTTAAATGGATTCACCAGTACATCGAGAGGAACAAGGAGATACATGCGGTTTATACGGGTTAGAAGGTGGAATGAATAAGGTGCAGAGTCGGCTAAAATCATTCGAGAAGTTATGGAACAAATGGTTCATCGATCCATTAGAACTATCTCGAGCTGGATTTTACTACACAGGCGTGGACGACTGCATCAAGTGTTTCAGCTGCAAAGGAGTTCTCGAGGATTGGAATATCACCAATGAAATATGGACGGAACATGCATTTTGGTTTCCCGCATGCCGACACGTTAAAAACATTAGAGGTGAAGAGTTTATCGATAATATTCAAACCAAATGGATTCAAGACGGTGTAATTCATTGTAAAAATAATATTTAAGAAATAAAAAATTGATTTGAAAAAAGTATAAATTGTTTTTATTCATTAATTTCTTAGTGTACGAGTACAAAGTTCATTTATTAATTTTTCCTTACATAAAACTGGTATTTCATTAAACAATCTTGAATAATTAAAATAGTTATATCCTGTTACTGGCGGTATAAAAAAATCCTGTATTTGTAGAGAATATGTTAGCTGATCGAAACATTTTTCTTTGTATAAATAGAAATAATTAGCAACATCAGTCCGTACTGTTTCGCTCCAGATAATGATTGATTGCAAAAATGATGATAAAGATGAGCAGCGTTCCCATTCTTTGGAATTTAAAACGATTTTCTTCCCTCCACTCGTAAATATAATACGTCTCTCATTATTTCTGCTGGTTAGCTTTACATCACAATTTCCATTCGTTTTTGGTAATTCAGCAAAGGAAATGTTACCATTGAAGTGGTTGTTTATTGTTGGTAAATTATTGAAAATTGTAGTCGTCCACATTTCAGCACTTAGTGTATGAAATATTGTATTTTTGAACAAGATTATAGTAGTTTCAAAAGTGTTAATATCATAACCAACATTTAGATAACTTGTATGTTGATCATTTAAAAAATATGTATGAGACAACAATAAATTAGGTATGGTTGCCATCTTTTTTTTAATTAAATTATTAACGCTTTTTACTTTAAGCATATTGTTTGTGTTTCAAGGTAAATGTAAACTAGTTTTTCATAAAAATAACTTCCGTATTTATACTCTTCAAGAGTGGTACTATCCCTTTCATACATGTTAATAAAATCATATTTTATTCTTCTTATCGATGAACTTAAATAACCTTTCTACAAAATTCCTAAAACGTGATGAATCATGTTTGTTTTTGTTCTTGTAGTTAAAACCTTAGGAAATTCTTTTTTAAAAAGTTTCTTTATTTTTACATCATTTTCAATATGGTTTTTAACATTAAATAATTTTATAAATTTTTTCATTGAGTTACGTTTACATCTATTTAACAAATATACACAACAATATTGGCCACAAACTCCGGTGAATAAACTTTGTAATTGTTTATTATTGTATGTAATGCATTTACTGTTATATTTTAGAAATCTATTAATCTCAGGATATTTCGTTGGTGATCTTCCGTAAGAATCAAAAAATTCTCCACATCCATTTGATGGAAAATAAACAGCTAACCAATGTTGCCCTGGTTGATTTGATTTGTCCGTATTAATAACATATAAAGCAGGCTTTGATTTAACCCTCTTTGGGATTGTGTTTATTGCAAAAACACCTTGAAAATACTTCTTAGTAAATTTATGTGTTTTCAATGCTTGTTGAATATCTAAAGTAGTTGTTGTATTGGCAATCATCATGTGTATAAACTAACTTTTTATTTAGGATATAAGAGGTATTTATATTATTAATAATTCGTTACAATATTACGATTTTTATCTATTTCTAGAGTTGTATCATATTCCAAGTACACTAAACATGTTTTAGTTGTCTTAAGAGCTTCCCCAAATCGTGCCTCGAGTCTTAAACTTCCTTGATTCATTAGAGAGTTGCATGATAAAGTACTTGACATGTCCGAAGTTAGATCAAAAGCTAACAGGAAATAGCCATTCTTGAACATTTCTTTGGTAATCAAATTTCCTTGAGGTGTGTGTAAAATTCCACTCGATGTAAATATTGTTGAATACGCTCTAGCGTAACTGGACCCATCTGCAAAATTCATTTCAATCGGTGCACTAGGAACTTGAACCCCATTTATATAAATTGCGAACGATGTTATTTTATTATTTTTAAAATTATATGGATTCTTAGATCTTTTCCCAGAATATGCATCATTATCTACCATTGTAAATATTAGATTTGTTGGGAGCTGTCCTAGAACAATATTATCTAGTGAAATTGAGTTTCCTCCGGCAGGAATTGTAAATGATTTAATTTCGTTACGCTTATAGTGATATTTTGCTGTTGTATTTTCAAGCATTTTATGGTGTGCAATTAAAATATTTGGATTTACATGAGCATGTCTCAAGTAAAGTGTAGCTTCTGTAATTTTGACAATCGAAGTATCTGTATCAGCACCGAGTAAATAAAATTCCGGTTTATTCAATGTTAACGAAATTCGTAAATCTACATTGTTTAATAATAGCAAAGGTTGATTGAGCATGTCAGCATGCAATTTTCCATATACTTCTACAATTCCACTGTTTTTAGTTAATGCTGTTCTTAATTTTAATCCATCGTTTTCAGCAAGATTATCAAGATTTTTTGTCTCCAAACTCCATCCTGATAATTGCAAATGTGTTTTGTATGCATCATCACCATAATTTAATAATTGTTCTAAATATGCTCGATAACTGTAATTCCCATCTGTTGAATTTATATTCTTTCCGTTTAAAGAAATATTGACTTGATGAAACAGGGAATGCAGCATATTGTTAACTAAACTAGGCTGATCTTTGTCGGCCTCTACATATAATTTGCCATCATTTTTAGTTACTTGAAATTTCAGACATAAATTTATTGATGATAAATCTAAATATGAATCACCATGACTGTAACAAGCAAATTCAATAACCGACTGATTTTCTAAACTGGTTATAGGTTTGTATGCTACTTCTTCATTTTTTAAAATACTTGTTTGAATTGAAGGTGGTTGAAATAAATCTAGCTCCGATTTCATGCATTCTGTAAACGCCATTATGTAAAAATATCAATAATCCGTTTCTTGTTTGTTTTATTTTTTAATATATTTTTTCTCTTTTTCACGCTGTCACGAACAACTCTCAACTGTTTACAACGGCTTTTCAAGCAGCCTTTTATTGATTTTTTAGCTCCTGTACCAGACATTTGTTTAATTTTGTCTGCTGCTTTATCTCGTAATTTATCAACCACTTGTATTGATCTATCACGAAGTATTTCATTAATCGGCTTTTGTGTCTGAAGAATGTCTGAACCAACTTGAAGTGCTTCACTTGTTAAGCCATGAAGGGCTGATGTTAATATTGGTTTTAAGTAACGGAATATTCCGCCGAAAAATCCTCCTAATCCTCTTCCCTTTTGATATACTCTTTGAGATCGTAATAGTGGACCAAAATCTTCATTGTTATAGCCACCACCGCCGGATTGGTTAGCGTAGTACTTTGCGTAATAGTTATCCATTTGTAATTAATGAAATCCGTAAGATACCTCTTTATATACCTTTGCGAAAGTGAAGTACTAGGTAGGTCATAAAAAGTCCATCTTTAAAATTAATTTGTTCACCAGTTTCATCAGTTATTAAAATACTGATCTCTGATATATTATACTTTTCAATGGGGCAATATTGAACATTATCTATTTGATATGATCGAGATATGCTTCTATCAACGTCTGTTCCTAGGGGATGCATATACAAGCATGATACAGATGCATCCCCAATAGTTCTCGGTTTGATTATATTACAATAAAAACACATGTAAAATGGAAATGGATTGATCTTAGTCTTCACATCAATATAATTATCTTTAATATTTTTTATTTTAGCTTCATTCTCTTTGGTTGCTTTGAAATTTTTAATTTCCATTTGTAAAGATTCTATAAACTCTGGCCATCTCGTTATTTTAATCTGAGAAAATATTACATCAAAAAATTCCTCAAGTGTGTACTCTTGATGACATTTTATTAAAGGGTTAACACCTTTCAACGCTGGTAGCTGAATATATGGTTCTTCTTTGTTATAATTGATTCTAACTAATTCAGTTGATGAGTTATACCGATCAAAGAAATTAGCTTCTTCGATTGGTTGATAAAATTTAGGGGTAGTTGCATATAAAAATATTATTAATTCAACGTTTAAAGGAAGTATGTATTTTGATGGCGTTTTAATTGTAATTTTTGTTTGTTCACTTATGGAAGTATGAGCAACGTTAGTTAGACCAACATACCATTTCTCATTAGGATCCAAATTTATAGTGTTAGGAAGTTTAACCGTGAACCTCGATAATGAATTGTTTGGGTAATATTTTAAAGAACTGTTACTTAAAAGAGTTACGTGTGTGAAATTATCCATCACTGTTCTCATTAATAACTAATAAATTAATAAATAAAAACACCGATTTTATCCTTTATATAACTTTTTATTTTTATAATTTTTATTTCATTCTTGTCCAAGGATGTTTTCGTAAGCGTTCTTGTTCACTACGTTTTATTGTTTGAACTGTTAACGTACGTTCACTTTTCCTCTTAGGTGGGTCCTGAGATGATTGCATTGATCCTGGTTTTGGAGGCTGAAGATCTTTCCGGTTTTTAAAAATATATTTTTTTGTTGGAACAGAGATTGTTGCACCGTCTTTCATTTCAAATGTTCTGTACATGTTAGAGTCTGAAGAAGCTCTTTCCCGCAAAATTTCTTTTGGATCAATATACTCCTCAGAAACAATCCTATCATCATCATCACCATCATCATCATCATCACCATCATCATCATCATCACCATCAAATACACCGTCATTATTTTCAAATATTTCTTCTGTGTCTAATTGTGTAAAATCTGGTTTAGTTTTTTCATCAACATTGGTGTACACCTCTTCAACTTTAGGTATATCAGTTTGTGTACCAATATCAAAGCCTTCTGATGATGAATCTGTATTTGCTTCTTGGTCTGTATAAAAAATTCTTTTAGTTTGAACTCCCACTCCTTGAACATGACGTATTGCTGGTTGATGCCAATTAAACTTATTCTTATACGCATTTTTTCTCTTCATTGATGAATATGTCAATAAGTTCTGCCTATATAGATGCCACTTATTCAAATCAGATAGTTTGTTGTTATGTAGAATTGATTTCATATTTTTATCTAATTCCGATAGTTTACTATCATCAATTAAATATTTTTTAATTTTTTCGAAAATTTCTGGTTGTATAACAATCATCCGTTGTAAATTACTCATGATGACTGATTAATTATTTGGCCTATCAATCCTGATAAAATAGTACCGATTAAAACGGGTAAGAATCCACCTTTTTGTACAAGAATTTTACGCTTTGAAGAGAGACCCAGTTTTGGACAAGCCAAGCTGCGAAGTTCTCTTTTATACTTTTTTAATTTTGTTTTACACTGTTTAGAAATTCTATTGTTTCCATTTAATGTGTTCAGTGATATTTCACATAAAGTTTTTATAACTTCCGGGGGACAGACCTTAAGTAGCGCTTTTCTCGTTTGTGGGTTACACTTTTTTAGCACATGTAGAATATGTTTGTTTGCCTTCAATCGTTTCATTTTTTACACACACTTTTTTATTTTCGAATAAAATAGTTGGACAATAACATGTAAAATAATCTTTTTTTAAGATATCTGTACGGAAACGAAATAAATCATTGGCTGACTGTGTTAAATCAAATAGTAAATAACCGTGAGCTCTCGAAGTAGCCTCGTTATATACCCTCATAAGTTCTGCTGTGTTTTCAGGATATATTTGTCTTGCTAGAGAACAAATCTGAGATCTATCTCTGGGATTTTTAAAAACTACCAGATATTTACAATTTAAAGAAATATCTCGACAATATTTTGCTTGGTGAAACACATTCTGAGTTACTAAAATAACAGACAAATTATTATGATGTGAACCTTTGGTAAAAAGTTCGCAAATATTTTTATTATAAGCTTCTGTCATTAGATCATCCAATATTATGATACTTCCGTCTTCACAATTTTCGAAGGTGTCTGGGATATTTTTTATAATTTCTATTTGATTTGTTTCGTAGATATCTTGTGGTATCGCTTTTGAGTTTCCATTACACCATACAATTTTATTTACTTTTCTACCATCATTCAAATGTTTTAATAAATTTATAACGAAAGTAGTTTTTCCACACCCTGATGGTCCCGCAACCATCATTGTAAACGGTCTAACAATATACATTATTCTAATGTACCATACAATAAATGCGTACCCTTTTATAACTTCTTAATAGAAAATAATTTTATTTTCGTTAAATGTATAGTTTAAAAAGATGATATACAGATAAAGTTGGTAAAATAAAAAAATTATGATCAAGATTTCAATGCCAAGGTTAAATTATAAAATATTAATACATATAACGTACTATCCAATTTCAATTATGCAATTTTTTTCTTATCTTCTTTTCTTACTTTATGCTGATTACATTTTACAATTTTTATTTATTGTACGATGAACTAGTTTTTTTTTTTTTTTCAATGCCAAGGTTAAATTATAAATATTATTATAACTTTGTAGTATCCAATTTCAATTAAAATATAAATATTATTCGTTTAAGTTACAAACCATGTTTACAGAATATACATAAACTTTGAAATGTGACATCTATAGATAATGTTTTAAAAAATAACAATATACAGTTGAATACATGATTTTGGATAAATTCATATAGAGTTTTAGTTATCGTGGTTGATAATAAAACTGTATATTGAACCAAGTTACAAACCATGTACACAAAATAAGCTTTTAAAGTGACACCTACAGATAAAGTTGGAAAATAATAATAATTTACAGTTGAATACCTGATTTTAGATACATTTATATAGAGTTTTAGTTATCGTGGTTGATAATTAAACTGTAAGAAATGTGCACCATCTATCGAAAAATTAATTAATATTAAAAAGTTCAAAGCTTAAAGTTTATGACTGTGCTGCCATCTAACAAAATGTCTTAAAAAAATATTGTACAGTTAATGTACAGTTGAACAACGGATTTTTAATAAAATTATATACTTGCGTTTACATTTTATATAGAGATTTAGTTACCGGGGTTACACTGTAGTATGCCCATAGTAAAAACATACGTAATCGTTTATGTTGTTGTAATTTACATGTAAAAATTTTTTCGGCTGGAATCGATTTCGGCTGTTCCAGGACATACGCTTTTACACTACTTGCCTGAAATTCCTTTTTAATTGTTTGACTGAATTACCTTTTCAAAAGGTATTTCAGTCACAAATGCAAAAGGAATTTCAGTCAAAAAAGTTTTAACTTGAATGCCTTTTTAGTTTTTTGATTGAATTCCTTCTGGAAAGGCATTTCAGTCTAAAACTATTTTGACTGAGTTGCCTTTTAATTTTTGACTGAAATTCCTTTCTGTTTTTGACTGAAATGTTTTTGACTGAAATTCCCGGAGCCGTATCAACGTGTGTACATATGTGCCATTTTCACAGCTCGCTAAGATTTATGAGATATTTAATATTTAATGTATGGGTGCATTTGTCTTTGTTTAACGTACTTCCATTTCAGTTTTTTTGAATCACTTACACTACACATGCATACTTTTTGTGCCTTTTCATTTTATTCTGACGGAAATTGTAATACGAAATATATCGTATGCAAGTTTGGTGCATTTTATGTTCGTTTTTCTCGTATTTAATTTGTAATTTCGGTCGTACCGGATTTTCCGTTCCTTTTTTTACATGGAATTTTTGACTTACCCCCGCTAAAGATGTTTTCACATCAAAAATGTAAAGTTCATATCAATTTGGCCATGTACTGTAGGTACTAGGAAAAATGACAAGCATAATCAAAAGAACTTATTAAAATAAAAAATTGAAGAAAGATTTTTTTTATATTTATAAGATTTTAGTTTATGTCTTTGTGGTCGGTCGTTGACGCTCGTAGAGGATGGATGTCTTTTTGTCGTCCTCTGCATAAATTTAATTTAATTTTATTTTGTTGATTTTTATTTGTTTGCGGTAGTGTTTTGAAAAATTATACAGTGGTAGACATTCGTATAAACGCACTATGTTTTTTGAATATAGTTCTAACAGTAAAGTGTTTTGATTTTTTTCAATTAGTCTAAATTATGTCTATCATCTTAAATCTGTTGATAAGATAAACCATTAGTAAAAATTTTAATGTTTTACTTTAATAAATTGAAAAATCTAAATTTCAGGTGGACATTCGTATAAACGCACTTCTGATAATGTACTAAAATAAAAACCAAAATTAGCAATTTTTCATATATTATTTTATTTAATATTTGGTCTGGCCCCGACCTTTCTGAATAACTTCGAAAATTCGAGAAGGCATTGAATTTGTTAAATTGTTGAGGGGTTTCAGATCAATTGTGGCCCAACATTCAAGTATGGCACTTTTCAAATCTTTAATTGAATTCCTTCCTTCGAAGCATGGATCGAGGCATTGTCTTGTTGAAAATTATAATTTTTGTTGATGTTATTATCCAGATAATTTATCAAAACGTCTTCCAAAAGTTTCACGTACATACGGAAGTTCATTCGTGTCGTTATAAAGCAGATGGGAAGCTCATCGTTATAAGAAAATGCTCCGCATACCATAACACACCGCCACAAAATTACGCTTCGACCTAACGACGCCATGTTCCTCAAAATTATGCCATTAGCAACTGTAGCAGTCGGGAAAATCCAGATTAATTTTTTTTCCGTAAGAAAAAATCACACTCTGCCAATCCTTTATCGACGACATGTATTTACGAGCAAATTTGAGCGGATTATTCGTATGCATGGCCGTTAAAAGTGGTTTGATCCAAAATTTTGTCCATTTTATGTTCGGTGAACTATTAAAAATACGTGCAATGTGTCGGGTCGTCACAGGAAGATCCAATGGCCTGCATGATAGACGGTTTCGTGTATAGCTTCTTTGCGGATTAGACCTTTCTAGCGAGCTGAGATCTTGGATAGGCAATAGTCCTGATTGCAATCCTATCGAAAATCTTTAGAGGGCCTTCCCCGAAAAGTTTATGGAAATGAACAGCAATATAATTCAATTAAAGATTTGAAAAGTGCCATACTTGAATGTTGGGCCACAATTGATCTGAAACCCCTCAACAATTTAACAAATTCAATGCCTTCTCGAATTTTCGAAGTTATTCAGAAAGGTCGGGGCCAGACCAAATATTAAATAAAATAATATATGAAAAATTGCTAATTTTGGTTTTTATTTTAGTACATTATCAGAAGTGCGTTTATACGAATGTCCACCTGAAATTTAGATTTTTCAATTTATTAAAGTAAAACATTAAAATGTTTACTAATGGTTTATCTTATCAACAGATTTAAGATGATAGACATAATTTAGACTAATTGAAAAAAATCAAAACACTTTACTGTTAGAACTATATTCAAAAAACATAGTGCGTTTATACGAATGTCTACACCACTGTATTTAATTTATTTAATATATGATAATTTATTTTGTGTTAATTTAGTGAAATTACTCTAAAAGTGAAATAAGTGAAAATGTAAATATGGATAACATGCAATCCATCGGGATGCATTCAGGCAATGTTAAATTTGTAGCAATAGCATTTTTAGCAAGTACAAAAGTATTTAATTTCTTACAAGCGTTTTTTTTTTCACATGCTTCCGTAATCCAGAAAATGTTAGAAACGTACTGTCACAATTTTTATTAATTCTAGTACGACCGCGTAATTCTAAAGCACTTAAACTATTGGATTTAATCATAAATTTAGGTAACTATCGACCTCAAAAAGCACTTTTAAATTTAATTTTGCTATTTTTACTTTAAAAAAAATGATGAAAAAAAATATTCGTAGCTACAACGGAAAAACATGAAATAATTAAAATTTGCATACCTTCAATTTAGTAATTAACAAACCCTCGTATCAATTTGATTTAAAGCTGATCAAGCTGCCATTCTGCCATCGAACATATTTGTCGTTTGTATAAATGTTGTTACATAAAATGTGTTCCCCTGCTTTATGTAACGCTGCATATGCTGCTGATTTTATTACACCAGGAACTACCGAAAATAAAACAATGGTACGCTGATGATGTTGTACCAAGGTCAATCTCACAATGTCCGGTAATAGACAAGAATCAAAGTCAAATCAAATAACAGCAAATTAAATCCCTGTGATAACTCACCAGTTATTCATGTAAATCTCTTTGATTATTTTCTTTTTGTTTGTTTTTTTTTTACGTAATTACGGTGATGGTAATTTATGAATTTTAATTGTAAAGGAACAATAATATAGGAAAGGAAAAAAAATTATCTGAATTTATTAATTATATATTGTATTATTCGTTTTATTTTAATCTGTTTATTGTCCATGTGTATAACAGAATCTGTGTAAAAGTAACACGACCAAAAACAACACATGTCTACACGGTATACACTCAACGTTATACTTGGAAATTCACTAAATCAACTGTTCACCCAACAATACCGTTTTTCGCTGTTTGAGCTGCCACTTAAAACGAACCAAAACAACTATCACTCATAAGCACAGTATAGTGAAAATAATATCTCAGCTAAAATCTGACAGCTCTCGCGCATCAAAACAAATGGCGTAAACACAGCGATGTATTTAGGCTAATTTGTTTACATTTTGAGGTTAGAATTTGGCTATTTTGAATTATGTTTTTCCTCAAATTTATTCACAATAATTAATGTAATTTTAATTTAGATAGCACACTAGCACTAGAACTTTTGATAACAATTAAGATAATTTTAATGTCATTAGCTTGCCTCGAACAAATTGAAATTTAAAATCGAGTTTTTTTATTGTTTTGCTTTAACACGAAAAATGACATTTCTTTCTAAATATGCCTACTTAGTTCGTACCTTAAATGGGTATAACATTACATATCCAGTGGTGTTGTTAATATTTTTTATATTTTTTAATTTCACATGTTATTTTAGAATTTACCTATAAAATAATGAGAATTTTTAATATTTTCCAATATAAATTACATCATGTAATGGAATCAAATTTCACATATCTTTATTTATATTTTTTTTTTGTTTTTAAAACTATTACTCAGCCGACCCTTCTCTGAATTTTTAATTTATTTTAACTACTTCACTGTTGCCTGCGCACAACGATGAAAAAATGAGTTTCGCTGAGATATTATTTTCACTATACATACATTATGTTTATTTATTTAATTTCCACTTTTTTTTTCCGCCGATTTAAAAATCCACAGTTTTCACAATATAGAAAATTGCACAAAAAAAAATACTTTTGAGCTTATCCGCTGCCACCAGTGTTGCGAAACGGTGGATTGAATATTGTAAACACACACAGAATTTTATGAATATAATTAATTAACAATTTATTGATGAAATAATTATTTTTATACAATTTAGTTTTATATTAAGAAATAATGAGGAATTCATTTAATATAGGAAATTAAGGTTTTTTTAGGTTATAATTATTATGAGTATTCGTATACAGGAATTTTAATTAGAATTAGGAATAATATTATGATTTACAAAATTAACATTCACCGGTGTTATCACGTCCGAGAGCAAAACCAGAAAGAAAGTTTATTTTATTTGTATATATAATTTTACTGATTAGAATATACTCAACAACACCAACACTTACATACATATCTATGATAAAGATTTTGTAGGGGATACCGAAGATGAGTGGTACATTACAACACACTGTGTATCCGCCATGTTTTTTCTGCGTGCGAACTGTCAGAATTCCAGCGAGATTTGAATACTACTATGTATACGAATAAACTCAACCAAGCCATACACACTTACTCACCCAAATGCATATTAAGAGACAGAGAGGAGAGAGTAATTTTTAAATCGTAAAATTAATTTCAATTTTCTAGTTTGGTTTTTGGTATCGTAACCCCATTTTAACACCATAACCCCAGAAAAAAACTTATTGATATTTCGTTCGTAGGTTTTCTTCTGTATATATTATTTTTTCTGTGCTGTAAGCATGTTTATTTTTGACGTTTCTTGCTTACATATTTAGATTTAGGGGAAACAATTTCAACCAATCAAAGGAAACGTCAAATTTACGTAGTTACGAAATACGCAAATACGCAAGCTCGCGACGAGGGCTAATTCTTAGTGCTGCTAATACTTGTACTCGTACTTTTAAGCGGATGAGAGCCGTAGCTACAATTTCCCAATGTTTTTTTTTACAAACACCTGAATAGATTTATCGAGACTTATAAAAAAAAACAGCAAATTTACAAAATCGCAATTGCCCGGAAATGTGGTTTGTAAGTATTACGAGAAGGAGAAATCAAAATGTAAAACATAATGACATTCTCGGAACCAGTACCATGCTGACATTATCGACCCACAAGCGTCTCGATTTCCGGATATTGTGGGTGGCTTTCCGTTTTTTTTTAAATAAACTTTAATTTTATACGATAGAATTGTCTTATTAGGAATTATTCTAGTTTCACGAATTTTGGCGTGCGCCCTATTACCAACTCATATAGATTCTGCAGGATTTACAAGATTTTATGTGATTTTTAAGGTTACTCGAGGTTTCTATGGCATGGAGTATTATGTAATTATATATAATTACGAGTCAGAATACCGTGATTTAAATAAAAAAAATATTTATTTAATAATTTTTCTTACAATTTATTTATTAAGATGTTAAGCTAAACACGACTAAACTAGAACTAAATATTTTAACATTTAATTTTTATTCTATACAACAATTAATGCTTATGTTATCAAAATATTATAGTAGTAGTGGGGCCACTTGAGTCGACCTACATTTTTCAAGGTCATTGTTGTTGTTGTAATTATGTAGGTCATTGTTATCTAGGTCAAATTATCTAGGTCATTGACCTACTTTGTTGTTGATTATGTAGATCATTGTTGTTGTTATCTAGGTCAAATTATCTAGGTCATTGACCTACTTTGTTGTTGTTGTAATTATCTAGGTCATTGTTATTGTTATTATCTAGGTCAAATTATCTAGGTCATTGTTGTTATCTAGGTCATTGACCTACATTGTTGTAAGATCGATGACATCGGGGACCGCGCCCCCCATTTCCGATTTTAAATGGTTAATGAACTTGGCAATGAAAAATTTAATATCGCATGTGCGATTTTAGATGGTTGATAACGTAATTTATTCGAAACTTGATCAGAATAATAATTTATTTGCTTGTCAATTTATACACAATGAAAACGTAATCAGAATAATAATGAATTCTTCTTGAGTGACGTTTGATGTCCGTAAAATGATTATTGATTGACGTTTCCTGTCAATTAGTAAATAAGAAAATAATTTATTAATTGTACTTTGATGAGAATTGATAAACAATGGTATAGAACAATGAAAACGAGATCAGGAAAAATAATTGTTTTTAATTATCTAGGTGAATATCTACTTTATTGTGAATTGATAATCGTATAGAATAATGAAAACATGAACAGAAAAACAATTTTACAAAAAATTCTTTTTGATTGACGTTTTATGTTTATCCGTAAATAAGAAAATATTTTTATATAGTTGAGTCATTGACCTACTTTGTTGTCGTTATCTAGGTCATTGTTGTTATGTAGGTCGAGAAAATACTTTTATATAGTTGAGTCATCCTACTTTGTTGTTTTAATTATCTACAATGAAAACGTGATCAGGAAAAATAATTTTACAAAAATTATTCTTGATCAACGTTACCTGTTTAGCTTACAAGAAAATAGCCTTGTCTTGACGGCAAAATTAATTATAGTTCTAAAAATTAATTTTATGATCATAATTTGGAGTTATCGTCTTGACGGTAAAAGTAAACTACTACCCTCCCTCCTTTCGTCAAATGCGCAAACTAGTTATTTTGTTATTGTTATTAGACGTCAAATTTTGAAATAGGCGGCAATGAATGTTATTTACTTTTAGCACTGAAGCGAATTTGTAAAGCTTTTTAATTTGTATTTGAAAAAAAAAATTAAGAATCCAAAAAATCAAGAAAAGAAGAAACCGAAGAGTTTTATTTATTTCTAATCAGTGAATGTTTGAGCCTGCAAAATAAAATAAACGCGTACATACACAATAGAAAACAGAAAACATTCATTTTTTAAATTTTTTGACAAATTGATCGAAGCCATCCACTCGAATTTTCCGAGAAGTAGAAGTATGTTCCAATTAATTATGGGTATTTAGGATAATTAATTATAGTACTAAAATGTACTAAAAATGATTAAATTATGTTCGTATTTTACATTAGCTGTGTAATATTACACTACTAAATCAAATTATGCTCTAATTAATTATTCCGTCAAGACAAGGCTAATATTTTCTAATTCTATTTTTGATGAGAATTGATAAACTTTTAATTTTCTCAAACAAAATTTCAGGTATAAGTACAAGTGAAAAGTGTATAATTTGTTAGTTTTACTCGAATAACAAAATGGAAGGTAGACACAAAGATGTTATATTAAAAAATCTTACATCATTATGTCAGACGTTAAAATTTGAAAAGTTCGCAAAAAAATGTTTGGATAAAAATATCATTTCACGGAAAATGTTAGACATCATTGATGTTCACGACGATACCTAAAAATAAAAAATACAAAAAAACAGAACTAAAGGATCACGATCTACACACACAAAACTTATCTAAATGATTGTGAACAGCCTGCAGCATCCTTTATTGGCATCAAATTCATATATCTGAAATAGAAATAAGATATTATTATTATTGTGATTTTCTTATATAATTATTAATTTCAAACTTACCTTTTTTCGTCATTGTTGACAAATTCTATTATATAATTTTGACAGATGGTCTTATTCACAAACAAAAAATGTACTAAAACAATTATATATAAAAAAGGGGTAATAGAAATTATAAGTTCACTTTTCAAAAGCTTGTATACTTTTACACATTTAGGTTAGATGGCACTTTGCCACATTTTTTCGAATTATGTTTTTTTTATATAAAATTGTTTTAAAATGTCAAAAATAATAATTGTAAAAAAAAAAAAAGAATTGTAAGTCTAAGTAGTCAGTCGAGAAGATTCCGTGAAAGTGACAAGTTTAAAGGTAAAATAAAAAAATAAATAAATAAAAATAGTAGTGATTCAAAATAAAAACAGCCGTGATTTTATTATAACCGAAGCCGAACCAAGAAACTAAGGGAGAAATTTGGAGACGATATATACCGTATCGTTAATACATAATTTATTACTGCGCTTTGATATTGGAGCTTAACAACGAGAACGAGTGATTTGTACCTTACAAGTGCAATAAAAAAAATAGAAGTTTTCAACGGAGCGCATTGGTCACAATTCTGTTTACCTACGTGCTGGATACAGATATTGTTCATGGTCCTTCGAGCCGGATTGCTTTCCAAAATACAGCAATTCAGAAACAGTGAGTAATTAACGGTATAAATAAACACCTCGGTATAAACAACACCTAACGGTATAAATAAACACCTTACTGTTTACCTCGTGGTTTTTCCATTTTTTGCCAAACTGGTTTTTTCTATCGACTATTGTCTAAATATAGCGATTGAATTCAAAAATATTAAACCATACGAGTATAATATATGTATGTATGTTTTTATAATCCGTAATTATTAAATTCGTGTATTCCGAACATTTGTGAACAATTTGTGAAAAAGTGAAAATTAACAGTGAACAATAAAATGGCGGAAACAAGAGGGCTTAAACGCATTGTCAAGGCCATGGAGAGTATAAAGACGGATGTAACGGTGATAACAGAGGATACATGCATTAGCAAGATTAGAGGATATTTGACTGCTTTGTGTGGGGAATGGAAAGAATTTCAAATTCTAGAAGAAAAGTCAAAGGGCAATTTTGGTGAGGCAAACAATGAGTTGGTAGCGAAAATTGAATCATATTACTACGACCTGAAATTAAAACTAATTATGTTAGAAAAGTCACACGAATTAGCTAACGAGAATCACGGAAATCATTCGATGGATGAATTGGTGTTAAATCAAACCAATTTCTTGCATGAAATGTCAGCAATTAATAAACGCGAAGGTGAAGTACGTTTGCCGCGAGTGAATATTCCGCCTTTCACAGGAAGATATTCAGAATTTCCTTCGTTTAAAGATTTATTCGAGGCGTCAATACACAAGAACAAAAATATATCAGATGTGCACAAGCTTCAGTATCTAAAGGGTTTGCTGAAGGGCGAAGCATACACTCTGATAAATCATATTGCGGTGACAGATGTCAATTATTCCGAGGCGTGGGAGAAGATAAAACAAAGGTACGACAAACCTAAACATGTGATTTCTAATTTGCTGAAACAATTCATGGACCAGCCAGCTTTACAACATAGTTCAGCGAAAGGACTTCGTGCTATTGCGGATACATCAGATGAAGTCGTACGAGGTTTACGGGTTCTGGGTAGTGACGCGGAGTTACGTGATCCATGGCTCATACATATATTGGTAAACAAATTAGATGCTGATTCCAGAGAAGCATGGGCACACAACTCAACTGCAGACAATTATCCAACGCTTAAACAATTTTTTGATTTCTTGAATAACCGATGTGACACTTTAGAACATTTAATTCCATCTCCGAAGGTTAAAGTGACGGCTCCCAAGAAGGTGGGTGCCATGGTATCACAAGCAGCGATTGGAAGTAATTGCGTATTATGTTCAGGGAATCATTATATTAGCAAATGTGAAAAATACCTCGACTTGTCGATTACTGAACGCAAGGAGTTAGCAGCCGGGAAAAGGTTATGTTTCAACTGCTTGTCTTCGACTCATCAAGCAATTGCATGTCGTTCCAAATTTACATGTCGTATTTGCAAGCGTAAGCATCATGTAACGCTTCATATCGAACAAAGTGCTGAGGTTAACGAAAATAAACAGAATCAAGAGAATAATTCTGATAAAACATCAATGTCTAATCATTCTAATGTATATGTTACAGTGAAATCGCCAGATTATGCAACAAGATCGTATCAGGCTATTCTACCAACAGCAGTGATTTTGGTAGAAGACAAGTATGGACAAATGCAGAAGTGCCGAGTTTTATTAGATTCCGGTTCCCAATCGTCTTTTATTACGGAGAGTTGCACACAGAGATTAGGTTTATTCCGTGATAAAACCAACATAAATGTGACAGGATTGACAGCGGGGAATTTGATTTCAAGGGCAAAAACAGTGATAGTGATGCGATCTATGTATAGTCGAAGCATGACCACCCAAGTTGAAGCGTTGATATTGAAGCAGTTACCAACACGAGTACCCAATTCAAACATCTGCGCTGGGGAAGAACAAGCTTTAAGGGATCTAGATTTAGCAGATCCACAATTCGATAAGCCGGCAGCCATAGATATATTGGTGGGAGCCGACAAGTTTTTTGAGATATTAGAGACAGAACAAAGGCGATCAAAGACATTGATTCTACAAAAAACTATATTTGGATGGGTGGTCTCAGGTCAACCCTTAACCACGAGCATCGAGAATACAGACAGTTTCACGGTACAAACGAGAGATGATTCAGATTTGGAAGACGAATTAAGAAAATTTTGGGAAATAGAAGATCTCCCAAACACCAGCACTCTAACTCCAGAAGACGTCGAATGTGAGCAGATATTTGTGAATACGCACCAGAGAAGAGCCGATGGCAGATACGTGGTTAAATTACCATTCAAAGGGCAAACCAGCGAACTTGGCAATTCATTATTCACCAGTACGAGGCGTTTTCTGTCATTGGAACGCAAACTATTGTCAAATTCGCAGTTACGAGACGAATATCGCAATCAAATGAGAGAGTACGTTGATTTGGGTCATATGATTGAATTACCAGATTCCATATCGCAAAACTACGATGATGCGAAAAGTTACTATTTACCTCATCATGCTGTTACGAAGGAGACAAGCACCACAACCAAAGTCAGGGTAGTTTTCGACGGATCAAGCAGAACAAGCAATGGGGTCTCATTAAACGAAAAGCTAATGGTGGGTCCAACTATACAACCGAGTTTATGGACCATATTGTTACGATTCCGAACCAATAAAATCGCGATAGTGGCGGACATCGAAAAAATGTATCGCCAGGTTGTGGTAGCGGAAGAACACAGAAACTATCAAAGAATTTTGTGGCGAGAGAAACCGGACGAGAAAATTAGACATTACAATCTCACACGAGTCACATTTGGTCTTGCGTGTTCATCTTTTCTGGCGATTAGGGCGTTGCAACAACTTGCTGCAGAATCAAAAGATGAAGAGATCAATAATTGTCTAAAAAATGAATTCTACGTGGATGATCTACTTTCGGGTAGTCATGATTTGGAACAAGCGACCACAATGAAAGAGAAGTTGACCGACGTTTTAGCAAGTGGTGGATTTATATTGCGAAAATGGAAATCCAATGCACTCCAACTCAATGAGAACCTGAGTGAAGAATCATCGAGTGACATATGTAGTGATAAAATGCCAACAACGAAGACACTTGGTTTGAAGTGGTATACAAAGGAAGATGAGTTCACATTCGAAGTGCAAGATGAGAAAGAGGGTGTGGTCAATAAAAGAAAAATAATCTCAGAATCGTCCCGAGTATTCGATCCTCTCGGTTTCTTATCCCCGTCTATTATAATTCTCAAAGTTTTATTTCAGAAACTATGGCTTTTAAAATTAGGCTGGGATGACAAGTTACCACGTGATTGCGAAGACGAATACCATAAAGTGAGAAGCCAGTTCAAGCATTTCGAAGAAATCAGAGTTCCACGGTTCACCAATCTTGAAGGTGAGGTACAGATACATGGTTTTGCTGACGCCAGCGAGACCGCTTACTGCGCAGTGATTTACTACAGAGCAGTTAGTGAGACAGGACAAGTTTGCAGTGGTTTGATAACTTCGAAAACGAAAGTGGCACCACTCAAGAAGATTTCCATACCACGACTCGAACTTTGCGCGAGTCATCTACTATCAAAACTGATGATCGCTGTGAAAGAATCTCTAAAAAGGGAAGCTGAATATTTTGCATGGACCGATTCAAAGATAGTGTTGGCTTGGTTGTCAGCATTTCCGGGTCAATGGAAAACGTTCATTGCAAATAGAACAAGTCAAATTTTAGAGCATTTTCCACGTAAACACTGGGGTCACGTCAGGTCAAAGGAGAATCCCGCAGACTACGGTTCAAGAGGTGTTAATCCAAGAGAGTTGGTCAATTTAAAACAATGGTGGAACGGTCCAGAATGGCTCGTTCGAGAGCAAAAATATTGGCCTGCAAGTGATGAGACGGAAGCAACCGATGAAACACATAATGATTTGGAACGTAGAGGGGTAAATAAAGCAACCATTACATTCCATGCGAGAGGTGATCCGAGTCCAAACGATTGGGTAGAAGAATTGTTCGAGCGTAAATTCGAGATACAAAAATTATTTCGGATAGTGGCGTATGTTTTCCGATACATTGAGCGGAAATTTAAGTGGAAGGTAAACACAACAACAGAGAATAGAACAGCGCAACTAACTGCGTCAGAGATAAAGGCAGCGAAAATGTTTTGTATCAAGAGGGTGCAAAGTGAAGCATTCAGAGATGATATCCAGCAAATAAACAGAGACAAGAGAGTGAGTAACAGATCGAGGCTGCTAGCACTGGCGCCATTTGTCGACGAAGAAGGGATATTGCGAGTGGGCGGTCGACTCCAGAACGCCGATTGTGAGTATGATTCTAAACACCCTATCATATTACCACAAAAACATATATTCACTACGAGATTGATATGGGGCATCCATTTCGCCAAATTTCATTCCGGCCCTACGCTCACATCGCATATTATTCGCCAAAACTATTGGATTATCAACGGGCGAAGCGAAATACGAGGCATCTTAAAGGGGTGCATTATTTGCAAGAGGCATTCGGCGAGAACTACAACACAAATGATGGGGAATTTACCAAGTAAGAGGGTCACACCAGCTAGGCCCTTTGAAAATTGCGGCGTTGATTTTGCTGGTCCAATATACCTAGCATCAAGAAAAGGCAGAGGAAACAAACAAATCATGAAGGGATACATCTGCATTTTTGTTTGTTTATCTGTGAAAGCCATACACATAGAGTGTGTGTCAGATTTATCCAGTGAGGCTTTTTTGGCAGCTCTAAAACGGTTCACAGCTAGAAGAGGAATACCTAAACATATACATACCGACAATGGCTCCAATTTTGTCGGAGCAAAACGGATTCTGGAAGGCGCATGTAAGTTAATAAGGCAAATTAATAACGATTATATAATTGCAGAATTTCTAAGCGAGAACGGAATAGAATGGCACTTTATTCCACCCGCGTCTCCTCATTTTGGTGGGCTTTGGGAAGCTGCGGTCAAGTCCGTCAAAAGTCACCTGTTAAAAGCAACACGTAATATCAACTTAACTTTCGAAGAAGTCAGTACATTGCTTTGCCAGATCGAGAATCTCCTGAATTCGCGCCCGCTATGTACATCTTCTACAGACGATGATTTTCAGGTGTTGACGCCAGCACATTTTTTGATTGGAACTTTCACTGGATCAATACCAGAAGTTCACATTGAGTCACCGGAGAATCGACTGTCCCGATGGCAGTTAATACAAAGTCGAATACAAACCTTCTGGAAGCGATACTACCTAGAATACATAAATAATATGCAGCAACGTAATAAATGGCAGCATATCAGCGATAATTTCAAAACGGGAGACGTCGTATTGATCAAGGAAGACAACACACCCGCATCTAAATGGCCGTATGGTCGCATAATCGAAATACATCCCGGCAAAGACGAACTTGTGAGGGCAGTGACATTGAAAACAGCATCGTCTATAATTCAACGGCCAGCGGTGAAGTTATGCAAATTACCCGTAGGTTAACGAATACTTGTTAACGAGGCGGAGTATGTTCACGACGATACCTAAAAATAAAAAATACAAAAAAACAGAACTAAAGGATCACGATCTACACACACAAAACTTATCTAAATGATTGTGAACAGCCTGCAGCATCCTTTATTGGCATCAAATTCATATATCTGAAATAGAAATAAGATATTATTATTATTGTGATTTTCTTATATAATTATTAATTTCAAACTTACCTTTTTTCGTCATTGTTGACAAATTCTATTATATAATTTTGACAGATGGTCTTATTCACAAACAAAAAATGTACTAAAACAATTATATATAAAAAAGGGGTAATAGAAATTATAAGTTCACTTTTCAAAAGCTTGTATACTTTTACACATTTAGGTTAGATGGCACTTTGCCACATTTTTTCGAATTATGTTTTTTTTATATAAAATTGTTTTAAAATGTCAAAAATAATAATTGTAAAAAAAAAAAAAAGAATTGTAAGTCTAAGTAGTCAGTCGAGAAGATTCCGTGAAAGTGACAAGTTTAAAGGTAAAATAAAAAAATAAATAAATAAAAATAGTAGTGATTCAAAATAAAAACAGCCGTGATTTTATTATAACCGAAGCCGAACCAAGAAACTAAGGGAGAAATTTGGAGACGATATATACCGTATCGTTCATACATAATTTATTACTGCGCTTTGATATTGGAGCTTAACAACGAGAACGAGTGATTTGTACCTTACAAGTGCAATAAAAAAAATAGAAGTTTTCAACGGAGCGCATTGGTCACAATTCTGTTTACCTACGTGCTGGATACAGATATTGTTCAATTGAAAGACAGCCTAAGGACCAGCAATTGGAGGAATTACTAAGGAAAATAACGTGTCGTGGTCCAGATGTGTTTGTAAAATTTCTAGATATATTATTTGAAGAGATAAACGAATTAATAAAAATTTGTACAGAGATGTGTAATATTTGAAAAATAAATTTCTGAAACATATAAAAGGAAGTGTTTTAATTATTAGTATCATACCCTGTTTGATGTGTAATCAATGTAACAATGAATATTATTCAGCCCTTTACAATGATGGTGGCAGGACCATCGGGTTGTGGTAAAACTACATTCGTGTTAGAATTATTGAGAAATTTAAATATTAAAAAAGTTTTGTGGTGTAATGGTATAGCAAAAGCTATACCGAAAGACATACTAAACAGAAAGCGAATAGAAATCGTGAAAAATGTTCCAGAAACGTTTGAAAATATTGACGACGGTACTCTTATAATATTAGATGATCTAATGACAGAGGCTTACAATAAAAATATTTGCGAACTGTTTACGAAAGGTTCTCATCATAATAATATATCTGTGGTTTTAGTAACTCAGAACTTCTTTCATCAAGCAAAATACTGTCGTGATATTTCTTTAAATTGCAAATATCTAGTTGTTTTTAAAAACCCTCGTGATAAATCTCAGATTTTATCTCTTGCCAGACAAATATACCCCGAAAATTCAGTAGATCTTATGAGAGTATATAATGAGGTTACTTCGAAGCCTCATGGTTATTTGTTTTTTGATTTGGCTCAGTCAACAAACGATTTGATCCGTTTCCGAACAGATATTTTTAAACAGAACTATTTAACTTGTTACTGTCCACTCGTACTATTTGAAAATGAAAAGTTGTGTACAAAAAATGAAACGTTTGAGGGCAAACAAACATATTCTACATGTTTTAAAAGATTGTAGCCCTCAGTTACGAAAAGCATTACTGAAAGCTTCGGATTCCGAAGTAATAAAAACAATATGTGAAATATCTCTCAACACTTTAAACGGTAACAATAAAATTTCGAAACATCAGAAAAACAAATTAAAAAAGTATAAAAGGCAGCTACGTGAGCTGATATGTCCAAAACTGAATATCACCTCTAAGCGAAAAATACTAGTACAAAAAGGAGGTTTTTTACCGGTCAGGCGTACAACACATTGAGCGCGAACTGCGAATTACGAATAAAATCCACAATGCGATATTCGTAAATAGACGCGCATAGAGCATGGCGCGAATTAAATAAACGTCAAATATAAAAAATCTTCCGAAACTTGACGTTTATTAAATTTGCGCCGCGCTCTATGTGCGTTTATTTACGAATATCGCACTGTGGAATTTATTCGCAATTCGCAGTTCGCGCTCGATGTGTTGTACGCCTAAATAGGCAGCATTCTATCGGGGGTCATTGGACAACTAATTGAGAAAGCATTATGAATAATCTAAAACGAATGATCGTTATACCACCGGAAATTTTCGAAAAATTTAAACATATTGTACAGGAAGATGAACAGCTATCATCCCTAGATAAAAATATGAAATCAATTTTACATAACAAAAACATATCCGACCTGAATAAGTGGCATTTATATAGACAAAATTTGATAAACTATTCAAACCTGAAAAGAAAAAACGCGGATCTCAATCATTTTAAATGGCATCCAAAACATGTTGAGGGAGTAGGTGTTCAAACCAAACGAATCTATATGAAGGAACAAGACAGACAGTCAGAACAACCACAAGTATTTCATAGATCAACTCAAACAATAGATATTCCTAATATACCAGAGTATAAAGGTGTAGGCGATCTTCCTAGTTCTGAATTACAACAGCCTAATGCAAGTGATACCGAAGATGATGATGAAGAAGTTTTCACCAGTAATATTGGAAAGGAATATGATCGTAGAGATGTAATAAAAATTAGAAACTCTAAGAACCACCAAACAATTGAAATGAGAAACGGTGATGTGATAACCATACCAATATTTCAAAAGCCAGACAAACCTCCAAAAAAGAATAAATCTAACAACCGGAAAGGCGCTGATGGATATATACAAACAGAATTAAATTTTCCTCAAAGAAAAAGTACCCGTCCAGCTACCGTTGAAACAATAAGTCGCAGTCAAAGTTTGCGCTCGTTACCGAAAACAAAACAAGATTGGACCAAATTTGATTGAATAAATAAAAAGTTATATAAAGGATGATAATTGTGTTTGTGTTTTCATTAATTGAACAGAGTTAACAATGGATAATTTCACTTATGTTACGCTTTTGAGTAATAGCTCTTTAAACTACTATCCCCGTAATTCTTTATCTCGCTTCACAGTTAAACTTCCAAATGTTATAACCTTTGATTCTAGTGATAAATGGTATGTGGGGTTAACGAATGTTGCCCATACATCAATAAAAAACCAAGAAGTTCAAACAAAAATTAGGATTAAGAAAACTGGAAAATCAGGTTTTGTGAATGAAAAATTAATTGATTTATTAAATGCGGCTCCAGCATTTTATGAAAAAGTTAAGGAAAAAGGTTTCTTTGATCGTTACCTGCTACCTGGGCTTAATTGCAATAAGACCATTCACTTATATTAAGAAAGATGCTAAGCCATTTATTCAACTTAAATTATTGGAAAATGTGCATGCAATACTTATAAGTAATGAGGAATATACACCTGAGGAATTTTTTGATATGTTATTTGCTCAGGTTAAAAAAGAACAATGGTCAGAGTTTATTAAATCTATTAGAAGTGATATTAAAAAGTTCGTATTAACAACAGAGATGAATACTAAAATACAACAATTCAAGGAGAAATATATTGAAGAAATTTTAACAACTCGAGATATTCCATATCCCTTATACATATGCTTTTATTGTGATATAATCAAACCTCGAATTATGGGTGATACGTCCGTCCGTTGTTTGTTTATGGCTCCTTTCGGAGCAGAAACCGATAAAAGTATACCTCGATCGTATCAAATAGATAATATTTCCTATTGAAAAACATAGTATATCTGAAATAAGTATTTTAATAACAGATGAACAAGGAGAACAAGTAAATTTTGAAGATGGTCTATTCATGACCAGTTTAGTTTTACACTTTCGTAAAGGTATATAAAGAAGACCAATGCATCGACTCATTCATTAAACAATGAAAATGGATAGATATTACACTCAATATTATTCTCTCCAGTCCGGGGGAGGTTACAACCTTGAAGATTTTGGTCCATTATTACGATTTCAAAATGGATATCAAAAGGGAAGAGGAATTGGAGGATTTTTTAGTGGAATATTTCGATACTTAACTCCATTGCTGTCGTCGGCTTTGCAAGGTAATAAATAAAGGAAATTTGTAATATTATTTGTCTTCTAGATAGTGGTAAAGGTGGTGGGCCAGATAACGTTCGTAACTTGGTTTTGAAGCATAATGTCACATTCTTTTCGGAACTTATAGCGAAATTAACTAACACAATCCTTGAAACTGGTGAATATCCTAATGTTCTAAAAATTGCCAAAGTTGTGCCAGTATTTAAAGATGGTGATAAGGATCTTGTTTCTAACTACAGACCTATTTCAACTTTGTCTGTATTTGACAAAATCATTGAGAAAATACTAAACTCACGGTTTAGGAGTTTCCTTAACAGTTCAAACTTTTTTTATGCACATCAGTATGGTTTTAGGGAAGGTTCGGGTACTGAGTTGGCACTTGTCGAAATGGCTAACATGATCTACAATGCCTTTGATCGAAAGGAATATGTTGGAGCTCTCTTTCTTGATCTAAAGAAAGCTTTTGATACGGTTGACCACCAATTGCTTTTAGATAAATTGTGCTGTTATGGATTTCGTGGAGTAGCCAATAGGTTAATTAATAGTTACTTGACTAATCGTCAACAATACGTCATGATCAACGGATCCACCAGTGATGTCTTAAATGTGGATTGTGGAGTGCCTCAAGGCAGTGTGCTAGGTCCGTTGCTGTTTCTGATATTTATTAATGATATCTCGCTATTACCTTTAAACGGACAAATTCGAATTTTCGCAGATGATACTGTAGTATTTTATGAAACAAAGGACCCTTCGACAATACATAATAGTATGAAGCATGATATGGACATTCTACTGGAATATTTCAAATCTAATGTGATCTCTCTAAATTTACATAAAACGAAATTTATGATTTTTCATTCCCCACACAAAAGTCCTATCAATTTGTCTTATTTTACTATAAATAACATTGTAGTTGATAGAGTTGAGTTTTTCAAGTACTTAGGAGTAACTTTTGACACGCATATGTCTTGGGCTGAACACACTAAAACCATCTGTAGTAAAATGGCTCCGTTAGTAGGATTGTTAAGGAAACTTTCCTTTTGTGTGCCGAGCTATGTACTGAGATTGATGTATTTTACATTTATTCACTCTAGAATTGTATACGGAATTATTGTGTACGGAACTGCAAGTCGAAGCAGATTGAAATCTTGTCAAATCATGCAAAACAAAAGTTTAAAAGCTGTTTTAAAGCTGTCTTCACGTTTCCCATCATTAGTTTTATATGAAACCGAGTCCAAGGGTATTTTACCAGTTGGTGCATTGTATGAGTACCAAGTTTCACTATACATGTACAAGATGTTAAATGTTTCTTCAGCACTCTCTAATCTTAAATTTAATAACTGTAATCATAATTATGACACCCGATTTATTAATAGTATATCATGTGGATCTATCAGTAACGAATTTGGGCGCAAATCGATAAGGTTTTCCGGCCCTTCAAATTACAATAAGTTGCCAGAATCACTTAAAGCTTCAATGAGTTTTCCTCAATTTAAGAAACAGCTAAAAATTTATTATGGAAATCTTATAAATAATTATATTTCTTAAATTTTGTAATGATTGTATTGCATTATGTAAAAAATTTATAATTTTGTATATGTTTTAAAATGTGAATTACAATATCAATTACCCTTCAAAGGACAATAAATCCATTGGGAAATTGATATTGTAAAGAGTTTAATTGTATAATTTGTAAATAATTAATAAATAAATAAATAAATAAATAAGGTATAAAAAGTGGAGTTATCGAGGCAGGGACCGATTTTCTTCGTGGAAAACCTGTTAATGAAATACTCCGTGATACATCAATCCAAATGGTCGATAAATTAAGAGATAAAGCAGCAGAAATAATAAGAAAAATGTCGGGTTCTGGAATTAAAAAACGCTTTAAAAAATCAATAAAAGGATCTTTGAAAGGAGTATGTAAACAGTCTAAAAGAAACCGTGGGGGAAACACGGTGAAAAAAAGGAAAAATATAGCAAAAACCAAATTAAACAAAAATCGTATTATTGATATATTCACATAATGTCGTTTACCGAATGCATGAAATCAGAACTAGATCTGTTTAAACCGTCATCAATTCAAACAAACATTTTAAAAAATGAAGAAGTACCATACAAACCTATCACGAGTTTAGAAAATCAAACATATATTGAATTGTCGCGTCATGGACATGGTGATTCATATTTAGATTTATCATCTATAAATTTACGTTTAAAATTTCATATAACTAAAGCCGATGGTAGTATGTATGTTGAGGCGGACAATAATCAACCAGGACTAGTAAACAATATATTACATTCACTTTTTCATCAAGTTAGCATTTCTTTAAATGGAAAGAATATAAATTCAAGTAATGGAAATTACAGTTATCGTGCATATATTGAACAATTATTAAATTATGGTGGCGATGCACATAAAACTCACCTTCAGTTAAACGGTTGGGAATTGGATGCGAAGAGTCTTGATAACCTTACCACAAACGATGGATTAAAAGCAAGAGCTGCTTTAACTAAGAACAGTGCCAATGTTGAAGTTTATGGAAAACTACATGCCGATATGCTGAATCAGCCGTTACTATTATTAAATAATGTTGATTTAAGAATTGTGTTGACACTTAATAAACCAGAGTTTTACTTTCTTGCGGCGGAAACTGATACGTCAATTGTAAAAATCACTGAAGCTACATTGTATATGAAACACGTTACAATAAATCCGAATATATTAATTGCTCATCATAAAATTCTCGAGAATACAACAGCAAAATATCATTACAAACGAAATGAAATAAAAACATTTACAATAGCCTCTGGTGGCTCTTCAATTTCACTGGATAATATAGTTATTGGACAGCTTCCTACAAATCTAATATTTATGATGATTGATAATGATGCTTATTCAGGAAAAAGATCTAAAAATCCCTATAATTTTAAGCATAACAAATTAACATCTTTTGCACTCTACATGAACGGAGTTCAAATTCCTAACGAACCGATTGAAATGAATTTCACAGATGCATCCAGTTATGCTAGAGCATATTCAACAATTTTTAGCGCAAATGGAATTTTACATACAGCGCAAGGTAATTTGATTACTAAAGAAATGTTCAAAAATGGATATTTCATGTTAGCTTTTGATTTAACGCCTGATATGTCGAGTAATGAGACATGCAACTCTCTAATGAATCAAGGAAACTTAAGACTAGAAGCAAGATTTGGGGAAGCTATTAATACTACTAAAACATGTTTAGTATATCTGGAATATGACGCTACTCTAGAAATTGATAAAAATCGTAATATTATTACAAATTATTAAAATACTATAAATAGGAAAGCGTATTAAAGAAATTATGTAATAAATAATGGAGTATACGAATAATACAATGTCTACATTAGACATACATAAAGCAATGAAATCACATAAATGTACAAAAAAGCATTTTAAAGGTGTTTTTGCAATAGATCAAGTACCAAAAATGATTAAATCTAAACCAGCTGTATATGTTATTAATACAGACAAATTTAATAAACCAGGACAGCATTGGTTAGCAATTTACATTTCAACAAAAGGATGTGCTGAATTTTTTGATTCGTATGGAAGACAGCCATCTAAATATAAATCAATCAAAAAGTTTTTAAAACAAAATAGTAAGTGTATCGTTTATAATAAAAAACAGTTGCAGAGTTTATACACAGGGGTCTGTGGCCAATATTGTTGTGTATTTTTATTGAGCAGGTGTAAAGGAAAATCTATGAAAAGTTTTGTAAAATTATTTAATAAAGCGAATCATTTCGAAAATGATGTAAAAATAAAAAAGTTATTCAGAAAGGATATAAGGTATAAGTTTATTTGTGCTTGTGTTAGTGTGAAAAAAATGGGTATAAATACGGCGAGATTTTAGAAAATTTTTTAGTTTAATTCTAATTGTGAACAATAACAAAATGGAAAATTTCTTTAAAACTAGTAAAGTTAAAAAGTTATCAGAAAAGCAAAACGTACCTAACGTATTGCTGTCTCACACGTATTATTTAAATAATCAACATACAAGTTATCTAAGTATCGGTTTCGATATTGAAACGTTTAAACCAACTATAGTTTTATTTAAAAACACGGTATTTCAAGTGCTAAGTACCGAAACATGGACAACATCAGTTTACAAAAATTGGCAGGCAATAAAAAATCACTTTAGCGGACAAAATAACATTTCATTTGCGGAATTACCAAAAACAAATGGGGATTGTGATGTAAAACTGACCTGCCGAAGCAACGAGAGGCGTATTTTGTTTACGAATGGATGTAAAAAAATCGTCCTAAATCACGAGGAATGGACATGTGTTCAAGATTTATTAACATTTCTACAATCAATCATCAATTGGGGTGAAGCTATCTGGCTCCATGTCAGAGACTATTACAATTTATATGTGTTGAAATGCTGTGACCGGAAGACATATTCATTAAATGTGATCGACTTTTTTGTACCACCTATAGTTGGCCCTGCTTTTTTTAATTGCGCACAATTATTTAATGAGATACCCGTTTTATGCAAACAAAAAATAGTAAACGATTATTACTCAAATATTTGTAAACAGAATTTTGATCAATAAAAAAATTTAAACTTAACAAATTAAATAGAATTTATTTACATCGAATGTTTCTCGTCCCATTTTTGGAAAAGTTCATGTTAGTGGTTTTATTTTTTCATTAGTAATACATTGTTTGTCATCATCATCACCATAGAGTTCCGCGGTTATTTCAACATCCATTTTACAGTCTGATGATTCCTCAGCGTCGTCGTCAATCTTCAACATACTTATCAGCTGTTCTAATTCATCCACATTCGATTTATTCATTTCATTACAATACAATTCCCCTTCCGAATATTCCGGCGCCACCAGCGGCTGACTGAATGTAACACGCTGCTTCGTAATTTTTATATTCTCCGGTAGATGAACTGTCTCAAACAATTCCTGATTAGCCAATTTTATTTTCTAAACAATATTGTATTCATTGTTTGATCTTAAAACTGTATCAAAAGTCAAAATTATTAAGAATTTTATTGTAAAATACCAAAAACTTACAAAACATTTCACAGTCATCTTCGTCTGAATCTTCATATTGTAACATTTTTTTTATATTAACAAAATAAAGCGAATAGAAATTGGAAAACTAGTTTTAAAATTAGAAAATTGTATATAGTTTTAGGTGTATGTATTACAAATAACTAGATTTAAAAAAAACTATTTCTACTTAAATATTGGTTGTTCTTTTTTCATCCAATTTCTTAAGTTATTTTGATTCGCGGCGCGGGGGTATGCGACGTACGATTTTGGAAAGTTCATTGACAGGTTTTTTGTTGATTAGCCATGCGACGTCCCATTTTGTTCATTGGCGAAGCCCCATTTGTTGATTAGCCATGCGACGTCCCATTTTGTTCATTGGCGAAGCCCCATTTGTTGATTAGCCATGCGACGTCCCATTTTGTTCATTGGCGAAGCCCCATTTGTTCAAAGTTAATGGTGGGGTGAGATAAAATGTTTTAGCTAAAGTAAGTTGGAGGGGGTAAAAATATTTTCGAAAAAGTATAAAGTTAGACTGATTTGAGAGTTTGAAGTACAGTTGAAAATAATAAGTCATGGATAAACAGTTATTGGAAAAACTCAATGGAGTTCAGGCGTTCACAGAGAAGGCAACCATCAGATTCGTTGACATGGTAATTGGAAAGAAATACATTGTCATTGATGTGAAAGCGGTCCAGACACAATACGGAAGGAAGACGATAGTAGAGACAGAGGAAAATACCTTATTTCTACCAGAGCGCTACAATATATTGGAAGAGGAAGAGATACAGCAAATGAAAACTTTGTGTGACGCAGGGGTTTTAATTATGATTAAAACCGATAAATATAAATTAAATTTTGTTGTTTAAATAAAATAAAATAACCAAATTATTTGTTGTTAATTCTTTTTCTCATGGTGTTCCCAATGAATTAGTCAGTCTCTAAATGTGATCAGTCGATTTTTTTTCTTTGTGAGTGACAGTGTTTCTAAAAAACTTTATATAAGATTGTGTATACTTGTACTCTTTTATTAGAATTCACAAATTCAATGAGTCGTGTTCAGATAATTAATGAGCTTCATAAACCAGCTCGTAAAAATTTTATACGTCGTCGGGTTAAAATCAAGGGGATCGATGACCTGTGGCAGGCAGATCTAGTGGAAATGATACCGTACGCAAAAGTAAATTCAAATTTTAAATATCTTTTGTCGGTAATCGATACCTTTTCCAAGTTTGCTTGGGTGCTACCTGTAAAAAATAAATCTTCCAAGATTATTACTGATGCCATGAAATTGATCTTCGCTCAGAGTAAACGGATACCGAGAAATCTTCAAACTGATAAGGGAAATGAATTTTTTAATAAACACTTCAAAGAACTAATGAAACAAAAGAATATTAATCATTATTCTACATTTAGCTCGTTAAAAGCGAGTATAGTGGAAAGGTTTAACAGGACACTTAAAGAAAAAATGTGGAGACAGTTCAGCCTTCAAGGGTCTTATAAATGGATACATAATCTGGAAACACTTGTAGAGGAATACAACAATAGCAAACATCGAACAATAAAGTTAGCACCTGTTGAGGTTACCAAACGTAATGAAGCCAACCTTTGGAAACGAGTATATGCGAATCCTAAGTTGAAACAGAATAAGAACAAATTTCACGTAGGCGATTTTGTTCGAATTAGTAAATATATGATAAAAATGTTTTCGCAAAAGGGTATACTCCTAATTGGACTACCGAAATATTTAAAGTAATCAACGTCAATAATCGCTTCCCAGTTACATATTTACTTGAAGATTATCAAGGAGTACGCATAGCAGGACAGTTTTATGAGAAAGAACTTCAAAAAACTAAACACCCTGATACCTACCTTGTGGAACAAATCTTAAAGAGAAAAGGTAACCAAGTTTATGTGAAATGGCTCGGTTTTGATTCAACACATAATTCCTGGATAAGTAAAAAAGACATTGTTTAATTTTCAAATAATATTTTATTATTAAATTTACAATTAGAAATAAAAATAAAGTTTTTAAATATTATTTATACATAATTTTTTATGACCGTAAGGTAGCGAATCATGATTTTCCAAAAATTTCCTCTTGGTACTTGTCATTCTGTAATTTTTGATCTCTGATGTACTTATTACATCATGTTGTTTTGTGCGCCTAATATTATGAGAAATAACAGGTATTGGAATATTTTCTCCAAAAACAGACTCTCTCATCGATGACAAATTGATCAATTTAGAGGCCTCATAGTTTAGAGAGAACCCTTTAACTTTACATTTACCGAGTTTTTTATTTTTTATTGTGGAAAAAACTTCAAATCCATAGTTTTTGGGTCCGCCCGATATGAACTCAGTAATATAATTGCCATGACCATATTCACTCTCCAGCTCATCCGTCATGTCTCCTAAAAATGAACCTGTAGGAGGTTCATATTCTCCCTCAGATGAAACGTAGATAACGGAATCTGTGTCATAATACAATACACGGTTTCCTAACTTTTCCAAATAACTATACAACTTTAATCGTGCATGAGCTGTAGTGTACGCTGCAATACAGACATTTACGGTAGGTAACGTCTTGACAGCTTCTTCCTTATACTCCCAGTTAACTATTAGGACATCTTCGTTTACCTCTTGAACGGTGTTGATATTTATTGACGAATTATTTATCAGATCATACAGTTCTTTCGGGGCTCTCACAATAGTTGTTTTTGATTGATTTTCCCGCTGACCAAATTTTCCCCAAAAACTGTTTAGTATTAGCTTGGCCAACATTCTTAAGCCGGCATTCTTCAAGATTTGATTTATTTCCAGTTGTATGCCTTCTTGCTGCATATAATTCATAATATATTCTTCTTTCTGTAGCTCAGTTGTGCAATCTGGAGGCCATACTGAAGCTTGTTGTTTTATTTTCAAAAATTTATCGATGAATTTGGTGAATAATCCCTCCGTTTCCTCTCCATGTTGGACAGTTTTATACCTCCAGATTTCTTGAATATCAATAATCGTATATCCTTTCTCAATAGCCTTCAAAACTTCATCTATTACCCATGTCCCCGTTAATGCACGTTCATCGACGGTGTGATTACACTCCGACTGATTTTTCTCTCCACACATTCGACATAAAACGAACATTAGCTTATGGTTCATCTTAACAGGTAAGACGGGGTGATATAGGTCCTGAGGTGGTAATATCTTACACTTTATCAAACCATCCGTTTTGCTCAGTTCGATAGCATTACATTCTTCTCCGATTAGTACATCAGGATGCCCAACAGGGTATTTACGATACTTGCAAACGTACGGATATAATGAACATACATCGATGTATTTTATTTTCTCATCAGCCTTAGCTTTGTAATACGTCCTCGTGTTACCGGTGCGACCGCCATAAAATGCATCTCTAGGATTCAAGGGTATATTTTCAAGCACTGGATGATTATCACTCACCGTGGATTTATAGTTACATTGCCACATCTCAATCACCTCATATCCCAGCGTACGCAATCTCTCCGTTTTTTCAGCTGTTCGTAATCGTCGAGAATTCAAGGTGTCTCCGCCATCTTCATGTAATGCCTTATTTCGATTAATAGGCAAGCACTCGTGTCCGTGGTAATAACACCCATGAAATTCAAATATCTGTTTTGTAACTTCAGCATACCCATCCACTTTCATTCCATTAATCTTCACTTCTCTGCCATTGTACGCATGTCTAATTTTTATTTTCCGCTTGGCCTCTTCTTCTATTAACCATTTCACAGCTGACTTAGATTGTATATCTATATTACGATACCCCTTTAGTGGAATAACACCAATTGTTGATGGTTTTAAAAATTTTCTTCTAAAAATCATATTACAGGTAGATGCTATTGTTGTAGCTTCTGTGAAGGGACACACGTTACACTCTTCAATCATGTTTTTACGGAATTTCAAACACGCTTGTGTAAGTATCTGTACATCTGATACACAGTAAGACACAAACTCCTCTTCGAAATTAAATTCACAATTTTCCTGATCATGATACCATTTTAAAAAATTATTTCGGCACCCGTGTTTTTTGCATGTATCATTGCAATCGTCACAAACCTTCATCGTATTAGGCGAGTAAAATGACATGTCCGGTATACTACCCACGAATTTCTCATTTTCTTTAGTATTGAATAAATGAGGGAAATATCCCTAGTAGTTGGTTTGTGCCGGTTCTAAAAACAGCCGAAACTTTGGGATGTACTAAAAAACAGCCGAAACTTTAGGCTGTACTAAAAAAGTAATCAATTCTATTGTCCGCTAGATGGCAGCACAGACAGAGTAGTTAGCAAATACACAAACCAAAAAAAAAAATCAAAGAACTAAAAAGTAAAAATCTATGGTAAAAAATAGCCAAAACTTTCGGCTGAACTAAAAATATATATCATTCTATTGTCCGTCAGATGGCATATTAGCAAATACACAAACCAAAAAAAAATCAAAGAACTAAAACGTAAAAATCTATGGTAAAAAATAGCCAAAACTTTCGGCTGAACTAAAAATATATATCATTCTATTGTCCGTCAGATGGCATATCAAACAGAGCATTTAACAAATATACAAACCAAGCAAATTCACAAACCACAATGATAGTATTATATAGTCTGCTGGATGGCAGCACAACCATAGTATTCTACGGATGATATAAATTTACTAAATTCACAAACCACAAGCATAGCATTCTATGGTCTGAATTAAAAGAAATTAAATTAAGAGAACAAACCAAATAATATTGAAATAACTAAATGTTAGCGAAGAAACATTTTGTTTGTTATTTGTATTAAGGCCTATTTTATTTGCCAAATTCAAAACTGGTATTCATTTCGGAATCGCGTCCCTGCTAAAAAATACTATTGGATTTTTGAAAACCAAGTACACATCGGGTATTCACGAATACCAAAATGGTATTGGATCCAAGCAATTTTTTTGCAAATGGTCAAATAAAATAGGCCTTTAATAAAATTTGCTGCTGCTTACAGTGGAAAATTTTATTAACTCAGTGAAGAAACATTTTGTATTTCGTACTCGTACTAAAACAGAAAAGTCTATTGACGATTGTAAATGTAGAGAAAGCACTACCTGTCGGAATAAAATAAAACTGAAGCGACCATACAAAAACTAGCATCAGCGCTCGCAGAACGACTAAAATATGGTATAGCGGAATTTTTTAAAAGTGAAGCGGCTATGTATAATGTTGTCTAAAACCACGGCTCCAATCGTCAATAGAAAAAATAAAAATAAAAATAAAAAAAACTTATGATATTACTGTAGATGTCATACAAAAAAAAAAGAAACATTTTTTTATTTTGTAAGGCGTGTTTTCCATGAGAACTGCACTAGAACTCGATAAACTTTAAATTCATTTTATTGTATGTAAACCGAAAAAAAATAAATTCATAAAGCGCGAATATGTAGTGTATTTAGCATAAATACATATTTTAAGTTTAAAAATTTCCCCATTAAATTATTTCATCAATATTTCCTTATTTTTTGGTGACGTCATTACACGCGACTGCACTCGATAAATTTATGGGTTTATCAAGTGTAACTAAAAAATATGCTATAATTGTAATTATTTATTGCTGTAACAGTTTAAAATATGTATTTATGTTAAATGCACTACACATTCGTGCTTTATGAATTTTTTTTTTATTTCGGTTTACTTACAATAAAAGGAATTTAAAGTTTATCGAGTTCTAGTACAGTTCTCATGGAAAACACGGCTTATAAGAACGAAGAAAAAATTTTGTTTTGTATTTATAATACGTTGTTGTTGTTGTTGTTTACAACAACAAAATAAGTAAAAATATTTTTAATTGAAAAATGAAAGTATAAAAAAAAAATAAAAGTATTTATAATACGTTGTTGTTGTTGTTGATTACAGTCAAAATAAGTAAAAATATTTTTAATTGAAAATGAAAAATGAAAGCATAATAAAAAAAAAAAAAGTATGTATGTTAATTATATAATTATTTAACCTTAACATGAAAAACAAGAATACGTAACCATGTTTTTATTTTTTTTTTTTTATTAAGTATTTAATTATATAAATATATTAAGATAATATGTAACTAAAGTTTAATTGTATAATGATGCCTGTAACTGATAACAACAACAATCTTGATTTTATTAATAATATTTCACGATATCTAAATTATACTACATTAGTTTATCAATGTAGATTAAGGAATATTATACCAGATAACATTATAGAAGAAATCGATATGGATTACATTAACACAGATAATAAAGTGCGTGCTTTATTATATAAAATAATTCAAATGAAAAAAGGAAGAGAGTTGTCAAATGTTTTATTTTATATTATAGATAAATTATTAAATACAATACAATGTATACCTTTAAATTGAGTTAAGACATATAAATTGAAAAAAATAAAAATAAAAAAAAAAATAAAAAACTATAAATACGACTTCTTTATTTGATTAACAATATTTATTGAAAAATGATACGAACTCCATTTACAATGATGATATCCGGACCATCAGGGTGTGGAAAAACTACATTTGTTCTCAACTTACTTAATACCCTAGAGAAATTTAAGAAAGTTCTATGGTGCAATGCTGAAATAAATGCAATACCGAACAATGTTTACAATTATAGTAATATTGAAGTTTTAAAAGATATTCCAGACAATTTTGATAATATACCATTTAATACCCTAATTATTTTAGATGATTTAATGTTAGAAGCTTATAACAAAAACGTTTGTGAGTTGTTTACTAAAGGTTCTCATCATAGAAATTTATCAGTTATTTTAACAACTCAAAACGTTTTTCATCAAGGGAAACATGCACGTGATATTTCGTTAAACTGTAAATATTTAGTTTTTTTTAAGAATCCGAGAGATAAATCTCAAATTGTACCATTAGCTAGGCAAATTTATCCAGAAAATTCTAGTGAATTAATTAAGGTATATAAGGAAGTGACTGAAAAGCCATTCAGTTATTTGTTATTTGATTTAACTCAAACTGGAAGTGAACTGACACGATTTCGAACAGATATTTTTAACAAAGACTATTTGGTTTGTTATATACCAAAATCTGTTTTAGGAAATAGAAAAATTTGCAACGAATATGAAAAAATTAATGGTGAACAAGCATTTTCTACACATATTGAAAAATGCTAACCCTCAATTACGTAAAAATATATTAAAAAATTCAAAACCTGAATTAATAAAAGCATTGTGTGAAATATGTATGAATACCTTAAATGGAAATATGAAGATTTCAAAATCGATTAAATCACGATTAAAAAAGTATAAAAAGATTTTACGTAATTTATCATCACCAAAAGTAAAGTTGTCACGAAAGCGAAAAATACTTATTCAAAAGGGTGGTTTTCTACCAGTTTTATTAGGTTCATTATTAGCAGGTGCTGTTGGAAAACTAGTTGAACATTTTACACAATGAATAGAAATCAAGCGCTTTTACAAAAAATGATTTTAATATCTCCAGATTTATTTAAAAAATGGAAACAAATGTTAATCGATGAAGAACAGCTATCAGAGATAGATCGTAAATTAAAAAATATTATTTCAAATAAATCAATGAATGAAACAGATAAATGGTATAACTATCGTCAAGTGATACTTCAAAATCCTCATAAATTTAGATATTGGCAAAATAAGAATATACAAAAATCTATTGGTACTCAGAGTGAGGATATTCCACATCGAACTATAGGAACTCAGAGTGATATGCAAGATAATATAAGATCTATAGAAACTCAGACTGATAATATTGTAATTGAAGAAGAAGATAAACCAAAATTTGTTCCGAAAACTGAAGATGTTGAAAGAAGGCATAGTAGTCCGAATATTTTAGAAATAAAATCATCTAAATTAAAACAAAATCCACGAGTTTTGCTAGAACAAATACCATCAGAAATAGAGATAATTAAACCTAAATCCGAGGCAGAGAAGAATGCTAATGCATTAATAGTTGAATCTGCTTTAAGAAAAAAGGCACTAGCACAAATGAAGCCTGGAGGTAAACTTGAATTAAAAAAAACAAAAAAGGGGGTTGGAAATAAAATAATAGGAGCAAGATATTATGATGCAATTAATGATGATATTATTTCAGTAGATTTATCAACTGATGATGAGTTAGAAGAAGAAGTTGATAGGTATGCTACTCGTCCTTTTCAGCCTAATAAAAAACAGTCTGGAAAGGGTGTATCATCAAGAATCACTAAGCTTAAAACATATAAAAATAAAATTCCATGGACAGTATATAGAGAAAAGGTATAAAAGAAGATACACAAAAAAAATGTTTTACATATTTCAACAACATGTTGATTACAGAAGATAACTTTTATATCTGTTTATTAAGTAATAGTTCTTTAGATATTTATCCAGATAATGTTTTATCTACGTTCACCAATAAACTTCATGTTCCAATTACTTTTAATGATTCTTGGAGTGTTGGGGTGACTGAAATAAGTTTTAATAATTTTCATTCACCGCAAATATCAAAAATATTAAATTTAAATCAAGTATTAAATCAAGAGCATATCTCTAGGAAAAATTATCTAAGTAAGAAAGTTAAAAGAAATGTTACATTCAACAAAGTTACAATTAATGTAGAAGGTGAAAAAGACTATAGAATCGAATTTACTGCAGACGATCTTGCTAAGCTTGGTAAAACAAAATTTATATCTTTTACTACATTTCTTGAAAATATGCATCATTACGTTGTGAGTAATGAAAAGACATTTAATCATGATAAAGCATGTAGAAAAGTTAAAGAAATTTTGTTTGAAAAAATTAGTAAAATAAATTTAGATAATATAACACATAAAAAAGTTAAACGAGGTGAATTAGAATATAGTTTTAAAATTAATTTACCTAATCATAAGAGTGAAATAAAGAACATAACTTTAAAATATAAGATTTATGAGAGTATTGAGGAATTTCTAGATTTTATTTTATCACAAATTTCGAAATCCGTAAAACTAGAACAAAAAGATTTAAAATCATTATTTAATATATTTTATAGTGAATATGATATGATAACAAATGTAACTGAAAAACAACCTACAAATTTGTTAAAGATTACATTTTCAGAATTTAATACATCATTTGAGGCTGGTGAGACATTACTTCAAGAAATATTTAAGAAACCTACTAACTTAGATAATTTTTTGTTATTTATTTCTCAAAACTTAAATACACCTCAGAATCTATCTATAACAGAATATTTAACATTAAAAGATAATATTAAATTTTCGATAATAGAAGCGTTACGTGGAGATAATTTTACAGCTAATCAAATTACTAAAACTGAATCGAAAAATACTATTTCTATTAATATTCCAGTTGCAAAAAAATCAGATTATACATTTGAAATGCAAAAAATTATTGTTGAAATAAAACAATATGATAGAATGCAACACTTTTTAAAAGAAATCTTATTACAACTTCCAAAAGATAAAAGAAATGTAGACATTTTAATAGAATATTTAGAAGTTAACTTTGCTTTGATTCGAAGAAGACAAATACCTCAGACGGATGATATAATATACACAAAAATTGATGGACGAGATGTTGTTGTAGTTCCATATGCACTTCAAAATTTAACACCTCCTTCTAAAAATGTATTAATTTTACCAGCACCAGATGAGGTTGGTTCATCATTATTTCACATTCCAAGGCAGATAGTAGATACAATAACAAAACCAATTATTAATACAGTGTTACCATCACCAACTCAATCTAATCAAAATCCTGTTAATCCAATACCACAATTACCATCAACACCTCAATCTAATATTATTGAATATATATACATTTATACTGATATAATTAAACCCAGATTTATCGGGAAAGATAAATCTAGATTTTTACGTTTAATTCCAATTTTTAATAATGAAAACCGAGTTCGTTTTGATCATGTTGAATATTGTCCATTAGAAAAAACTTATATTGACTCAATATCTATTTTAATAACGGATGGATATAGTGAAAGAATTAATTTTGTTGATAGCTATTTACCTACATATATAATGCTTCACTTTAGAAAGAATAGTATAAATATGAGTTAAAAATCTTAAAATACTTAGTTAAAACATTACAATGGATAAAGAATATACGAAATATTATTTACTATCATACAAGCAGGTGGTAGTATGAGTGATATAGGACACTTATATACACAACCACATATTTTACAAAGTGGAAGTGGTATAGGTAGTATTTTCAGTGGATTATTTAAATTCTTGAGACCAATGATTTCAACAGGTCTTAATGAAATTAAAAATCAATCATTTAAAACCGGAGCTGCTATATTACGTGATGCTAGTACTAAACCACTTAGAGAAGTTTTAAAAGAACAGGGAAAATTAGCTGTACAAGATTTAGCCGTAAAAGGTTTGAAAACACTAGCAAAACCTCAAGAAGGAACGGGGTGTTGTAAAAAAGCTATAAAAAGAAGACGTGTTAACCCTTTAATGCATAATGTAGCATATCTGCATCATGTTATTCTAATTTGGACTGCATCTACATTTGAGCACATTTTTTCTGTTTTGTTTCGTATATCTGTGGTTCTTTTGTTTTTCTATCTCGTTTCACACATTTTTTTGTTTTTTCCTGCGTTTTGAAAATAAAATCGCCATTTAAAATAAGTTAGTCGATGTTTTGCATACAGTTAGTAGTAAATATACATTTACATATGTAATTTTTTATAAATAAAAATATTATTTTTGAATATTTATTTTAATTTTGAACGAATTGCCTTTTTATTAAGAAGCGTTATAAATGAAAAAAAATTTAAATTTTATACCACAAATGCATAATGATGCAAATAGGCATAATGTCATAAAATCAATTTTCCCGGAAAACTAGCTGCTTCCAACCATTTTTACTTTGAAATTCGTTTCAACCAAATACATCTTTATAAGAAAAAAAATATTTCAGTTAAAAAGAAAAAATCATGCATTAAAGGGTTAATCAAAATTTTAATGATTCGATTACACCATTGAAGCGAAAGCGTCGACAAAAGAAACGAATATTAGATATTTTTAATTAAAGATGTCCAGAGAATGTATGAAAGCTGAATTAGATTTATTTTCATATCGACCTATACAATCAAATATTCTAGATACATATGAAGTTGTACATAAACCACTAGCTTCATTAGATAATCCTTCCACAATCGAATTTGCATTGTTAGGTCGTGGAGACACCTACAGAGATCTATCAAGTGTTCAACTTCGTTTAAGAGTTAAACTGTTTAAAGATGATAAGGGTGGAGTACTTGATAATACAACTAATATTGGTGTAGCTAACAATATTTTACATTCACTTTTTAGACAATGTACAGTATATTTAAATAATAAACCAGTTGCACAATCTGATATTAATTATCATTATCGATCATATATTGAAACAATATTAAATTATAGTAGTGATGCAGCTTCAACTCACCTTGAATCTGTTGGTTGGTTTATGGATAAAGGTAATTTGGATTCGATTGAGAGTGGTAAAAATGCTGGGTTAGACTCTCGAAAGGCACTATTTAAGAATAGTGAAGAAGTTGAATTAATTGGACGATTACATGTAGATATTTTCAATCAGAATAAGCTTTTATTAAATAATGTTGACGTTCGAATAGTTTTGAGTTTAGAGAAACCTGAATTTTATATAATGGAAGCTGATACTGGTAACGCAACGGTTAAAATATTAGATGCCTCTTTACATATGAATGAAGTTAAAGTAAATCCAAATATCTTGATTGCGCATCATAATGTTTTAGAGAAGCAGAATGCTATTTATCCATATAAACGTGTTGAAGTGAAATCATTTACTATACCAGCAGGGAGTTCTTCTCTATCATTGGATAATGTTGTTTTAGGTACTTTACCAAACCTTTTAATTTTTGCAATGGTTGATAATTCATCATATATTGGAAAACGAAGTAGTAACCCATACACTTTCAATCATTATAAGTTATCCAGCTTCAATTTGGTCAGGAATGGTGTTCAAGTACCGAATCAACCGATTGAATTAAACTATACTAAACCAAATGCCTACATTAGCACACGTGCATACTCTACATTATTTAATGGAACTGGTATTAATCATTTCGATAAAGGGCATCAGATTACAAAAAAATTATTTGATAAAGGATGTTTCATGCTTGCTTTTGATTTAACGGCAGATCAATCAGCTAATTCTTTATGTGAGAATCTTTTAAACGATGGTAATATTAGAATAGAAGGGCGGTTTTCTGAATCATTACCTTCTTCAATAACATGTCTTGTATATTCTGAGTTTAATGCAATTATGGAAATTAATAAAAACCGTAATGTTTTCACAAATTTTTAAGGTAGACTATAAATAGAGATTACAGATATCAATTCCATACACATTAAAATGTATAATTTTGAAATATTGAGTGCTTTAGAATCGAATAAATGTATAAATAAGTATATGTATGGTGTTTATCCTCTGGATCAAATACCACATCAAATAAAATCAAAACCCATCTTTTTTGTAATAAACACACATAAGGCAAAGTATAAAGGAGAACATTGGGTTGCGATTTACATTCCCATTAAAGGGTACGCAATATATTTTGATTCATACGGATTTCCTCCACGTCATACTGAAATTAAAACTTTCTTAAAAAATAATTGTAAGAAATACATATACAATAAACGTCAACTACAAAGTAGTATTAGTACAGTATGTGGTGAATTTTGCTGTATGTTTTTATTATACCAATGTCGAAAGAAGAATTTAAAATCATTTTATACCCGATTTGGAACTAAAAGTTTAATATCTAATGATATTAAAATTAAAAAATCATTTACATCGTCTTACAAATTACATAATGTATATAAATATTATAAAACATGTTCTAAGTATCAAAAATGCAAAAGTCAAAATTAGTTTTACTTTAGCCTTTGAAAGATGAAGAACAAAATACCAGATTTGTTACTTTCATATACATATTTTCTTGATAATTCACAAAAAAGTTTAATTAGTGTTGGTTACGATTCAAATCTATTGTTACCTACTATAATTTTAATAAACAAAACCAGCAGCTTCAAAATAATAGATTTTTCAACATTTATGAAAATATATAAATTACGTGAAGAAATAAATAAATACATGAATGATAATGAGTTAGGGATCATTAAAACTAATGAGTTTATTTTATCGAAAAACAAACAAGGAGTGATAACTATTCAAGATTGTAATATGAAAATTACTTTAAAGGAAAAAGAATGGAGTCGATTATATAAATTAATACCATTCATATCAGCAGTGACAAATTATCAACATCGAACTGCTTATCTTGTAACAGATTATTATGAATCTTACTTAAAACAGTGTGTGGATAAGAAGATTTTACAGCTTGATCAACCTCCGATGTTACCATATGAAATAGAATTAAATACAAGTATTAACTATTCAAGACTATTTTATGAACTTCCTATTTTTTGTGAAACTAAATTATTTAATGATTATTTTAAAGAGATTCTTCATGAATCTATAAATACTTGTGTCAATTAATTTATAAAGTCAGTCGTTAATTAAATCTTCAACAAAATGTATCCAGATTATTCAGATATCGAAACTCAGTTCAATATGAGTTCAGCTCAGCATATGTTACATAAAAATCGAATGGCTTCATACAAGAAGAAATGGCCTCAATCATTAAAATATCTAGCTGAGTCATTATGTGATGCAGGATTTTACTACACACAGCGAGGTGATGAGGTACAATGCTTTTGCTGTGGAGGAATATTAAAAAACTGGAATGATTCCGAACAACCGTGGGAACAACATGCTATATGGTTTCCAAAATGTGACTATATGAATATGGTGAAGGGATTAGAGTATATTAATTTCATTAAAGAAAAAATTGTTGTTAAAGTATAACTAACTAAAACTATGTAATAAATAAAACAAAATAAAATAAAATAATAAAATATCAGTATATTACTAAACACGTACAAACATGTTTTATTTTTTTTTTATTTTTTTAATTTTTATTAAAAGGAATGCTCTGAGGTTAATATTCTTTTAGATGGAAAAGCTGCTTAGTTCTATAAAATATTAGTGAAACATTCTATAAATAGCTGAGTGTAAACTAATAAACTTTAGTAAAACGTTGACTACGGTATCGTAAACAATAAGAATGTTTAATAATTTATCAAATAATCAGCCTAAACGAGGTGATCTATCGATCGATTCCATATGCAATAGTCAAGTGGGATCATCATGCTTTTCTAATCATTCAAAAGGAGATTGGCCAGATTCAATGAGAAATATTACACCAAATATGACGGAAAAATCAAAACTAAAAGTTTGGTGGATGGACATCGCGGGAAGTGAAAATTGGTCAGATTCAATGCAAAAAGAATCAAACCGATTGATTACTTACAATCCATCAGTTTGGATGAAGTTCGAGGTTGATCCGAAAGCACTAGCTGCAGCTGGATTTTTTTATTATGGTAAAGATGATAAAACAAAATGCTTCAGCTGTAAAGGTATAATAGAAGATTGGAATTTTACCGATCATCCATGGGACGAGCATGCATTTTGGTTTCCAAATTGTAAGTTTCTATTACAAGAAAAAGGACCAATGTTTGTGGCGAGCATCCAGAAAAGATGGAACCAACACTTAAAAATGTTAAACCAAGCCATAAACAACAATGAAAAAAAAGAATTAAATATTTTTTAAAAGCATTAATAAATGGTTAAAACCAAATATTTTTATAATTTTTATAATTTTTTATTATTAATACATTAAAACAAAATTATTTATTAACTAAAGCCTGATATTTTAAACATCATCTCCCTTCATCCATTGATGTGATAAAAGTTACACAGTTTCGCATTACCCAATTTGTTGGTTTTAAAAAAAATAAATTTGTAATACAGCATTTTCTTTTGATCTAAGAAATTGTATGATCAATCTTGAACCGTAAACAGTCAATTAGCTTTAATATTTATTTGAAAACTAAAGAAAGACAAGAAATGCTTATATATAGGCTTTGAAATATATATATATAATTTTCATTATTAAATCAATAACGCAATGAGTCGTATTCAAATTGTAGATGAATTACATAAGCCAGCACGTAAACATTTTACTCGACGTCAAGTTAAAATTTTAGGAATCGATGACTTATGGCAGGCAGATCTTGTGGAAATGATTCCATACGCAAAAGAAAATGCCAACTTTAAATATCTTCTAACCGTAATCGATACATTCTCTAAATTTGCTTGGGTTATACCTGTAAAGAATAAAACTTCGCAGGTAATTGTAAATGAAATGACCGAAATTTTCCGTCATAGTAAAAGAATACCGAGAAACCTTCAAACAGATATGGGAACTGAATTCTACAATAAACATTTTAATCATCTAATGAAACAATACAATATCAATCATTATTCTACATTCAGTCACATAAAAGCAGGTATAGTAGAAAGATTTAATCGAACACTAAAAGAACAGATGTGGAAGATGTTTAGCCTTCAGGGATCTTATAAATGGTTAAATATTCTAGAAAAGTTAGTAAAGAAATACAACAACAAAAAACATCGAACAATTAAATTAGCTCCAGTAGCGGTTACTAAGGCAAATGAGAAAGAAATATTAAAACGAGTATATATGCCGATATCTAAATTAATATATAAAAACAAATTTCATGTGGGCGATTTCGTTCGAGTTAGCAAATTTAAAACAGTTTTTGAAAAAGGATATACTCCAAACTGGTCTACTGAAATATTTAAAATCTTAAACATTAATCATAAATTTCCTATAACATATTTACTAGAGGATTATCAAGGAAATCCAATAGCTGGTCGGTTTTATGAACAAGAACTGCAAAAGACCAATCATCCGAATACTTACCTTGTAGAGAAAATCTTGAAAAGGAAAGCTGATAGAATTTACGTTAAATGGTTAGGTTTTACTTCATCACACAACTCATGGATTAATAAAAACGATTTACTTTAAATACTTTTATTTATTTATACAATATACATTATTTTGTAAACTAAGCTCAATAATAATAATATAAACAATTGATGTACTTATAAGATTAAATAAAAAAAAAATTAAACTATATTACAGATTAAAAATAATTTTAGTTTACTATATTACATGATATTTTTCAATATCCTTATGTCCCCAGGGTAATGTTTCAAATGTGTTAGGAATAATAAATCTTTTATCATCAGAATTATCTAAACATAGTTTATTTACCATTTGTGTATATAAATCATGTTTTATACTACGAAACATAAGCTGATTTCGGGTAATAATCTCATTATTGAAAATACAGTTTTTATAATCTATGGAATTGATTTCTTTTTGTACAACATTTTTTTTAATTCCTTTAATTTTTTTAATTTCTACATCATTTTCGGTTACCAAACAATATGATTTAGCTTTAATTCCTATAAATTCAGTTATTAATGTTCCAGACATTTCATCTTTAAATTTACCTAAGATTTTTTTATTAACAAGTGGTATCTGGAATTTATATTTATATATCGTTATAGAAATCATCCGTTTTAATTTCATAAATAAATGAGTCTGTGTCAGTATAAAGAAACGAAATGTTCTTGTTCTCATATTTAGGTAACATATAGTTATAATGAAAATCATACATTAGTGTTTTCGAAATTTCAAGTATACTAAATCCTACATATATGGGTTTATTGTATAATACTTTTAAACGATTCATTTGAATAGCTACAAGTGTTTCAGAAAATATAGAACATGAATTAAAATTTGGCTTACTTATTAAATTATTTGCTCCAAATTGTTTTCCTATGTTCTCCCAGTGTGTAATTAAACGTACATCAGTTCTTTTATCAACATCTTCTATTGTTTTACCAAAGACACTGTTATTCATAAGTTTGTAAAAATCTTTATCAAATGAATTGACTGCCATAGTTCTAAGATTTGTATTTAACTCTATATAAGGTTTTAACCAGGCCTTTTGACCAAACTCAAGAACTCTATGTATTTTTGTAATTTCAAGACCGTCTAACAAACATTGTAGCAAATTCTTCTGATGTATTATATAGTTTTTCTTATTCATAAGATTACCAATAAGCTTATTATTTTTAGATGTTGAATTTGGAGGTTTCATATTCTCAACACAGTAAGGAAAATCTTTATGTACTGATTGTAAACTTTCAGGATATGTTAAGTCTACTTCAAAAATGAAACCTTTATCAGATTCATCATCAATTTGTGTAATATCAAACAAATTAATTTCATTTTGTTCTAACCAACGAAATTTGTTATAAGGTAGAAATTCACTCATAGCCCATCCGTATAGATTATTAGCATCAAGATAAGCTATATAACTAGAATCTTTTTTTGAGTCAAAATCATTCAAATATTTGTTGTTAGCTTTTACATATCTTTTTGAGCATTGAGCTAATCCTCCACGAATACCCTTTTTAATGAAATGAATCATATCAATATCTGTTAATAAATCAAGCTCAATTTTTGTATATTTTAGCATAGCATCCCAACTCAAACCTGGAGCTGTATAGTAATGAGCAGGATCTAGACTATAGGTATTCATACAAGTTTTTCTAAAATTTTCAAAAATATCAGATAGAAGAAGAACATCTGATTTTAAATATATATCAGAATATTCTCCTAAAGTTTTACAATTGAATACGTTCCATATGTTATTAGCATGATCATAATCTTTCTTACTAATTTTTGACTTTGTTAATTTATTATAGAACATATCTATTGATGGTAAAGAATTATTCGAAAACTTTTCAAAAGAATCAAGGTAATCATAAGGAAAGACTCCCTTCTGTTTTACTAGCTCAAGCTCTTTCAAATTAGTAAACATTTTTTTGGTTTCTGAGAACTGTTGATCTGAAAGATTTTTGGTTAATTTGTCAATGCTCGATGACATAAATTTGAATGAATCAACAAAACGTAATTTAATGTAATCATTTTCATTAAATTTAAAATGTTTTGTGAAAGATATATAGTTTTCTTTATTTTGTGCTATTAAATCAATTTTTTCGTTGTCAAACCCTAGTTCCTTTACTATGAAATGTGCATCATATCCGCTAAGGTTATGAAAAAAAATGGGTATATGATTTGATATTTTATAATTTAAATTGCATTTTGTATGTGCAGCTCCTCTTAATTGACCAGTTAAGTGACAATGATCTTTAACTTTATAATTAGAATCTGTAAAAGATTCTTCACAAATATGACAAATTTTAGAATTATAATAATGTTCGATTTCATTTTGAGTAAGCTTTTTTATTGGTACAATTTTTTTAAAAATATTATTAATTTTTTCTAAATCATGTGTTATTCTTTCAATAAACACGCTAGCACAATCTTCACCTCTATATATTTCAAATTTTGATAAACTATCATCATAACTACATTTTATATAATAAGCAAAACTACAAGGAATATGCTGCTGAATTTTTGTCGTAAAAGAATTTTGTGGATTTGGAGAACATGATGCAATTGGTTTCAAAATTGCTTCAAAATCACAATAAATTACGAATGGAACATTAAGTTTGTTTTTAAAATTAAAAAACTTTATAGTATCTTTTTCAGGAGAAGGTAAAATTGATTTTATATGATTGCAATCGTTTTGTAAGTGTGATTTCAATTGTTCTTCTTTTGAAAAATATACTAGACATCCATCACATAGCCATATTTTGTGATTATGTTTTGATAGTTGTGATCCTACCAGTTTACCTAAATTTTTTATATAACAAAAATGATTTGTATTTTCATTTTCTATATATAATAAATTAATATGTCAATTTTTCTTGTATTTGTAAAATATAAGGGACCTACAATCTGATTGTGTTCCCAGCCATAAACATTTATACTAACATTATTATCTATTTCAAATGTTTGTATGCTTTTAAATGACATTGGAAAACTTACGTTACTTATATCTAGCACTGAAGAGTAGTGTGGATAAGATCTTGTTGTATGAACGTTACTGCTCGCTGGGTATAAAGCTGCTGTAACAGCCCATGCAAAACATGCTTCATCCTGGTAATTGTGAATATTAATTACCGCATGCTTTGCCTCTATCACCTTAGGTAGCTTGATGTAGGAAGATGCTCTCATTGGGTTGTATTTATTAATGTTAACTTCAATAAATTCAATCTCTCTTAATGACCAGCCCGAATCTTTTAACTGAAATTCCTCTGTTTTGGTTGAAATATCTTCCACAATTTTTTGAAAAAATGAGTGTAGATCCGTTGTGATAGTTAATATAGTATTTTTCGTATTAAACGATTTACTTTCATCGACGATTTCTTCATCATTGTCTTTGTTTAGTACGAATTTCGTATACTTTCCAAATAACTCAAAGTTAACTTTAATAGATTTGTGTTGAATTATTTGTTCTTTAATTAAATTTATTATTTTCAATTTTAAATCATTTAAGAATTGAATAACATTAGTATACTTTTGTGTTGTTTGTTTAAGTCTATAACTAACAATTCTAGACTTAAACGCACTTTTCAACAACATAATACTATCATCATCATCACCATCATTATTATTATTATTCCTTTTGAAATGGTTATTTCTATGCTTGATGCTTCTCATGTGACCAATAAACATGGATCTGCTAATTTTTACATTACAACAGTCACAGGTAATATCATTGTCTTCATTTAAAGTAATTTGTTTCGATGTGGTTGGTTCATTTATCATCGATGGGTATTTCTTCTTCTTTAAATGATGTATGGAAGGTTCATCTATTTTAGATGGAAATTCCCTCTTTAATTGCGGTTTAACCATTTTGCTTTGATGATGGTATTTTAAATGATATTTTAAATTTCTTATATTTTTATAAGAAGCACCGCAAATATCACAAAGCAACTCACTTGTAGAATGCTGTTCCTTAAGATGACGTTTTAAGTTATCAGAAGTGGAGAACTTATTTAGACAAATATTACACTGCATTTTTTTTTTTATTTGTTTTTATTGATTTTAAAAATTATTAAATAACTAAAATTTTTATTTCTCTACTTCACTAGACGTAAATGTACAACAACTTTATTAAATCCACTTATTTTTTTCAACTATAGTTTTACACAATTTTATTACACAAAATAAAAAAAATATTCTTTTTTTTAAAAAAAATTTTATTCTTCAACAAAAAAAAAAAAAATGTTTATAAAACATATAAGACAATATTCGAGTCTGTAAATGTAATGATCAACGAACAAGTTATATCGAGCTTAAATATATTTTTCCATAACAACAACAACAGTAAAAATAAAACTTCTTTGGTTAATTATATTGAATTTTGTATTTCATATAAAAATATTATAAAAACGTTTATATATTTATTTTTCTTCCCAATGTTGGGCATCTTGGAAATATTCATCAACAAAATCATCATCATCATTATCGACATCATCCTCTTCACCATCACCGTCTAAATCGTTAACATCTAATATATCATCTTTGCATTGCTCGAAATCTACATCAGTAGAGGCATATTTGCCTTCACCTTTGTATCCTTTAATTTTCATTGCTAGTTTCTTCATGGGAAGACCTTTCTGTAGGTCTTTAAGTTTTTTTTTGTTTTTATATTTTTTAGCGATAATTTTCGTCATTGTTTCTGATAGTGTGTAAATACCATCAGAAAGAAACACATGGATTCGATCTCCAAAACGAGTATTTGCTAATTTAATCTTCCTTACATTGTAAGGATGATTTTTAATTAGATCACTCGTTTTGATGAATTTGTTAGATTCCCGCTCCTTAACACTTTCTGTGAATACTTTTAAAAAAAAATTATTTTCCTGAAATAATAATAATAATAATAAAATTAAATTAGAAATATTTATTTATTTATATATATATAATAAGAGTTTTTACCATTTTCAGCTCTTTGTAAAACTATAATAATATATCTTCATTTCATGTCTCTTATATAGTGAAAAATTTTCCCCCACTATTATCATCAGTTATATATATTAAACTATTAGTATGTTATTATTTTTAATCGGTTTCCAGTTACAACCTTCATTATACAATTAAACTTTAGTAAACTTTAGTTACATATCTTAATATTAAATAACTCTTCACTTTTCCTTTCAATTTTTTTTATACAACAACAACAACAACGTATTATAAATACTTTTATTTTTTATACTTTCATTTTCAATTAAAAATATTTTTACTTATTTTTGTCTGTAAACAACAACAACAACAACATATTATAAATACAAAACAAAATTTTTTCTTCGTTCTTATACAAAATAAAAAAATGTTTCTTTTTTTTTTGTATGACATCTACAGTAATATCATAAGTTTTTTTTATTTTTATTTTTATTTTTTCTATAGACTTTTCTGTTTTAGTACGAGTACGAAATACAAAATGTTTCTTCACTGAGTTAATAAAATTTTCCACTGTAAGCAGCAGCAGCAAATTTTATTAATACAAATAACAAACAAAATGTTTCTTCGCTAACATTTAGTTATTTCAATATTATTTGGTTTGTTCTCTTAATTTAATTTCTTTTAATTCAGACCATAGAATGCTATGCTTGTGGTTTGTGAATTTAGTAAATTTATATCATCCGTAGAATACTATGGTTGTGCTGCCATCCAGCAGACTATATAATACTATCATTGTGGTTTGTGAATTTGCTTGGTTTGTATATTTGTTAAATGCTCTGTTTGATATGCCATCTGACGGACAATAGAATGATATATATTTTTAGTTCAGCCGAAAGTTTTGGCTATTTTTTACCATAGATTTTTACTTTTTAGTTCTTTGATTTTTTTTGGTTTGTGTATTTGCTAATATGCCACCTGACGGACAATAGAATGATATATATTTTTAGTTCAGCCGAAAGTTTTGGCTATTTTTTACCATAGATTTTTACTTTTTAGTTCTTTGATTTTTTTTTGGTTTGTGTATTTGCTAACTACTCTGTCTGTGCTGCCATCTAGCGGACAATAGAATTGATTACTTTTTTAGTACAGCCTAAAGTTTCGGCTGTTTTTTAGTACATCCCAAAGTTTCGGCTGTTTTTAGAACCGGCACAAACCAACTACTATCCCTTTTTGAAGTCTGATGGCAGGTCAAACGCCGATGGCAGTGCTGATAGAGGCATCGGGAAATAATTTAAACTATCAATAAATTTAACACTATCGATTTCCATGAGTATTATTTTTGATCCCCTCATAATTAACTCTGGTTTATGTGAGGTTTTCTCCAGTACATACTTTAAAATAAACTGGTGATCGAAAGCTTGTCCATTATGTGCAATCACCACAATTTTTTTAAATTTATCTCTCAGCGCAAGCACGTACTTCATGAAATCCGATATAACATCTGTTCCGGAGGGAAAAATCCTCTGCCTATCTCCACAGGTGTCACATGTATTCATATCATCTATATATGTACAATTGTAGCAACGTTGTTGAAGAACACAAAGATTAGGCTCATGCACGGTTGTAGTGTCATCATCATCTTTATTACGATATTTTTTTTCTTGACGTGTCTCCAGATCGAAAAATATAAATATGGTGTATTCTGGTTTCGGTTCGGCTGTATTTGGCTGTATATAACACAGATGATTTTCGGGCTGATGTGTATTACAAATCGAGCAAAACATTTCGTTACAATGATGTACTCTTTTTCGATTTATTGTACGGTGACATTTATTACACCGACGTAACTTCTCACAAACACCATTTTCCTTATGCTGGGCAAAGCAACGGTCACTAACAAAATCTCTGTTGCATTCCTTACACAAAATTTTCGAAATTAATTCGCAACGAGGTTTCACTGCACATGCTGCACAAGCAGCCTTACATTTGTGTTTATTCTTGGTCTTGTAAGGAATGTGACATTCCTCACAATAATAATTACATACAAAAGCTGCTGTGAGCGAAGTAATCACACTGTAGTGGTTATTGTGATGTATGAGGTTGATTTTCATGGAAGCTGATGGTCCTTGATAAATCAATTCTCGACCTTTTTCCCCTGCAGCATACACACAAAGCTGATAACGTGTAAGATACTGTTGAAATTTCTGCAGTTCCTCCAAACCACTACCCTCTTCAGGTATCACTATACATGACTTTTCAAGTAGTTTTTGCACTTTCAAATCCTGATGTTTGCCTATGTTCCGCCGAATCACGTTTTTTTCCTTGGCTGTTCCTTAGCATACACCCTCCCAACAACAATAGCCCTCGGTAAGCAAAGATTATCTTTATTTTCTATGTAGATGAATCCTTTTCTATTTCTCCATTCCTCGATATGAGTATTGTAGGTAAACGTACGTGGTCGCCCTTGTCCCACTGGTAATTTTATCTGTGTCATGATAAGTTCGAAGCTATCCGTGTTTAAACCTTCAGAATTGCTCTGGAACACACTACTCAGCAGACCCCATACATCTTCAAAATGTAGATCTCGAGCCGATAGTATATGTAGCCATGCTGAACTATGAAATTTCTCGGATTTAAATTCCAGGCCAATTTTATCACTAACTGGCACACTTTTAATGATATAGTTGATTACTCCGTTTATGGAATTCCTTATCCACTCAATAGGATCTGACACATCCTGAGGCAATTCCTTGATTTTAAAAGTTACTTCTCTTCTGTTGATTCTGTACCTCCGATTCTGCTTAACTCGTTCAGCTACAGGGGTACAAATTGAAAATGCGGGATTGATAACAGATGGCGTTACTAACGCTATACGCATCAGGCAGTACTGTGACTATGTTCATGTCAAAGCTACGTCTTATAGCTTTAATTTTCAGTATGTGTCAATTTGTCGCAGTGTCAAATTCATAATTTTTTTGAGCTCTCAATATGTCGAGTTTCGTGCCAACAAAACAGCATTTGCGGGAAGTTTTAATTTACTTCTTTAATTTGAAGAAAAGTGCTGCTGAAGCACATCGATTGGTCTCCGAGACTTATCCGAGTCATGTTCCATCGGTTTCAAAGTGCGAGAGATGGTTTGTGCGGTTTAGAAGTGGTGATTTTGACGTTGAGGACAAAGAGCGGCCGGGCCAAGTGAAAAAGTTTGAGAATGCTAAATTGGAGGCAATACTCAATGAAGACTCGTGTCAAACTCAACAAGAGCTCGCAGATTCATTGGGAGTGACACAACAAGCCATTTCCCATCGTATAAAAGCCCTCGGAATGATCCAAAAGCAAGGACATTGGGTGCCGTATGAGCTGAAGCCGAGAGACGTCGAGCGCCGTTTTTTTGCATGCGAACTGCTGCTCGAACGGCAAAAACGGAAGGGTTTTTTGCATCGCATTGTCACTGGTGATGAAAAGTGGATCCGTTACGATAACCCGAAGCGCAAAAAATCATATGGTTACCCCGGCCATGCATCATCATCGACGGCCAAACCAAATATTCACGGCGCCAAGCTCATGCTCTGTATTTGGTGGGACCAGCTGGGTGTGGTGTATTATGAGCTATTGAAATCGAACGAAACCATCACAGGAGCACTATACCGAACTCAATTGATGCGTTTGAGCCGCGCACTCAAAGAAAAACGGCCACAATACGAGCAAAGACACGACAAAGTAATTTTGCAACATGACAACGCTCGGCCACATGTTGCAGCGCCGGTCAAAACATACCTACAAACGCTGAAATGGGAAGTCTTACCCCACCCGCCGTATAGCCCAGACATTGCTCCTTCCGATTACCACCTTTTCCGATCGATGACACATGGCCTAGCTGACCAGCGCTTCCATTCTTACGAAGAAGCCCAAAAATGGGTCGATGACTGGATAGCAGCCAAGCCGGCCGAATTTTTTCGCGACGGTATCCGTAAATTGCCAGAAAGATGGGAAAAAGTTGTGGCTAGCGATGGACAATACTTTGAATAATTCATTTGTTACCATTTTTTCAGAATAAACGTTCAAAAATAGAAAAAAATCCCGCATTTTCAATTTGTACTCCGATATTATCTCGAAGGTTGGAATCTCCCTCTCGATCTGATCGTTCGTTGCAACATCGTCGGCAAAATATCTCCTCAATATTTGTTTTTTATAAATTTTTTCGCGTTTAATTTTAATCTCTTAGAGTTACTGAGTATGCTGTGGTTTTGTTCGTAATAAAACTTAGTCCCTCAAAACAGCTACTTATATTTTTATTGAAAACGTTTTAATTTTTCTATATCTCCGTTTATCAATTCTCTTTTAAAAAATATTTTCTTATTTACTGCTAAACAGGTATTTTTCTGATCACGTTTTCATTGTACATAATTAAAAACAACAAAGTATGATGACTCAACTATATAAAAATATTTTCTTATTTACGGATAAACATAAAACGTCAATCAAAAAGAATTTTTTGTAAAATTGTTTTCCTGATCTCGTTTTCATTGTTCTTTACCATTGTTTATCAATTCTCATCAAAGTACAATTAATAAATTATTTTCTTATTTACTAATTGACAGGAAACGTCAATCAATAATCATTTTACGGACATCAAACGTCACTCAAGAAGAATTCATTATTATTCTGATTACGTTTTCATTGTGTATAAATTGACAAGCAAATAAATTATTATTCTGATCAAGTTTCGAATAAATTACGTTATCAACCATCTAAAATCGCACATGCGATATTAAATTTTTCATTACCAAGTTCATTACCCATTTAAAATCGCACGTGGGATATTAAATTTTTCATTGTCAAGTTCATTAACAATTAAAAAATCGGAAATGGGGGGCGCGGTCCCTGATGTCATCGATCTTACAACAATGTAGGTCAATGACCTAGATAACAACAATGACCTAGATAATTTGACCTAGATAATAACAATAACAATGACCTAGATAATTACAACAACAACAAAGTAGGTCAATGACCTAGATAATTTGACCTAGATAACAACAACAATGACCTACATAATCAACAATAAAGTAGGTCAATGACCTAGATAATTTGACCTAGATAACAATGACCTACATAATTACAACAACAACAATGACCTTGAAAAATGTACGTCGACTCAAGTGGCCCCATTACTACTTATTATCATACGATATTTTCCGTCCGTTAACTTTTATTCAGAGGTTTCAACTTAATTGTTTTTGCTGATGTTGCATTTGAATGGTGGGAATGGAATGCAGTCAGCTTTATCTTGTGCATGTAACTATATAAATAGATGGATTAGAGTTTTTTTTTTGGATTTTTCGAAATTACTTCAGATTTTCCAGTTACTTTTATTTTTTTACTAGGAAAAAGTTTTTTGTTTTTAAATTGCTAACAATTGTAATGTGAAGGTTATTCTAGGGATCTAAGATTATTCAAGATTTTAGATTATAGAGTATCGCGATTATTCTAGAACTCTAAGATTATTTGAGCTTCTCAAACAAACACAAAATTTAGCATCATTCAAAAATTTAATGTGTTGAACTGAATTATGGCGAAATTAATTCATTTTCAACATGAATTTAAACCGCCCATCTAAATTTTTTAAATAAATTAATTTTGTCAGGATTTAATTAAGTTTTTAAAAATTAAATGTCGCAAATTTCATTGATATTGAAAAAAAATTTTTTTTTCGAAATTAATTCATTTTTCACCAAAATTATTCCTTTTTGTTCATTTTCATTTAATTTCATAAAACTATTGTTTGCTAACATGTTTCAAGAGCTCTCCGTCAATACGATGCCATCAAGTTCAAGAGAAATAAAATTGGAATATAAAATAGTTGCAGGGAAAAGAAAAAATTCTAAATTGTTGTATACCATTTCCGAGCAACAATTGTACGTAAAAAATAAAGTGCTTTCCGATGGTACAATTGCGTATACCTGCTACGAAACAAATTGTAAATCGCGGGTACATTTAAAACATAATGAGTGTTATTATGCACAAATATTTGTGCCGCACAACCATCCATCAAAGGAAAATGAAATTGAAAAATTTGAAATCGAAAACAAAATAAAAAAGGAATGCGCATTATCTAAAGGATCGACTTTTTCATGTTCACAAATGTCTGACATAAGGAAAATATTCAGCATAGCTACGATCGAGTAAGTTTCTTTCTTTTATTTATTTCTCATTTTAATTACTGAAAGCAGCGGAATTAATTCATTTTCAAAATTAATTAATTTCGCCGCGCATTTTCATATCGATTAACAAACTGAAACGTTTTTTTTTTATTTTTTGCTCTTACGTTAAGGAATCAAAACTCGCAATTGAATTTTAATAGGATAAAAGGAAATCTATTAAAAATACGCAGAAACACAATTCCACCAACACCGACGAATGTAGAAGAAGTGGTGAAACTATTCAAAGAGAAAAGAATCTTCGAAGTGTTTGGCCGAACAAAGCACGAAGATAGTAAAGATTTTTACAAAGGAGCATATCACAGCAATGAATGCTCTTATTGCTATTTTGCATCGGATCATGTTATCAGCAATATTCGTCAAACAATACCCGAGAATCAGCGTAATTTTATGATGGATGCAACATTTAAGATATGCCAACTGGGAGTATTTTACCAATTATTGGTTATCTATATTGAATACTGTCAGCAAGTCAGTTAAAATGAATTACAATTAAATATTTATTTTTAATTATACAAACGTAAAACGTATGTTTTTCAGGCGATTCCATTCATTTATGTATTGATGTCGCACAAATCCGAAAAATGTTACACTCATCTATTTGAAGAATTAAAATCATTATTTTCATTAAATGGAAACAGTTTCACGACGGATTTTGAAATGCCAATGCGAAATGCATTAAGAAATGTTTATCCACAAATGAGACTGAATACATGCTGGTTTCATTTTTGTCAGGCTGGAAAACGCAAAGCTAGTCAAATACCAGAATTTACTCATGCCATTGCCAATAATCCACAAATCAAAAATTTATATTACAAGTTACTTGCATTACCATTACTTCCAGCTGATAAAATTGTTTATTGTTTTGAAATGCTGAAAATTCAAGCAATGGAACTCGATCTAAAGTGTTGTAAGCAATTTATAATATATTATGAGAAACAGTGGATCAAAAAGGTATCTTTATTATAAAAATTAAAAAAAGTTGCTATACAATAAATAATAAAATAAAATTAATATTATTAGGAAGGACCAGATAATATTTCTGTCTACGGATTAACTTCTAAAACAACGTCATCATTGGAAGCACAAAATGGTCTACTTGGTAAGCGATTTCTTAAGCAAGGACATTTTTTTAAATTCATCGATTATTTGTTGCAACATGAATTTGAAAAATCACGTGAATTTCAATCGCTTATCGATAATGGAGGGACAACACCTGTTGAAAAGAAGCGTAAATATAAGGTAAAATATATTACGTTAGCGAAAAATTATGTTTATGCTTAGCTATTCTTGTTTTCTTAATCATTTTAATTAGGATCGCTGCTCAAGTATAATTGACGCAAGTGAAGCATTGCAAAAAGGTGAAATTACACCGTCTGTATTTTTGAATAGAGTAACATGTGAAGGCAATAGCATATGCAAAAATTTGGATCGATTCGATGATGTAGATGCTCCAAGAATTGAGAATAATAACAGTGACTTAATCAAAGAAGAAGAAGAAGAAGAAGCAACAGAATAAATAGAAAATTGCGTATTGAAATTATTGCCACGCGCTGTGTTTGTTACGATGGTAACAAGTCAAGTAACAATGATGACCCCTGGAGACATTTAAAGATTTGCGGAAAATGTTGAGAACAGATAGATGTACCTGTTAAAATAATATTTAAAAAAATTATAAAAATGGAGCTCGAACATATGAACGCTCAAAAATAAACTGTAAATAAATAATTTAAGATTAATGTAAATATTTTAATTAATAATAAAAAAAGTGATCTTGCAATTAGAATAAAAAAAAATTTGTATTTGAAATCATTAGAAAAACAGAAAGTAAGAAGGGTTTTTCGTGCTTAGTCATTGCAGATTTTAGTTGGCGGGGCGGCGCAAGATAAAAACCTGCGTATCCCATTTTTTAATTGTGCTTTATGGCACATACCCAGGTTCCTATTTAGTAACGAAAAATACGGCGGAAATGACTATTCTTGTTTCTGTTACTTGACCCTTGTCGGCCTGTATACTTAGTATAACCGTTAAACTTCCTTGGAAGGTTACAAACTATATCGGGTCGTCTAAAGCCACTACTTTCTTTAACGGGTAACACTAGAATTGTATCTTCAATGTTTATTCAATTGGTCTATGCAATTGGCTAAAAAAAGAAATACACTCCCGAGCAACTAAATCGACTAGACCATCAAAACGCATATTTTTTTAAAATGGCTGGATCGATTTTCGAAAAACAACCTTCTTTTGACAGCCTAGTATTTTTTCTTTTCAAGGGTACCTTTATCATTAAACTCCATACAGTACTTTTCAAATTAAAGCAGTCTTAGCAAAATGCGATGTTTCGGTGAAAACAATTGGCGTGATGCAATCTCCTGTATAATGCCACGTTGACCGCTATTTGTCATCACTTATGAGTCAGGGGTGCTTGTTGACAGCCTCCTCGTGGCGCATCCTGGGCAATGTGCTATAGATCGAACGGTTGTGGTATCCAATCCCTACGTAGTAGAGAAACAGTATAGCAGATAGTCAACAAAAAGATGAAATGTCGGGTGTAAACAATAATTTACTCCAGGTGGGTTAGAACTTAGATTCTAAATCCCGCCCCGGTCTACCGGGCTGCTCTGCGGATTCTGGAGGGAGCAACACGACATTGCAAGGGAAATTGTCGGTAGGCAACCAGGCTGACCCTTTTCCTAGTACTACTGGAAGCACGGAACAAAACATAAATTTATGGCCCTTTGGTGGAAGAAGTACGGCACTTCATAGAACACCACCGTCAACTCCACCATCAGGGAGCACCACACTGTTCAGTGAATCTAACAATGAGAAGGAAAATACCTCTCCTATGAAGCAATCAGTAGTCAATCAAACCTCTGAAGTCGTGCAAAGTGCACAAACTGATACAATAAACAACGCGGATTTAATAAGTAAATTTGAGCAAATGGAGAAGTTAATCGCGCAGCTAAACAATGAAGTTGTCGTGCTAAAGAAAGAAAACATTATGCTAAAGGAAACAGTAAATAGAAGTAACAGCGCAGGAAACTCAGTATTAATGAACAACCAATTTCAAGTACTCAGAGAACAAGAAGAATACCACACTGATGAAGATGAGCTTGAAAGAGAAACAAACTGAATACTACAGAGAGCCAGGAGAGCAAATAAGAAACGAAGAAAAGAATCCAATCCAATTAAGAGGAAAGCTGAATCATCACCAGAAGTTGAACCAATTCAAACTCACTCTAAAACTACCAATGCAATTACTGCACCTAAAGTGCATGAGCCAGAAAAGAAGAAACATGTTCCACCCCCGATCAATATTCTAGGAATATCAAATTACGGTAGTATTCAGAAATTGATGAAAGAAGTAGTACGAAATGACTACAAAGTAATATCGCTCAATAATAATATATGGAAAATTAATACAACAGAGCCTGACGACTATAAAGCTCTAGCTAACAAATTAAATGCTGATGGTCTCTAGTGGTACACCTACGAGGATAAAAATGATCGATCAATTAAAGTAATGGCACGAGGTCTACACCCAACTTGCTCAAAAGATGAAATCATTAAGGACCTGCAAAGCAAAGGCCTGAAAATAGTTGATGCAGTCAACATCATTAGAAAAGAGAGAAGAGATAACAGGGAGGGAAATGTTGACATCAATAGAAGAGGTCTCCCACTTTTTATGCTAACCTTCGACAACCAAGAAAAAATAGAAAGTATTTATAATATTAAGGCTATCCTTAACCTTAGAGTTAAAATAGAAACACCGAGAAAGGTCACTTGACTAATACCTCAATGCAAAAACTGTCAAGATTATAATCATACACAGAAGTACTGCCATCGAGAAGCAAGATGTGTTAAATGTGCAGGAAAACACGCAGGAAATGATTGCATAGTTCCCCGAAATACAACACCGAAGTGTATAAACTGTAATGGCCAGCATCCGGCAAATTACAGAGGATGTGAAGTTGCAGTAGAACTACAAAAAATGAGAGATAAATCACGCAAACCAGTTACATCAAGAAATGTACAATCTATTAAAAAAACCACTGAGCCAAAATGGTTGACTCCTAATCCTAACGCACAAAGAGAGCAAGTAAATGAAAATGTTACTTATGCACAAGTAGTTCAGCAAACAGAGCAGAAACAGCTCAAAGTGGATCTTGTTTTTACAGGACATACTGAGAAATCTAGAGAACCTCAACAAAAGACTTTCTTCACAGGAAATAAGCCTGCAGAACGCGCTAGAAGAAATGAAATCACAAACTAGTTTCAATAAAAAAATTGAAGGAAACTTTGATCGAGTGTATCAAAATATAAATTATATAAAATCGACTATAAAATAAAGAAATGAATAAAACATTACGAATTGTAACCTGGAATGCAAATGGGCTATTGCATCACATTCAAGAACTAGATATATTTTTAAACATGTATAATATAGATATATGTCTTATATCAGAAACCAATTTCACCAAAACTTCATTCTGTAAAATAAAAGGATATAATTGCTATCATGCATTACATCCAGAGAACAAAGCTAGAGGTGGATTAGCTATTCTGATAAAAGATCATATAAAGCATAACGAAGATCTTAAAATTGAGAAGCTTTCCATGCAAATCACAACAATCAAAATACAATTGAACAATAATAAAACTTGTAGTATCTCAGCAATCTACTGCCCCCCAAGATACAATCTCAAACAAGGAGATTATACTAATCTCCTCAAAATACTAGGAAGTGTCTTTTTAATTGGAGGTGACTTTAATGCAAAAAATACCTATTGGGGATCACGGTTAACGACCACTAAAGGAAAAGAACTTTTCGCAGCAGGCAAACAACTAAAATGTGAATTTCATTCAGGCGGTACACCAACCTATTGGCCCTCGGATATCAGTAAGACTCCAGATCTTATAGACTTCTTTATTACAAGAGGAATTTCAGATAATTATACCCATATAGAGAACAGTGAAAGTCTATCATCAGATCATTCACCAGTTATTATGATACTTAACCAAACAATTATTATGAAACAGAGTGGAGAAATTCATAACTAATAAAACATGTGTTGGCTTGCAAACAATAAAACTAAAAATAAGAACCCTAATTCAAAAAAACAATAAACTTAAAAATTTTTGTTTTTATTGATATACCAATAAACGTAGGATCATTAGTGAAAACCAAATTTATTTTTACTGATACCAAAAAGGGATCAACATTTTATTAAAAACATATTTTTTATGACTAGCTAAATGAGTGGAAATTTTCCAATTTTTTTGTATTTAAATTTTTTATAAATAGTCAGTGTTGTATATTGTTATTATTATTATAATTTTGTCTTTCGTAGAAATCAGTTGATTTAAATAAAAATTCAAAACTTTATCGTTGTTTTTTAATTCTTTATTTCGTTGTCGCAAAATTCATCACCATACAATAGTTTTGGTCCATCAAACCGGATGGTTAATTCAAAATAATTCAATATCGTTTTCGTAAACATTAATATATCAATAGTGCTTGAAATAATTAAATCAATAGTTGTGAAATCGTGAAAATCCATTTAAATACTATACATACAGTCCATAAATTAAAATTATAGTAGTGCTTTTAACTCTTAAAAATGGATCGTTTATTAAGAAGAAAAGATTCTGTGTATAAAAAGTTCGAACGTTTACATGAAGTGATAAAAAATCAAGAAAGTGATAAAATTCCTGAAAATACACTTAAAGACCAGTTAAATTATATTAAGGAATATGAATTAGAATATAAACAATTTATAAAAGAAATTAGTGACAGTGATAAGTGTACTGATGAAATATTTAACAAATGTGATAATGAAAGTGATAAATTTGAAGTGTTGGTGCAAAATGATAAACAATTATTGAACGTCGAATTAGACAAACGTTCCATCAAACCAAAAAACATCGGTCAGATCAAACTACCCGAGTTGCAATTACCAGAGTTCTATGGTGAATTTAATAAATGGCGTAGTTTTCGGGACACTTTCAAAGCAGCGGTTCATGATAATAATCAGGTAAGTGATATCGCTAAATTTTCATATTTATTGGGAAAATTGAAGGGTGAAGCAAAATCGTTGGTGGCTCAAATACCTATTTCAGCTAACGGGTATGAAAATGCATGGCGAATTCTTCTTAATAGATATAACAACGAAAGAACAATAGTCGAGTGTCACCTAGATGCCATTTTAAATATTCCGAAAGTCACTAATAATAACTTAACAGAAATCAAACATATTTTGGATATTTCGACTACCAACATAGATTCGTTACAGAGCTGGGAATTTAAGGTAGACAAGTTATCCGAAGCTTTGATAGTTAGAATTATCGTTGGGCGTTTAGATTTAAATTCCAGAAAGGAATTTGAAAATGAACTAGGAGTAGATGAGTTTCCCACGTGGGTCAAACTTCAGGCCTTTTTACAAAAAAAGATTCGAGTATTAGAATCAATTGGACCTCTTAAAAAATTAGTAATGCTCGATTCCAGTCGCAAAGCTAAAACTGCATTAGTAGTAGCATCATCGCCTACAGAAAAATATCCACCAGTTCTTTGTCCTATTTGTAAGAGTAACCATAATTTATCTTTCTGCAAAGATTTTATTAAACTTTCTCCAATAGATCGGTTCCAAAAGGTAAAGGAATTACGCTTATGCATCAATTGTCTCAGAACAAACCATACTGTTTCTCAATGCACTAGATCCGCCTGTAGGCAATGTTTTCAAAAGCATCACACACTTTTACATAGGAAACAAGTAGAACCATTAATAATTGAACATTCAAAAACTCAACCTCTTCAAAATAGCACGGAAAATAGTTTAACGCATCACATAAATAACGTTTCTAATAGTCAAGTGTTGTTATCAACAGCAACAATTCTAATTAAAAATTCAAATGGTAACTTTGTTTCGTGTCGTGCACTTCTAGATTCCGCTTCACAATCAAATTTCATAACTGCAGATCTTGCTACCAAACTTCGTTTCGAGTCACAAACTAGTAATTTAGTAATTTCTGGTTTAAACAGCCAAAAAACTAACGTTTCCGGAAAGTGTTCCACAGTTATTCGATCGCAATGTTCTAATTATAAAGTCAACATAGAGTTCTCAATAGTTCCAAACATAACAAATTTATTGCCTCAATTCGAGTTAGATATCTCTAGATGGAATTTACCAAAAAATATAATTTTAGCTGATCCTCATTTTAATGTTCCAAATAAAATCGATGTGTTACTAGGTGCCGAAATATTTTTCGATATATTTTTGAAAGACAAAATCCAAATTAATCCATTCGTTCCTGCTCTCGTAAATTCAAAACTAGGTTGGATACTAGGGGGAAAATTCGAAGTAGAACCCGTAAACTTATATTCACAAAACGAGTATTCCGACATAAAATTAAATAAACAATTAGAACAATTGTTCCAAAGCGAAGCATGTGAAACTTCCTTTGTTGAGACTGCAGAAGAAAAACTATGCGAAGAAATCTTTAGCTCAACTACGTATACAAATAATGAAGGACGATATGTTGTGAGTTTGCCTTTAAAGATTGATCCAAATTGTCTTGGTGATTCCTTGTTAATGGCAAAAAGGCGATTTACATATTTAGAGAAAAGGTTAAATCGGGATTCTCAATTAAAAGTAGATTATGAAAAATTCATGGAAGAATACGTAAGATTAGGTCATATGAAATTGTCAACTATTAATAGTAACACAGGATATTTTTTACCACATCATCCAATTTTAAAACCTACTAGTTCCACGACTAAATTAAGAGTTGTATTCGATGCTTCTAGCAAAACGGACAACAATATGTCGCTAAATGATATTTTATTGACCGGGCCAAATGTACAATCTGAGTTATTTGAAATAATCTTACGCTTTCGTCGTCATAAATATGTTTTTACTGCGGACATTGAAAAAATGTACCGCCAAGTTCTCATTAACCTTAATCAAACACATCTTCAGAAAATTTTATGGTATAATTCTAACGAAATCCAAACATTTGAACTGCAGACGGTCACTTACGGCACCACTTCTGCACCTTTCTTAGCCACTAGAGTTCTCAAAGAAATTGCTGATACCAATTTAAATAAATATCCTTTAGCTTCCAAAATTCTGAAAGAAGATTTTTATGTCGATGATTGCTTAACTGGTGGTGACAATTTGTATAAATTGATTCATATTCGAGATAATTTAATCAACATGTTAAAAGAAGCTGGAATGCACCTTCGTAAATGGTCTTCCAATTCAAACACATTTTTAGAAAGACTTCCAATTTCGGACCTCGAACAATCTGATAATAAAACAATAAAAACATTAGGAATAGCGTGGAATCCTACTTCTGATAGCTTACAGATAATTGTTCCAAAATTATCTGTAAATACTAAAATAACCAAAAGAACAATTCTGGCAGATATAGCACAAATTTTCGATCCATTAGGTTTCCTCTCTCCGGTACTCATAAAAGGCAAATTAATTTTACAGAATCTTTGGCAAATGAATATTAGTTGGGATGAGGATGTTCCAAATTATTACGAAAAAGAATGGCTAAATTTTAGAAATTCTATTGCTTTAATCGAAAACTGTCGCTTGGATAGGTACCTTTCTTCTTTCGCCGAACAAGCAATTGAATTACATGGCTTCGCTGACTCATCTGAAAAGGCTTTCGGTGCTTGCTTATATATTCGCAGTATGAATTCAACAGGAGGCTATACTGTAAAATTAATAGTTAGTAAATCGCGTGTCGCACCATTAAAAAACGTTACAATACCTAGGCTTGAATTAAACGCAGCTCTGTTATTAGCTAGATTAACCACCAAGGTAGTTCGTGCATTTAAAATTGATTTCAAAGGCATTTTTCTTTGGGTAGACTCGACCATCGTTCTTAGTTGGATCAAAATGCATCCGGTGCGCTTAAAAACATATGTAGCAAATAGGGTATCTGAAATTCAAAATTTGACCGCCAACTATACTTGGAAACATGTAAGTAGCCAAGACAATATAGCTGATCTCATTTCAAGAGGTACCAATGTAGAAAATTTAGTCGAATCACAAGCTTGGTGGAATGGACCTATAATGTTTTCACCTTGAGTTGCCGATGGAAGCGTTCGACCATGCCATTGGCTTGCGGATGATAAGCCGTTGTGCGTATCCGATGTGAGCCAAGGAGTTTTGTTAACTCTGTGAAAAGCTTGGACTCAAATTGCGTTCCTTGATCGGTTGTGATATTAAGGGGTACGCCGAATCGTGATACGTAGTTATTGACAAAAGTGGTGGCAATGGTTGTAGCAGACATATTGGTCATGCAGTATGCTTCAGGCCAGCGAGTGAAGCGATCGACACAAGTGAGTATGTATGAGTATCCATTAGATGGTGGAAGTGGTCCTACGATGTCTATATGGATATGCTCAAATCGACCAGGCGGAATTTGAAATTGTCCATGAGGTGATTTTGTGTGCCGTTGAACTTTGGCACGTTGGCAGGATAAACAAGACTGAGCCCATTGGTTTACGTCTTTGTTTATACTGGGCCAAAAGTAGCGAGCTGTGATCAATTTACGAGTTGCACGGACTCCAGGATGCGAAATGTTGTGTAGTGTGTTGAATACGGTGCGACGTAGTGAGTCTGCGATGTATGGGCGATTCTTCCCATCTGCGATTTCGCAAACTATTTCGAGGCCAGGTAGTTTGAAAAGCTTAAGTTCCATTGATGAACTATTGTGACATTCGGAACCAGAAAGTAAATTCTGAAGTTCTAGGTCAGCTTTTTGTGCGTTTGCAATTATTTGTAAGTCGATGTGTGTGTCGACTGCGGCCATTTCATTGTCGGTTGTGCGCGATAGTATATCTGCGACAACGTTGTCGTGTCCGTGAACATGCTGAATGTCCGTGGTAAATTGACTGATGTAATCGAGGTGGCGAGATTGCCTCGGATTACGTTCAGTTTTAGACTGAATTGCTCGTGTCAGAGGCTTGTGGTCGGTGTAAATGGTGAAATCCCGACCTTCGACAAAATATCGGAAGTGTTTGACTGCCTGATAAATTGCTAGTAATTCCCTATCGAATGCAGAATATTTCTTTTCGGCATCAGAGAGTTTCTTGGAGAAGAATCCCAGTGGTTCCCAACACTCGTTATTGTACTGTTGTAGTACAGCACCGACAGCTGTATTTGAGGCGTCAGTGGTTATGCTGAGCTTTGAGTCGCTCAGTGGGTGTGCCAGAAGTGTTATCTGGGCCAATTCAGCTTTAAGTGATGTGAATGCTTGTTGACATTCGTCAGGCCAAGTGAAATTCTTGGCTGTCTTGGGCTTTTTGAGTAAAGCTGCCAAGTGGCTGTGAATTGGTGCGAGTGTTTGAGCGAGTTTTGGAATGAATCGGTGGTAGTAATTTACCATACCGACAAATCGCTGTATACCTTTTATTGAAGTAGGGGCTGGGAAATCCCTAATGGCATTAATTCGTTCTTCAGACGGCAGAATACCACTAGGTGTAATCTTATGGCTGAGGAAGTCAAGAGTAGATACGCCAAAGATGCACTTTGAGCTCTTGATGTGAACGTCAAACTGTGTTAGCCTTTGAAAAAGTTGTTCGAGGTGCAGTTTGTGTTGTTCCTCAGATTTAGATGCAACAAGAATGTCGTCAATGTAGACGAAAACGAAGTCTAAATCACGAATGACTTCGTTCATAAATCTCTGGAACGTTTGAGCGGCATTGCGTAAGCCGAATGGCATTCGGGTGAATTCGAATAGGCCAAACGGTGTTGTGATTGCCGTTTTATGGACGTCCTCAGGTGCGACGGGAATTAAATGATATGCTCTGACAAGATCAATCTTGGAGAATATATTGCATCCATTTAAGTGCATGGAGAAGTTTTGAATGTGGGGTATCGGGTAGCGATCCGGTGTTGTTACCGTGTTTAAACGCCGATAATCCCCACATGGTCTCCAATCTTGATCTTTTTTCTTCACCATGTGAAGTGGACAAGAGACGGGAGATGCGGACGGCCTACAAATCCCTAATTCCACCATATGCTGGAATTCTGTTTGAGCGGCTTTATGTCTCACTTGATCTAGCCGACGTGGTCTTGAAACGGGCAGATGGCCTGCTGTAACGATGTGATGAACCACGTTGTGTCTAACTGGTAAGTTGTAATTTGGCTCTGCTGTAAGTGATGAGAAATTCTTAAGCAGAGTGGCATAACCGTTGTTGACTGCATAATGGATCGGAGTTGGAGTGTTATCACGAACCATTGTGGCATTGATTGACAGCTTAGTCGCTGAATCAACCAGCCTTTTGTGCTTTAGGTCAACAAGGAGGCCAAACTTACACAGGAAATCGGCGCCAATAATCGGACGATTCACATCAGCTAAAATGAATGCATGAGTGAATTTTCTCTTAAGTCCGATGTCCACCTGAAGCAATTTTGTGCCGTAGGTGTGGATTGTGGTATTATTGGCAGCCGATAAGACTAGATCTGGGTCGCGTTTTGAGAATGAAAACGCTCCCTTGAAAAATTGAGCTGGAATAACCGAAAGGTCAGCGCCAGTGTCTATTAGAAATGTGAAATTATTATGCTTATCGTGTATGAAGAGACGACCTAATTTATGGGTGTGGGATGTTGTCATCTCTACCCGTTTAGTGACTCGTTTTTTGAATGGGTGATGTCCACATCCATGCTGGATGCGGATGTACTTTTGAAATTACATGGTGCTACACATTTTCGCGCCGCCGCCCCGAACCTCCAATGAAACCAGCATTTATCGTATTGGCGGGTGTTGCTGGGGCTTCTCGAGTAGGAGCTGCGTCGGAACCCTGTTTGCGCCGAATTTTGTCGACCTCTTGAACGACTGCGGTTTCTATTGTTGAACAATGAATTCAATCTTGACTCAATCTTCGTAAGTCGATCTTCGACTGTGGCGCTGTTTGAGGTGCTCGCAGTTGGTGGTCGATAGGAATCCGGACGGACGGGAGCTCTTGACTGTCTTGTAATCGCGGAAATATTTTGATTGCTGTTCATCGCGGCATACAATCTATCAGCTGTGGTAGCGAGTGTATCCAGATCTTGCGTGTCAGGCTGTGCCAACAGTGCTATTCGGATTATCTCCGGCATCCGTCGCACCCATAACGATTTTATTACTTTATTTGTGAATTGTGTGCCAGCTAGATTTTTAATATGGCGGAGTGCCTCTGATGGCCTTCTGTCTCCTAAATTTTGATTTGATAGGAGTGTTTCGAGCTTGGATTCATCTGAAGGCATCAGACGTGTGAGCAGGGCCGTTTTCAAAGATTCATACAAGTTCGCCTCCGGCGGGTCCGCTAAAATGTCGGACACTATTTCGCACGCCTGAGGAGAAAGTGCGGACAAAAGGCTTACAAATTTTTCTTTGTCCGTTTTTATGCTCGTAATTCTGAATTGTAGCTCCGCCATGTTAAACCATGTCTTTGCATTTTCCATCCAGAATTGCTGGAGCTTGATCGAACGAGAGATGGCCTCAGCCTCGTGTTTGATTGTTTGGGGAGCCATTTCCTCTTCGTTATCGGACATGATTATATCTGGCCTTTTTTAAAATTGACTCACTTCAAATAATCAGTGGAATAATTAAATATAATTGAAATTTATTCGGAATGGTTACCGTATCGAAACGAAACTAGTTGCAAGAGTTTGTAATGAAAATATTGTTTTATCTGTTGGTCGACGAGTGCCCCCAAATACGCGACGTGCCGTCACCTTCGTCTTGGGGCAGCTACTCGACGGTTCGGTGTCAATTATAAATGTAGATAATGAGTGAAAGCAAAATACAATTATTGAAATATAAATATGATGATGTTTGAATTCTATGAAATTACCGCGACCAATAAACCAAACAAAACAAGTATCCTTGCGTCGAGGAAAAAAAATTAAATAAATACCGTTCGAGCAAAAGAGAGAACAAAAAAAAAAAAAAATAATGACAATAATAATCCGTGGTCGTGGTGAAAAATTTACAATTTAGCAAAGAATTTGAAATTTTTTTTTTTAAATTTAGTTGAAATAATATGATTTTAGAACGAATTTGATATTTAGTAAGAAATGTTTATGATATTTAGTAATATTTATGATATTTAATAAATGTTTATGAAATTTAATAAGAAAAAAAACTTTGTCTGTTTCAAAAAAAAAACTTATCTTTTGATGTAGGTATGCTGTACGTTGCACCACGTGTGTAGGTGTTTGGTCATCAAATGTTGCACCACGTGTGTAGGTGTTTGGTCATCAAATGTTGCACCTCGTATGTAGGTGTATTTATATTCAATTTACGTGATCGATTGCCACACCAATTGACAGTAAAATCCACGGAATATATTTAACTTGATGTATAGTATGTATAGTATTTACGTTGCGGTATAGCTGTTTCTAATATGTACCGTTGTAAATTGTTATTTCAATCTCTGTGTGTTTTCTGGAATATTGCAATATGACTTCGTTTGACTTTTTGTTGTTTTAATTTCCCAGATGTTGCGTTTCTATGGCTTGGCTGTGATGGCTCTCGTTAATAATTTTCGAATTTATACTCGTTGTTGGTACGTGAATAATATGAAATGAAATGTATTTGTTATATTATGTGTATGTTTAATATTTTTCTGATTTAGTTTCCCACCGTATTGATTGTATTTTACGTTTTCGTTCGTTGTATTTATGAAGTTAAATTAAAATCACTTGTTTCGCAACACAAAAAAAATTATGGAACAAAATGGCGATTACGTTTTTGATTTATCTATATATTTTACAACCACAACCTGTGCGTATATGAAAATTTTAGACGCGCACAGAATGACACTAAACTTTGAGAAACAAAAAAAAATGATGGATTTTTATTTTTTTTCTTATACACGTATGAAACAATTTCAGCGCCCGAAACCAAAAACTTTTTTTAAAAAAAAAAATTGTGTGAGAAATGTTTAATTTATTATTTTTATATATCTGTATCCCTAAAAAGGGCGTCGTGTGGTCACCAATATAATGTTTTCACCTGCATATATGTTATTCTATCGGTGTGTACATATATGCAACATTATATAAATAATTGATTTAATTCCGTGCTCACTGAAGGAAACGCACTAAATTTTATGATGACGCGCATATGGCGCGCCGGCTTTATAATTCAACTTGTTTTTTTTACACTTTTATAATTAAAAATATTTGTTACAATTATAATTTGATAATTAATTTATTTTATCTTTCACCACGCACTACAAATTATTTCACGTGAAATAATTTAAATCCGTAAATCGGCGTAATTTATTTTTACACTTAAAAATACTTCCGCGCGTACAAAATGGTATCCGAATATTTTTGTATTGTAGAATGTTGAAAAACTTTTAACGAAGTGTGTTAGGCGAGAGCCAAAAACGATATGTATATAAGCAAAAATAATCGTTCGTTTTCCGAGCGAAGTCTTTTCAAGCGGATGAATAAAAAAGGAGAAGCAGAAATGAATTTGTTTTGTTTTGGATTATATTCGCTGAAGTAGTATCTGAATAAATGAATTGTGTGCTGTGTTTATGTAAATAAAGTGCGGAGTGTGGACGTGCACATATTGTGGCGATGAACGAGTGCTGAAATTGAATTGGATGATGAGTGAGTCGCTACAGACCACTGTTTCTTCACCAACACCAAGAACACTGGCTAAAAGAAACACCAAAAGAAGAAATTTAAGAAGCCACAGCTGAAATTAAACCGGAAAAAATAGCATTAACATTATCAATAAATGCAGATATTAATGAGTTAATAATTAAAATGAGCTCATTTCACAAACTTGTTCGAGTGATATGTTACCTGCTACGATTTACCAACAATATCAATACACATAAACAAAAAATTAAAGGATACCTAACAACTGATGAAATTAAAAACAGCATCCACTATTTAATAAAGGAAGTGCAGAAACAATATTTTGAAGATGAGATTCATTCATTAAAAAATGGAAAAGCTATAAAGCATACAAGTAAAATTAAGGATCTAAATCCTTTCATCGATGAACGAGATTTGCTTCGTGTTGGTGGCAGAATAAAAAAGGCAATGTATGTGCCATATGACAGCAAGCATCCACTTATTCTACCATATGAAAGCAACCTCACTACATTAATTTTCCGGGAAGAACATGTAAAATATTTACACTGTGGACCTCAACAACTACTTTCGATGGTACGACAACACTACTGGCCATTACGCGGCAAACTCCTGGCAAAAAAAATAACTCGACATTGTATAAAATGCTTCAAGTCCAAACCAAATACCATAAATCAAATCATGGGAAATTTGCCAGAAAGTAGATTAACACCTGCTAGACCATTTGCAGTTACTGGAGTAGATTTTTGTGGACCCTTTTTCACAAAAAATAAAAATCAACGAGGAGGATCGAGTCACAAAGTCTACATTTGTATATTCGTTTGCTTTGTGACTAAAGGCGTACATCTTGAAATAGTATCTGATATGACTACGGAATCGTTTATTGCTAGTTTAAAACGATTCATTTTTCGCCGAGGCACTCCACATATTATTTGGTCGGATAATGGAACAAATTTCGTTGGCGCAAATCGCGAATTAAAGCAACTTTACCAATTAATTAAAGCACACGAATTAATTAATTTTAGCAACTTCAAAGATATTAAGTGGAAATTCATTCCACCACGAGCTCCAAACTTCGGAGGATTGTGGGAATCTTCTATAAAAATCTTAAAGTCGCACATGAAACGAATCGCATCCCACACAACATTAACATATGAAGAACTAAATACACTAGTTATCCAAATTGAAGGAGTTATGAATTCTAGACCGCTTACAGCGCTATCAACAGACCCGAACGATCCAACACCGTTAACCCCCGCACACTTCTTAATCGGAGGTTTAATAAACAATATTCCTGAAGAAAATGTTACCGAAATACCATCGAACAAACTTTCCAGATTACAGAACGTCACTAAAATGTTTCAATCATTTTGGAAAAGATTTTCTGTAGAATACCTACATACGTTGCAGCAGAGAAAAAAATGGAGGGACAAACATTGAAGAAAACGACCTTGTACTAATTGTTGATGAAAATCTACCCACAACACAATGGTTAATGGGTAAAATTGTTGAAGTTATCCCAGGATCAGACGGTATCAATCGCGTATTTAATATAAGAACAAAAAATGGAATAATAAAACGCACTTTAAGTAAAATTTGTAAACTACCTTTAGAATAAATTAGACAAATTCAAAGTAACATCAAACATTTTTAAGTTTACAATTATGAATTTCTCTATATTATCTAAAAGTTTTGAAGTAATATTACTTCATGGGCGGGAGAATGGAGAAATTCATAACTAATAAAACATGTGTTGGCTTGCAAACAATAAAACTAAAAATAAGAACCCTAATTCAAAAAAACAATAAACTTAAAAATTTTTGTTTTTATTGATATACCAATAAACGTAGGATCATTAGTGAAAACCAAATTTATTTTTACTGATACCAAAAAGGGATCAACATTTTATTAAAAACATATTTTTTATGACTAGCTAAATGAGTGGAAATTTTCCAATTTTTTTGTATTTAAATTTTTTATAAATAGTCAGTGTTGTATATTGTTATTATTATTATAATTTTGTCTTTCGTAGAAATCAGTTGATTTAAATAAAAATTCAAAACTTTATCGTTGTTTTTTAAAACCCTTAACAGGGATTTGTACCATATATGAAACATATCTTTTTCATTCAAATATTATTTGTTTCGAAACGCTTTCTGTTTTTTATGTTTATAGTGATTGAATAAACGATTACTTTTCTATCATACCTCGTTTTCGTTTATTGGGTTACTTTGACATAACCTCTTTATTATTTCGTTTAAAGTTCGAAAACAATGTTTCATGTGTTCGTGCTAACTTTGGATACAAAATTAAATTAGTAAAAAGTGTTACAATTCAAAAATAATTGTGCAATTAACCAGAAAATAAAGAGTATTTATTAAAAAACGGTAGTAAGATTATTAAATGAACATATATAGTAATTAATTGGTAAGTAAAATTCATGTATCATATATAGTACAAAATCCGTTAAAGTGATTTTGTAAATATGTGTCATATATGATCACTTATACTTTTCGTAGTGAATGATTTCTTTGAAAATTTTCGATAAGCTATAATTTTTTTAAATTGAAAATCTATTTATTTACTAGTGAAAATGCCGAGACCGAAATATTTATCTCTTGAAGAGATCGAAAAAATAATTCAGGAATGGCCTGATAGTAGTGAAGATGAACTAAATGGCGATGAAGATGATGAAATATTCTTGCAACAAGACAGTTGGAATACGCAAACAAACGGCCACGAAAATAACAATATTGCAGTCGAAGAGTTAGATCTTCGAAATATTCCTGTAGTTTTGGCTAGTGAAATCGATATCGAGGGGGGCATTATTTTTGAAAATATGGAATTAGACGAGGAGAGAGAACATGAAGAGTCAGGGACGACGATCAAGCAACCTAATGAAGGAAATGAAGTCAAACAATTGCGAGAAAAATTTAAAAAGTTAATTTGGAAGAACGTACCGCTCGATTTATCGGGATTGGGCCATTTTAACGGAGACATTCAGTTACCACAAAAGATTCTTAGCTGTGAGAGTCCCTTATCGATGTTCAACTTATACTTTGATGATGAAGTGCTTGATCTGATTGTGGAACAGTCAAACTTATATTCGTCTCAAAAAAATATTTCAAACCCGTTTGTTATAAAAAAAGATGAGTTTAAGAAATTTTTAGGAGTTTGCGTTCTTTCCTCGATTCACCAGCTGCCAAACTCAGAGCTTTATTGGAATCCCCAAGTGGGCAATAAGATAGTACAAGATGCTATGTCTTTCAAAACGTTTAAAAAAATTAAAAGCATTCTTCATTTTGTGGACAATGGATCAGCGCTACCAAAAAGTCATCCTCAACATGATCGCTTATTCAAGATCAGACCTTTCCTGAAACTTTTACAAAGTAAATATGCCCAGATGCCTCTAGAAGAGCATCTATCTGTCGACGAGCAAATTTGTGCTACAAAAATACGAAGTTACATGAAGCAATATCTCCCCTCTAAACCACATAAATGGGGCTTCAAAATATTTGCCTTAACAGGAGGTGCATCAGGTAAATTATCTATATTTCTATACATATGTTTCCTCCGGTTTAATTTATGATTCATTTACAGGTTACATGTATAACTTTGAAGTATACTCCGGGCAGGAAAATGATTACAGACTGCCGGACGAAGAAAATCTTGGAGCGTCTGCTAACATAGTTGTTCGGTTATGCAGGTCCATCCCGCGAGATTTGAACCATAAGGTGTTTTGTGATAATTATTTCACAACTATCCCACTAATATTATATCTTCGAAAAGAGGGGATTCATTGTATTGGGACCATCAGGCGCAACCGAATTCCCAATTCAAAACTCAGAACAGAACGAGAAATAAGCAAACTACCAAGGGGATCATATGAAGAATATTCTGCAACATTTGAAGATGCCGACCTATCGCTCGTGCAATGGAAGGATAATAAATCTGTAACGCTAGTCTCCTCATATGTTGGTGCCAATCCTGTATCCACCGTTAAAAGATGGGATAGCAAAAAGCATAGCGAAGTATGTATACAGTGCCCAGAAATTATCAAAGAGTATAACCGTCATATGGGAGGAGTAGATTTGCACGATAGTTTCATTGGCCGATATCGCATCAAGTACAAATCGACGAAGTGGTATCACAGAATATTTTTTCATATGCTTGATATCACAATAGTAAATTCTTGGATATCATATAGAAAAGTATGTTATTTAAATAAACAACAGCCTATGACACTTTGCAACTTCCGAATTAATCTAGGATTAGCACTTTGCATTGTTGGCTCTGGCAAAGAAACCCGAAATAATTCGACCTCTTCCCGGCAATTGACTCAGGCGTTAATGATCAAATCACGAAAGCGATCGGCTCAAAACATTCCTATTAAAGACGTTCGTCAAGATAACATAAACCATTTCCCAATCTGGCATAAAAGAACCAGGTGTAAAATGCCTCAATGTACCGGCCAGACTTTTATTAAGTGTACAAAATGCGATGTAAGCCTTTGTATCAATAGTACCCGAAATTGTTTTTATGATTTTCATAAATAACTGTCGATACTCTTTTATTTACCGAAATACAACTTTATATATTTATATACATATGTATATTTAATGAAGTATACCATTGACTGAAATACAAAAAATTATTCACCTTGTGATAAATATGTGATTTTATTTAAGAAATATGAGTTAAAAAGTTATTTTGTTAATTTTATTATTTTTTATTTTAATAAAACTTGAATTGAAAAAAAAATATATTTTGCATTTTGAACATATCCTTTCTGGCCTTATAGGACTTTGTGTTATATATGGTACATAAAGAAAAATGAATTTTCCAGAAAACCGGTAAAATTAATGTTACAAACCCCTCAAGAAAGTTTGTTTATCTCATCGAATGCTACCGTTTGGTGAATTTTGGTTTCTTTCGGTGAGAGTGACCCGTTAAGGGTTAATTCTTTATTTCGTTGTCGCAAAATTCATCACCACAGAGCAACCCGAAATTACCGAGCTTCAAAACTAATTGGGATCTCTTCCAAACACGGTTAACAGAAAGAATTAATCTGCAGAACCCAATTCAGGGATCAGTCCAATTAGAATAAGAACTAGATAATCTCATCTATAATATCCAAAGTGCTGCGTGGGAAAGCACTCCTAATAACAATCAGGAAATGAAGCGCAATGCTATGATAGCTATCCGGGGGAAGTAAGGGAACTATTTAAAATCAAAAGAAAAGCACGGAAGAATTGGCAAAAACATCGAAACCCGGAAAATAAGAGGGTATTTAATCACTTGTGTAACAAATTAAAATATCTAATAAAAGATATTAAAAATCAATCAGTTAATAAATACCTCAGCACTCTAACTGGGCAAAAAGATACTGATTACTCATTATGGAAATCAACTAAGAATCTTAAAAGACCCAAACTTCAGGTTCCTCCAATTAAAGATAAAGACAATTGGGCTCGAAATGCTAAACAAAAACCTGATTTGTTTGCAAATCATCTTGAAGAAACATTCCAACCTTACCCAAAACAAACGGAAGAGGAAAATATTACCCCGATAAATAAACAGGATGAAATAAAAATTACACCTATAACATTGAAAGAACTAAAATGGGAAATCAAGGATAATCTGAATGCGTATAAGGCTCCAGGATATGATCTTATAACGGGTCAAATAATAAAAGTGTTACCGGAGAAAGCATTGAGGAAACTAATGCATATAATTAATGCAGCATTTCGACTAAGATATGTACCAAGACAATGGAAAGTTGCAGAAGTAATTATGATACTTAAGCCGAACAAACCTCCGAACGATAAAGCTTCATACAGGCCGATTTCTCTGCTACCAACATTATCGAAACTATTTGAAAAGGTTCTTCTTAAAAGACTAAAACCCATTATCGAAGAAAGGAATCTTATCCCCTCACATCAGTTTGGATTTAGGGAAAAACATTCTACTATAGAACAAGTACATCGAATTACTGATGTAATCGAGAAATCACTAGAAAGCAAACAAATATGTTCAACTATATTCCTTGATGTAGCGCAAGCATTTGACAAAGTATGGCACCAGGGGTTAGAATTCAAACTTCATCGAGATCTTCCGGAGCAATTTTTTCAAATTATAAAATCCTACATATCAGAGAGGCACTTCCGAGTAAAGTATGAGAATGAATACTCCCAGCTAAAACGAATAACAGCAGGAGTTCCACAAGGGAGTGTTCTTGGACCAATCCTTTATCTCCTATATACTAGAGATATACCAATTACAGAAGCAACAATGGCGACTTTTGCAGATGACACGGCAATACTTGCAACAGCAAAAAACATCAATGAATCCACTAGTAAACTATAGAAGGTATGGTAATCTATGTGTTACCAATAAATGATAATCCGCGTGGGATTACCAGTTCACAAGGTACGTGTATATAAGTGTGTTACTATGCGGAAAACTATAATTGATTAAATGATAACACGCACTTAAATATTTTCCACAATTCTCTTGTGTACCAATTTTATGCATTTATTGTTTATAAACTTCGATTACAAATGTTCACTTTCCAAACTTAACAATATATATATATTTCTAATATATTTTACCACTATTCACTTGGTTTTTAAAACAATAGAAAATGGACGCTCAAAATCGCGTACCATGAAAATTTTACTATATTTTACGTTAAACGTGCTAATCAAAAAGAAGAACTTATTTTCCCGACTCTCTGTATCATACTATTGAAGAATTTTGTATATCCAAATTATAAATCGAAAAAAAAACAAAAGTTTTGTTTTTGTGTGTATGTATTAGTGAAATTACATATTTGTATTTTAGTGTTGACACGTGAGACGTATCACATGCCAAGTTTCGTTGCGCTATTGCACCCGAGATGGAGAAGAGAATATCAATTCAAGTTCGAATTAAGATAATTATTTTTGCGAGATGGAGCATAACAAACCAATAGCAAATCAAAAAGAGTTTGAACTCGCTAGCGAAAACGAGATGGAACAAATATTACTAAAGAGAATTTAGAGTTCCGTGTCATTTACGCTAGGTGAAAATGAAAATAGTTACGCTAAGAAGAATCTTGTGCGTAAACCCAAATGTGTATGTGGTGGCGAACGTAAATCAATATATATCAATAAATAATTTATATAATTGATTGCGTGAGGCGCTACAAAGGCTACTAACCTGATATGTAAATGGACAGAGAAATGGCGAATTAAATTAAATGAAGCAAAATCAGTCCAAGTGAACTTTACCAATCTAAAAGTTAATCATATACCAATAATGATAAACTCTATAGTAGTACCGCATGCGAACACTGCTAAGTATCTTGGCATGACTTTAGATGCTAAACTTAGATGGAAAGAACACATAAAAAAGAAGAGAGAAGAACTAAACATAAAATTTAGAAAGATGCATTGGCTCTTAGGGAGACAATCTGAACTAGCGATCCATAACAAACTGCTGTTATACAAACAAATCCTTAAACCTGTATGGACGTACGGTAGCCAACTCTGGGGTTGTGCCAAGAGGACAAATATTAAAATCATACAAACAGTTCAAAATAAAATCCTGCGATGTATTGTTAATGCACCGTGGTACATTCGAAACGACAACCTCCATCGAGATCTAAAGATTGAGCTTGTCGTGGATGAAATTAAGCATCATGCAACAAAACACCTACAACGTCTGCACCAGCATGAAAATCTGGACATACGCTGTATGCTGACTACCACACCAACCAGAAGACTGCAAAGAATAAAACCATTGGACTTATCGCGACCAGGAGGTCAGTATAGACTTGCTGTGGCGAAAATCCAGGGGATGAATTACACGAAATGGGGGATAATCATGTGATTGTGCCGACTAATCAAATACTTTATTATGCAATGTAAATTACTAAATGGGTGTAAGACTCAGTCGTAATATAAATAAAAAAATAAAAAAAAACTTATGAGTCAGACGTTGACCTGAACAAATCTCTACCAGTTTAATTTGTGGTGTCACCTAGTCATTCGAACTTTCGTGGAACAAATAAAAATCAGAATCAATAGCCAAATTAAACCAGTCAAAATTATCTAAATTCAGAAATGCACTATAAGAATAGTGGAGTACAAGTTAAGAAAAATTTATGTAGTAGTTAGTTCAATTATATAAAATCGTAGCAAACAAGAAAAAGATTTTGTTTAACAAAGAAAAACCATTAACGAAAAAATTCTTGACATCAGTGGATGGTATTTTGCGTTATGAAGAAAAATAAACAATTAATCTAAAATAAGTGGTGTTTTAATAATTAATAAAGAGTATCTTATATTGAACCTCTTCACATGTGGAAGACACCCGTTGTAGTGGAAATTCAGCATTTAACGCATTAAAGGTTTGATAACCTATCAAAGAAGAACACGCTAAAAAGTGGTGATCTCGACGTGATCGGACCGTATATACCTCATACATACATCGTATATACATCATACATACATCGTACGTGGTTGTGGGTACATACTCTACCACGAATTCATCGAATTTTTGTCAACATTGTGGTTCAGGCACACACACCTAAACGCTACCGTGATACCAATTGCCATACATCCGGGCGCGATTGGAGGATCGTTTCACAAACCCGCATATACAACAGCAGTATCATCAACAGCAACAAAGATAGAAATTTCTAACCAATAGCAATAGCATAATATAATCAACTATATCAACAACAGAGACCGAGGTGACGCCATTCGTAACGAGTCTCTGCACCGGCTGTTAATCTAAATTGTAAGTACTCAATTATTTTTAAAAGTGCAAAATATATATTTTTTCGCTTAAATATTTAAGCGTGATACTGAATTTTGTTTATTCGGCCTTCTCTTTAAAATTGTCATTTTGTCTTTTGCGGTTGTATTATTTTGGTTTCGCTGTGACTACCACCATAGGTGCTTTTCTCTCATCGAGCGGTGATGAAGGGGCAACGACATCGGTCAATGAAGCAGTAGCTTCTGCTGTCGTTTCATTAACTCCCGTACAGTTGGCGGCAATTATCAAAGATGCTGTCGACAGAGCAGTTGGTAATAGCTGCACTACGGAATTATCACAAGAATTTCCACAAGCAAACACAAATCCTCCTGTTTCGGGGGGATTAGTTGCTCGTGTCGCTTTTAAACCTCCTCAACCGCTTCATACTCAAAACCCAAACGTGTGGTTTGAGATTCTTGAGCAATAGTTTTAGTGGCGGGAATTAACACCGAAACAACGAAGTACGCACATGCGGTGGGCGCTCTGGATGCACGACTCCATGATACTCTCGCGTATTTGATCACCAGCGCGAAGGGTACACATCCGTACACCAACTTCAAGACAGAAGTGATCTGGGTGCCTGGCGAATCGGAGAAGACGAAGCTTAACAACTTGTTACATTGATTGACCCTTGGAGACAGGAAGCCGTCGCAGTTGTTTGTTGAGCAGCATGAGATTGAATGCGGGTAACAATCTAAACGAAGCAACCCTGTTGCAGCAGATACAAATGGTGCTCACACCTTTCGAAAACGACGTCTCCCTGCTGGTCTTGGCGGAACGGGCTGACAACGTGCACGAGACGATGACGCATTCACAGATCAATGTTCTTGAAGCGTCTACATCTAACCAACAATTTTCTGAATTCCGGAAGTCTCTTTTAACTGAAATATCTGAAATCGTGCAACACAATTCTCGGTCCCGCTCGAAATCAAATTCTAGTCGGAATTATAACTCCAGGCAAAACTCATCAAACTTTCGAAGATCACATTATCAAAATTCTGGAGATCCGTCCGCTGAAAACGAATTTACATGCTACTATCATCAACGTTTCGGACACAAGGCAAAAAAATGCAAAACCGGTTGTCAATTTTTGTCTAGAGCTAACCTTTCCGATAGTAGTGTGTCAAAAAACCATTAAGTCATTCGCAACTGGCGGAGTGCAATGACGTTTCTAAATCCAGCCGCCTTTTAATTTTTGAAATCTTTTTACAAGCAAATTTTTTAATAGATACAGGCGCGGATGTCTCGGTCTTGCCAGCGCGTTTTGTTCGGAATCTAAGGGTAGATCCATCGTTCAGGTTGTTCGCGGCGAATGGCTCAACAGTAAATGCTTTCGGAACCAAAATTTTAAAACTTGACATCGGACTGCGTCGCGAATTCTCCTGGGTGTTTATCGTTGCTGACGTGTCGATGCCTATCATCGGCGCAGATTTTCTAAGGAACACCGGGTTGCTGGTGGACATACAAAGACAAAGGCTCATAGACCCGTTAACCTCTTTGTATGCCCACGGTGCGCTTACCTCAAACGCGGGTTCCAACGTTTCTAGGAACGACAAATCAGTGACGAACCCAGGAGTCTTCAACATAATTTCAAAATTTCCGACAGTTATTTACGGCAACATCAATCTCAGCACTACAAAACATAACGTTACGCACAAACTAGAAACGAACGGACCACTGGTACCGGACAAATTAATCATCGCGAAGACAGAATTCGAAAACATGATGAAACTCGGGATTTGCAGACCTAGCAGCAGTCATTGGTCCAGCCCTTTACATTTAGTGTTAAAAAAGAATGGAGAGTGGTGACCGTGTGGAGATTTCCGAGCACTTAATCGGATCACGATCCCAGACCGGTACCCAATTCCACATCTCCAGGATTTTACAATTTTACACAACAACTCGAGGGCTGCTCTATATTCTCAACGATAGACCTTGTCCAGGCTTACCACCAAATTCCCATCGAACCGACGGACATTCCAAAAACAGAAATTTCGACACCTTTTGGACTCTTTGAATTTTGTAGAATGACTTTCGGCCTTCGCAATGCAGCACAGTCGTTCCAACGTCTTATGCACTCAGTCCTACGAGGACTTTACTTCTGTTTCGTATATTTGGACGACGTGCTCATTGCCTCAAAAAATTATGAAGAACATTTGAAACACATCAAAATTACCTTCTCGAAATTAGAAGAACACGGACTCGTAGTCAACGCGGACAAATGCAACTTTGCAAAAAACGAAATTCTCTTTTTAGGCCACATGGTAACTGGACAAGGTATATTACCATCGCATGAACGGGTTCAAGTCATCAAAAATTTCGAACCACCACGGACTATTAAACAACTTAAACGCTTTTTATAGGGATGGTTAACTTTTATCGTCGCTTCATTCCAGGTGTTACTGCCGACCAGGAATTACTGAACGACTACTTAAAAGGTTATACCAAGAACAGTCGCGTTCCAGTGCAGTGGTTGACAGCAGCTATGGAAGCGTTCGATAACTGTAAAACCAAACTGACGGACGCTACCTTACTGATTCATCCTTCATCATCAGCTCCTCTGGCCATCATGGTTGACGCTTCCGACACGTCGATCGGAGCAGTGGGTCAGCAGTTCATTTCAGATACTTGGCAACCACTCGGGTTCTTTTCAGTACGTCTTAATGATACGCAAAAAAGATACAGTGCTTATGATCGTGAACTCCTCGCGGCTTATTCGGGGGTGAAACACTTTCGACATCTCCTCGAAGGTCGTACTTTCACGTTGTACACCGATCATAAACCACTGATCTACGCTTTTAGTCAGAATCCGGAAAAAGCATCTCCTCGCCAGTTTAGACACTTATATTTCATTGGTCAATTCACAACCGATATCCAGCATATCTCCGGCATCGGTAATGTCGTTGCAGATACCCTCTTGCGTATTAATCAAATTACTATTCCCAGAAGTATTGATTATGCGATCATCGCAGATGATCAGGCCAACGACGAAGAACTTCAAGAAATCTTAAGGAGTAATATTGTTCTCAAATTTGAGAAATTCCCAGTTGCTTTCAATTCAAAAATTGTAATACACCTAGGCCATTCATTCCGCTTAAATTTCGAAAAGAAGTTTTCGATGCGTTTCATAATCTGTCTCATCCTGGCGTCAAAGCATCCATTAAACTTTTGACGCAGAATGTCATTTGGCCATCTATTAACAAGGATGTCCAGAAGATGGCACAAAACTGTGTAGCTTGCCAAAAGGCTAATGTCTCTCGACACACCAAAACTCCGCTTAGTACATGCAAATTAACTTCTAAAACGCTTTTCGATTATTCACCTCGATATCATTGGTCCGTTACCGGTTTCTGATAATCAGCGGTATTGCGTCACATTGATTGATAGATACACACGCTGGCCCTAGGCGATTCCAGTTTCTGATATAACCGCTGCTACCGTCGCTTTCGCGGTCTACTCACATTGGATAGCTCGCTTTGGTGTACTAGAGTCCATTGTCACGGACCAAGGCATGCAGTTCGAATAACAACTTTTTCACGAACTGGCTAACTTACTGGGTTTTGAGCGGGAGAACAACTAGTTACAATCCACAATGTAACGGCATGATCGAGCGTTGGCACCGCGTCATTAAGTCTGCCATTATGTGCTACAATCGAACAGATTGGACTAGTGTTCTTCCTTCAATCTTGCTAGGACTACGGACAACGTACAGTGACGAACTAAAAGCCACGCCTGCCGAACTCGTATACGGACAAACGACGCGAGTTCCAGGAGCCTTCTTGGATACCACGAACGAGCAAATTTTATCGTCGGACTTTGTAACGGATATCAAACGACACTTCGAGGAAATTAGACCTGTACCGGCTTCGCGACGTATAACGGAAAAAATTTTTATTAGCAAAGATCTAGATACTTGTTCACACGTATTTTTACGAACTGACGCAGTACGTAGATCACTACAACCATCGTATACAGGACCTTTTTTAATTATCGAATGTACACCAAAATTTTACACGTTAGAAATGAACGAAAGACACGTCAAAATTTGCATCGACCGACTTAAACCTTGTTACACAGACAATCAAGATACACAGACTACACAAACTGGACCATCATTACCGACTCACGAAACAGAACTTTCTATTCCGGCTGAAGTACAGAAATTACCTACTGTGGAGCCGAAAATTCGCAAACTAGTTCACTTCGATCTTTCGCCGAAACCGGCGCCCAAAACTACGAGATTGGGTCGTGTGTCCAGACCGCCCAGTCGTTTGCCGGATTGAAGTACGATAGATCTTCGATCTCTCTGGGAGGGGAGTATTGTGGTGTCACCTAGTCATTCGAACTTTCGTGGAACAAATAAAAATCAGAATCAATAGCCAAATTAAACCAGTCAAAATTATCTAAATTCAGAAATGCACTATAGTAGTGGAAATTCAGCATTTATCGCATTAAAGGTTCGATAACCTATCAAAGAAGAACACGCTAAAAATTCATTGTTTCCTTAAAATCATGGATACCACTCCAGAAAAATCCGCACAAATTGTTGCTTTATTGCAAGAAGGACGCAATCAACAAGAAGTCGCTCGTCAGCTTAACATGAGCCAATCTGCTGTCTCAAAAGTATTCAGAAGGTTTCAGGAAACTGGTACCTTCAATCGAAGACCACAAACCAGCCGGTTTCGGTGTACATCAGAGAGGGACGCTCGATTTATCGTCCTAACTTCACTGCGAAATCGCCATCTCACGGGCGTCGATGTGCAGCAGGAGCTAGGACAAGTTCGAAATGTAGCTGTTAGTCAATGGATAGTAAGAAGACGCTTAAAAGAAGCCAACCTCACTCCAAGTCGGCACAGCAAACAGCGACTCGAATTTGCTCGCGAACACATCAATTGGAACATCGAGTAATGGACGTCCGTTCTATTTACTGACGAGTGCAGAATATGTCTCCATGGTAGTGATATGAGAGACCGGGTCTACCGGCGTCCAGGAGAGCGATTTTCGCAGTGCTGTTTTGCTGAAACAGTCTCATACGGCGCCACGGCGGTTCGTGTATGGTGTGGGCTGGCATATCGTTTGAGGGAAAAACAGATCTTGTTTTCGTACCTGGTGGAGGCCATGAAGGAGGTCTAACCGCTGAACGGAACGATATATCGAGCGCATTCTCTTGGATCATGAAGTGCCCTATGCAGGATATAGTGTCACACAGGTCGAACCACTCGACAGTTCTTGGATGAGGTCGGACTCGAGACGATGAGGTGGCCAGCACTCAGTCCAGACATGAATCCAATTGAGCATTTATGGGACGAACTAAAACGGAGCGTCCGAGCTAGAAATTCGGTACCATCTAACATCAGTGACCTGAAGATTGCGTTAGAGGAGGAGTGGGGTGCGATCCCCCAAGTATTTGTCAAAACCTTAATAAGGTCAATGGGGAACCGCATGCGAACCGTTGTAGACGCAAGGGGGGACCATACTTATTATTAACCAATAAAATTATTTTTGTTTTGCTTGAGTTTTTTGTTGTAATTTAATTTTAAACACCCCCAATATTTTTTGCTTAATCATCAATTTTGGTTGCGTTTTCATTCAAAATTCATTACAAAAAAAAGTACAAAACCAATTTTCATAAAAATAGTGTCATTTTAAAGCAAGAATATCAGGCTTTCAATAAAATAATGTGTTATGAAAATCGGTTTGACCGTTCTAACAAAAATCACCCTTATGTGAGCGCTTAAGGTTTTAGTCGATTCAGTTGCTCGGGAGTGTATAAAGAAAAATGGCACTAAAATCAAACCAACAATTTATATCAAAATTCTATCATTAATAATTTTCATAGAGTAATCCTTTGCCTTTTTGAGATTACGTTACAGGTTAACGGAAAAGTAGCAGTGACGTGTTGCAGCCTACCATTTCCAGAGTGATTTTAAAAAAAATATTTTGGGAGACAATGAAAACTATTGCACTCTCCGTATTGTCTTCAAGCAAACACTTATTTTCTTCCTCAATTTTTTCACCTTCACGTAATTTTTTATGATATTTTTAAATAGCGATCTGTTACGTGTCTTTACGGTCGGCCAACACGCTTGATTGGGATAAACTTCAGTGGCCTCTAGGGGGTTCTTTGCCGCCATATTAATTAAGACACCACAAAAAATCGTGTTGAGAAGAAAACAAACATCTGAAACAAATTTTAGATCCCATATATGATTCACCACAAAACTTCAATCATCACCAACAACAAAAGAAAACGACTATTCCATAATTTTTTTTCAAATCATATCCTAATTATATTTTAAATAAAAGCTTTGAATACATAAAGAAACTTATTATTTTCAATCGTAATCAACCATGTAACTATGATACTTATTTTAGATTTAAATTCTTTATTATTATTATTATTATTTTTTTATGGTGAAGTGTGTCGTAGTGAAAATAGCAACGCAATTATACAAGTTAAAGAGAAAAAAAACTCACCCCTAAGTATCCATTGAGTACTCGATGGCTCCTTACGGTTGGTAACCTCTGAAAAAAAATTGTTACTTGTTGCACACGACCACTCACTTTACCACAAAATTCGATTACGTTAAAATTAGAAAACTTAAGTATTGATTTGAAAATATGTATAAACAAAAATTAATGATTTGAACCAAAAAGTTTAAGAAAAACAAAAATCTAAATAAATAATAAGATTAACTCTTGATCTATAAATCACTGATCAAGGTCACACAATTTAGGATCGGTTGTTTCTGGATACGTTATTTCCTTTCTTATTTATCCAACATGTATATTTACAGTATGTAACTGATTGAGAATCAACCATTTAAAGGTGATTAATGAGGCCCTATATACAAATTAAGAACAAATCTGTAATTTAAACTCTCCCAGAAATAACCAGCAATAAGGAAACTCACCCGCAAAACTATAGCACTATATATATATATATATGTATATCCTATGAAGTTTCGATTTGACTTCTTTGAATTTTACCGTTGATTGGTCACAGGAATCTTATTTAAAAGAAATAATAATACTTTCACCAAACTATTACAATCACTAAATTTGTACAGCGATTCTTACCCGTTTAGGTAATAAAGAGAATTTTGCTCTTTTGGGTGTAAATTTAACCACTTATTTGCACGTAAGTATTATACACCTCCAAAAATTACTTTAAGTTTTTGTACAGGTACAATTCCAAAAAAAATATATTGTAATTACTAGACAAAAAATATTCCAGAAGAAATATATAAAAAAAAAATGTCCAGTTTTATTTTTAATAAATAACACTATAGCCGCAGTGGCCTCTCAAACATAACTAATTAATATTTTTGGTAAATATTTTTTTTTTTATGTCTGTTTGTTCCTACATATGTACAAGTACAAATTATTTTAATCAGTATATAATACTAATATTCATATACTCGGTAAAACTCAAGTATGTATGATGAGCAATACTCTCACGTTCATAGAAATTCGGAATAAGCTATTCGACAAAAAAAACATTGTGACCAAAATAATTTTCATAGAGATCATATACAATACAATCAACTGGTATAGATCGATATCATAAAAATATGACAGATTCACATCTACATTCCAAATGCAAAAAAAATTTGTAACTTGACTATGTACTATACAATACAACAACATTCAAGATATAGGAATACATAAATTACAGACTGCCACACAATATGAGTATACGTACCGTGACGTTTCTTGAACCACCATAATTCAAATTAATTACTGACTGGAATTTAGACAGTCGTAACAGATCTTGGAACACAATGGGAGACTCTTTCGTTTGATATGAAAAACGCCAAATTCACAAAAATGGACTTAAACCTGTGATGATATGATTTTAAGATGGTATGGTGCTATTATGGTATGATTTTATGATGATACGTAACATTCATAAAAGCCGCCTTAATAGTTACCTCAATCAAATTTCAATTACAACACGCGACATGACATCAGATGCCGTGTAAAACCGGGTATACCAGATAATTTATTATATATGCTGATTTGAGAATTGAGTTGGGCGTCTAGTTAGCAGTTGAGTTGCATTCCATTTGAGGTGGGTTTGAGTTAAGAAGGAGTCAGCGCTTAAGTTGGGAATTTATTTGTGTTAAGGGTTGAGTTGGTAGTTAACTTGAGTTGTTTTGAGTTGAGTTCATGTACGAGTGTAGCTTTTTGAGTCGCGTTGATTTGAAGAATGAGTTGGACATTGAATTTGCGGTTAAGTTGATATTGAGTTGGGAGTAGAGTTCATGTACGTATGTAATTTTTCGGGTCGTGTTGATTTGAGGGTTAAGCTGGGCGTTAAATTGAGGGTTGCGTTGTTGAGTAGAGTGTTTAGTTGTAGTTCAGTTAGGGATTTATTTGTCGGTTGAATTGGTGGCTGCGCTGGAGATTAGAATAAATTGAGTTCATATGCGCAGGTAGTTTTCGAACCATTTTGATTTTGGGTTTAAGTTGAGGCTTGAATTGAGGGTTGAGTTAAAGGTTTATTTGAGTTTGAGTTATACTTGCTTTTAGGGTTGGATTGAGTTGAGGTCAAGTTAAGGTTGAATAACGTTTGAGTTGAAGTCGAATTGGATTGAAATGAGGGGTTCAGTGAGAGGGGTTATACTTGGGGTTATTATTGGGGTTGGGTTGGCCATTCAGTGAGGACTTGAGTAGAGGGTTGAGATTTTGTTCGAGCCAAGTTGAGTTGATATAAAGTTAGGGTTAAGTTAGCTTACGTAGTTTTTTTACGGTAAAATCAAATCTTTTTTAAAGAAAACTAGAGATTTCTGTTTCAAAATATTCCTCCTTTTGATCTGTCTTCTAAACAAAATTATTTATAGCATTCCGCAATTTATCCAATATGCTAAATATGTTCAACCAGCGTTTGGTTAAAATTTGGAGGGATACGTTTCATAATTACATAAATGCACTAAATCGTGGTGGTTCCACTCTATTACATTTTTTGGCATTGCAAGAGTTCCAGCAGTGTAACGAAATCCGAAAATTCCATTAACAGAATCATGAGATTAGAGGTATGTGTAGCTGGCTAGAGCTCACAGTGCGGGATGCGGTTTTCCAAACACAATCTCATGCTTGTATAACCGCATGATTTAAATAGAAACAGGCAAGAACATTATTATTTGCCAAGTTCTTAGTAGCTTAGAAAATAATAAGCCGGGTGTGTTCTCTGGGATGATAGCTTCAACCCTCGGCCATCCCCGTCGTGTCTACCACCAGGGCCCACTTTTCATCGGGCCGCCTACCGGAAATGCCTCTCCGTTCGCAGTGGTTACCGATGCCGATCATGTATGGAATGGCACCCTGGTGACAGACATAACGACGACCCCCCTCCCCGGAGCGTAAAACGTCCTCCCAATACGACCAACACATATATCGAGCCGCCCCTCCTTGTCCTGGGGGAATAAACGGCCCGATCAGAAAGGAAATGGAGAGACCGACCCTCCACGAAACCTAACTCATCATCATCTGACTAAAAAAATTATTTATTCACTCATAGTGAGTAAATAACACACAACCACAAAACGTGTCGATGTCCATTTATCACCAACCAAGGTAACCATACCAAGGTCACAACAGAATGCGCACACGCCCCAACAAGTAATAAGAAAAAAAATGTATTACACAAATACGGTAATCTATGGACCAAAAAAAAATTTCAAAAATAAATCTCTGATCATGCCAAAGAACAAGAAAACGGAAAATTACGTTAAATACCAAAATTAAGTCAAAGTAACGAAAAATAGGTTGAAAATTGAAATTTAAACTGAAAATTTAGATAATAAAAAAAAAACGACGAAATTTTGATTTTGTGTTGGTACACCATGCAGAAGCTACAAAGAACGTTATATGGTAAGAATTAAATAATAAAAATATTCAGAAACAAACTGATACAGGAACGAAAAAAAAATGATGCTTGAATCAATCAAATTAGGGTCACAAAAAAAAAAAAATCTTAACACAGTATTGAAATTTTAATTAGAAAAACGATATCTCTCTGGTGAAGTGGTGAGTACCAATAAACCAAAAGAAATTTTCAAACCGATAAAAGCATGAAAGTTACACAAAAGATTTTATGAATAAAGTTTTCGCTTCTCAGTTTGTTCTGGTTTCAAAAAAAAAAAAAATGTTTACCTTTCTGGTCCGTCCGACCAACAACACCACCCGACGCAGGTTCCCCCTCGTACCGTCCTCAACTCACAGCAAGGTCTGCTGCCACCAAACAATTCAAAATCCAACCCAATGATATTTCTACTTTTTCCAGTAGATATATTATGATGAAGTGATTGGCATTTTATGATTTGCCAAATCGAAAATACTGTGAATGTCATTACTACTAATATATTTCCTATGACGGCCTGCACGCTGCACCATCACCATTAAACACTGCAATCGCTACAAAAATATGCTGGGGAAAATACCAATTTTATGGTAATAAATACTAACTTGAAATGCATATTTTCCTTTACTAAATAGGAAGCGCTTATTACTAAAATAGTACATTTTAATATTTTTATGGTACATTTTACTATTTTAATGGTAACAATTTGTATTCGCATCTCTTTAAATTAACTACCTATGTGTTATATAAAATGCTTTCCTATATTAGGCCACAATCCTGTGGCTTCCTATAAATTATAGAAATTTCTCCTATAATTTTTTTCCGTTGAAGTTGATTCCATTTTGTCCGATAAAAATTGGTTGTGCTATCGATTTTCTGTATTACTTTTAACAAGCGCGTTGTTTACTATTTTCGTAACAATGTTGATAGTTGATACTACTCGAACAAAGGTAGCATTGCGACGAATTTTCCAGATCAGGTAGAGGGAAATGTAATCTTCTCTGAGTGATTCCTGAACGTTAGACATATACTTTAGCTAACCCAATGGACAAAAAACCCATCTAGGGACTTTTTTATTTGAACTTTTGGCCAGCTTTTTTCGATTTCACCGCACTGTGCGTCGCACAAACTACATATGTACATAGACATACAAACAAAATACATGAATTTCCAATTCAACCAATCTATCTTTATGTAATCGTTGTTTCTTTTTTCTTATGCCCAAAATAGAAATCTGCGCTCGAGAATTAAAATGTCTTAAGTCGATTTATGTATGTTATAAAAAAAACTCTGCACATTTTCTGTTTACTTTCTATTAATACGCTTTCATTCCAATTAATAAGGTTACTAGCTGAGGTACCCGGCGTTGCCCGGGTAAATTAAATACAGGGTGTTCGGCACATGGACCGACACAATTTTTTGGGGAATTGGTTGGGTCATTAGCTAGTTTTCACCCATACGACCCTACGTCCTAAGTGACACGGTAACTGAGATATGAATTTTTTTCGTTTTTTATTTAAATTACCTGAAATTTCGCCTTTAAATCGTCATATTTTTTTTTGCTTGTGATTGTAATAGCACGAAATAACTTTTATTGTATTCTGCATTGTATTTTTAGTCTAAATAAATCACTATTTGGTACAAATGGCTTCAAGAAAATAAATTATATGAGCTTCGCAAGTCTTGAAAATGTGTAAATGTATGAAAAATTTCTACTTCTAAATTCAATATAAAAAAAAAACATTATTTTGAACATAGGTTTGTTTTAAAAAGTTGTCTAGTTTATACTCTTTCCAACGGTATGCTACATGTTGGAGAAATTATTTATACTATGGTCAAAATAAGAGATAGAAGTTGTCAGGGTCAAGAAAATTATTTTTAACTTTATTATGTTTTTATTAAATATGAGTTATAATATTTGTTCGAATTGTTCTCCTCTACTCCGTATGCATGCACGACACATTTTCCTTATTTTAAATGTTATTGAGCGAAAAGAGAAATTTTCATTATTTCAAATGCAGCTATAATTCGCTCCATTAAAATTTCTCGTGAGGCGACCTCTGTTGCATAAACCAATTCCTTTGCACGTCCCCAGATGTAAAAATCGAGGGGTGTCCAAAGAAATTCCAAAAATTCCCAGAAAACGGCCCTGAACTTCCAAAAATTCCCAGAAAATAGCCCTGAATTTCCAAAAATTCCCAGAAAGTGGCCCTGAACTTCAAGGCCATTTTCTGGGAATTTTTGGAAATTCAAGGCCACTTTCTGGGAATTTTCGGAAATTCAGGGCTATTTTCTGGGAATTTTTGGAAGTTCAGGGCCATTTTCTGGGAATTATTGGAAGTTCAAGGCCTTTTTCTGGGAATTTTTGGAAGTGCAGGGCCATTCTCTGGGAATTTTTGGAAGTTCAAGGCCATTTTCTGGGAATTTTTGGAAGTTCAAGGCCATTTTCTGGGCATTTTTGGAAATTCAAGGCCACTTTCTGGGAATTTTAGGAAATTCAGGGCTATTTTCTGGGGATTTTTGGAAGTTCAGGGCCATTTTCTGGGAATTTTTGGAAGTTCAATGCCACTTTCTGAGAATTTTAGGAAAATCAGGGCCATTTTCTGGTAATTTTTGGAAGTTCAAGGCCATTTTCTGGGAATTTTTGGAAGTTCAAGGCCATATTCTGGGAATTTTTGGAAGTTCAGGGCCATTTTCTGGGAATTTTTGGAAGTTCAAGGCCATTTTCTGGGAATTTTTGGAAGTTCAAGGCCACTTTCTGGGAATTTTTGGATGTTCAGGGCTATTTTCTGGGAATTTTAGGAACATCAAGGCCATATTCTGGGAATTTTTGGAAGTTCAGGGCCATTTTCTGGGAATTTTTGGAAGTTCAAGGCCATTTTCTGGGAATTATAGGAAATTCAGGGCTGTTTTCTGGGAATTTTTGGAAGTTCAGGGCCATTTTCTGGGAATTTTTGGAAGTTCATGGCCATTTTCTGGGAATTTTTAGAAGTTCAGGGTTATTTTCTGGGAATTTTTGGAAGTTCAAGGCAATTTTCTGGGAATTATAGGAAGATCAAGGCTATTTTCTGGTAATTTTTGGAAGTTCAAGGCTATTTTCTGGGAATTTTTGGAAATTCAAGGCCATTTTCTGGGAATTTCTGGAAGTTCATGGCCACTTTCTGGGAATTTTTGGAAATTAAGGCCACTTTCTGGGAATTTTTGGATGTTCAGGGCCATTTTTTGGGAATTTTTGGAAGTTCAAGGCCATTTTCTGGGAATTTTTGGAAATTCAAGGCCACTTTCTGGGAATTTTTGGAAATTCAAGGGCACTTTCTGGGAATTTTTGGAAGTTCAAGGCCATTTTCTGGGAATTTTTGGAAATTCAAGGCCACTTTCTGGGAATTTTTGGAAATTCAAGGGCACTTTCTGGGAATTTTTGAAAGTTCAAGGCCATTTTTTGGGAATTTTTGGATGTTCAGGGCCATTTTCTGGGAATTTTGGGAAGTTCAAGGCCATATTCTGGGAATTTTTGGAAGTTCAGGGCCATTTTCTGGGAATTTTTGGAAATTCAAGGCCACTTTCTGGGAATTTTTAGAAATTCAGGGCTATTTTCTGGGAATTTTTGGAAGTTCAGGGCTATTTTCTGGCAATTTTTGGAAGTTCAGGGCCATTTTCTGGGAATTTTTGGAAGTTCATGGCCATTTTCTGGGAATTTTTAGAAGTTCAGGGTTATTTTCTGGGAATTTTTGGAAGTTCAAGGCAATTTTCTGGGAATTATAGGAAGATCAAGGCTATTTTCTGGTAATTTTTGGAAGTTCAAGGCTATTTTCTGGGAATTTTTGGAAATTCAAGGCCATTTTCTGGGAATTTCTGGAAGTTCATGGCCACTTTCTGGGAATTTTTGGAAATTAAGGCCACTTTCTGGGAATTTTTGGATGTTCAGGGCCATTTTTTGGGAATTTTTGGAAGTTCAAGGCCATTTTCTGGGAATTTTTGGAAATTCAAGGCCACTTTCTGGGAATTTTTGGAAATTCAAGGGCACTTTCTGGGAATTTTTGAAAGTTCAAGGCCATTTTTTGGGAATTTTTGGATGTTCAGGGCCATTTTCTGGGAATTTTGGGAAGTTCAAGGCCATATTCTGGGAATTTTTGGAAGTTCAGGGCCATTTTCTGGGAATTTTTGGAAGTTCAAGGCCACTTTCTGGGAATTTTTGGAAGTTCAAGGCTATTTTCTGGGAATTTAAGGAAGTTCAAGGCCATTTTCTGGGAATTTTTGGAAATTCAAGGCCACTTTCTGGGAATTTTTAGAAATTCAGGGCTATTTTCTGGGAATTTTTGGAAGTTCAGGGCTATTTTCTGGCAATTTTTGGAAGTTCAGGGCCATTTTCTGGGAATTTTTGGAAGTTCAGGGCAATTTGCTGGAAATTTTTTGGAAGTTAAATGCCACTTTCTGAGAATTTTAGGAAATTCATGGCCATTTTCTGGGAATTTTTGGAAGTTCAAGGCCATTTTCTGGGAATTTGTGGAAATTCTGGGCCATTTTCTGGGAATTTTTGGAAGTTCAAGGCAATACTCTAAGAATTTTTGGAAGTTCAAGGCAATATTCTGGGAAATTTTAGAAGTTCAGGGCCATTTTCTGGGAATTTTTGGAAGTTCAAGGCCACTTTCTGGGAATTTTTGGAAATTTAGGGCTATTTTCTGGGAATTTTTGGAAGTTCAGGGCCATTTTCTGGGAATTTTGGGAAGTTCAGGGCCATTTTCTGGGAATTTTTGGAAGTTCAGGGCCATTTTCTGGGAATTTTAGGAAATTCAGGGCTATTTTCTGGGAATTTTTGGAAGTTCAAGGCCATTTTCTGGGAATTTTTGGAAGTTCATGGCCATTTTCTGGGAATTTTTAGAAGTTCAGGGCCATTTTCTGGGAATTTTTGGAAGTTCAAGGCCATTTTCTGGGAATTTTTAGAAGTTCAGGGCCATTTTCTGGGAATTTTTGGAAGTTCAATGCTATTTTCTGGTAATTTTTGGAAGTTCAAGGTTATTTTCTGCGAAATTTTGGAAGTTCAAGGCTATTTTCTGGGAATTTTTGGAAGTTCATGTCCATTTTCTGGGAATTTTTAGAAGTTCAGGGCCATTTTCTGGGAATTTTTGGAAGTTCATGGCCATTTTCTGGGAATTTTTAGAAGTTCAGGGCCATTTTCTGGGAATTATTGGAAGTTCAAGGCCTTTTTCTGGGAATTTTTGGAAGTTCATGGCCATTTTCTGGGAATTTTTAGAAGTTCAGGGCCATTTTCTGGGAATTTTTGGAAGTTCAAGGCCACTTTATGAGAATTTTAGGAAGTCCAAGGATATTTTCTGGTAATTTTTGGAAATTCAAGGCCATTTTCTGGGAATTTCTGGAAGTTCAGGGCCACTTTCTGGGAATTTTTGGAAATTAAGGCCAATTTCTGGGAATTTTTGGAAGTTCAAGGCCATTTTCTGGGAATTTTTGGATGTTCAGGGCCATTTTCTGGGAATTTTTGGAAGTTCAAGGCCATTTTCTGGGAATTTTTGGAAATTCAAGGCCACTTTCTGGGAATTTTTGGAATTTCAAGGGCACTTTCTGGGAATTTTTGGAAGTTCAAGGCCATTTTTTGGGAGTTTTTGGATGTTCAAGGCCATTTTCTGGGAATTTTGGGAAGTTCAAGGCCATATTCTGGGAATTTTTGGAAGTTCAGGGCCATTTTCTGTGAATTTTTGGAAGTTCAGGGCCATTTTCTGGGAATTTTTGGAAGTTCAAGGCCACTTTCCGGGAATTTTTGGAAGTTCAAGGCTATTTTCTGGGAATTATAGGAAATTCAGGGCTATTTTCTGGGAATTTTTGGAAGTTCAGGGCCATTTTCTGGGAATTTTTGGAAGTTCAAGGCTATTTTCTGGGAATTATGGGAAATTCAGGGCAATTTTCTGGGAATTTTTGGAAGTTCAGGGCCATTTTCTGGGAATTTTTAGAAGTTCATGGCCATTTTCTGGGAATTTTTGGAAGTTCAGGGCCATTTTCTGGGAATTTTTGGAAGTTTAAGGCCACTTTATGAGAATTTTAGGAAATTCTGGGCTGTTTTCTGGGAATTTTTGGAAGTTCAAGGCCATTTTCTGGGAATTATGGGTAATTCAGGGCAATTTTCTGGGAATTTTTGGAAGTTCAGGGCCATTTTCTGGGAAATTTGGAAGTTCAAGGCCACTTTATGAAAATTTTAGGAAATTCTGGGCTGTTTTCTGGGAATTTTTGGAAGTTCAAGGCCATTTTCTGGGAATTTTTGGAAATTCAAGGCCATTTTCTGGGAATTTTTGGAAATTCAGGGCTATTTTCTGGGAATTTTTGGAAGTTCAGGGCCATTTTCTGGTAATTTTTGGAAGTTCAGGGCCATTTGCTGGAAATTTTTGGAAGTTCAATGCCACTTTCTGAGAATTTTAGGAAATTCAGGGCCATTTTCTGGGAATTTTTGGAAGTTCAAGGCCATTTTCAGGGAACTTTTGGAAGTTCAAGGCCATTTTCTGGGAATTTTTGGAAATTCCACGCCATATTCTGGGAACTTCTGGAAGTTCAGGGCCATTTTCTGGGAATTTTTGGAAGTTCAAGGCCATTTTCTGGGAATTTGTGGAAATTCTGGGCCATTTTCTGGGAATTTTTGGAAGTTCAAGGCAATACTCTGGGAATTTTTGGAAGTTCAAGGCCATTTTCTGGGAATTTTTGGAAATTCAAGGCCACTTTCTGGGAATTTTTGTAAATTCAGGGCTATTTTCTGGGAATTTTTGGAAGTTTAGGGCTATTTTCTGGAAATTTTTGGAAGTTCAGAGCCATTTTCTGGGAATTTTTGGAAGTTCAGGGCCATTTGCTGGAAATTTTTGGAAGTTGAAGGCCACTTTCTGGGAATTTTTGGAAGTTCAAGGCTATTTTCTGGGAATTTAAGGAAGTTCAAGGCCATTTTCTGGGAATTTTTGGAAATTCAAGGCCACTTTCTGGGAATTTTTAGAAATTCAGGGCTATTTTCTGGGAATTTTTGGAAGTTCAGGGCTATTTTCTGGCAATTTTTGGAAGTTCAGGGCCATTTTCTGGGAATTTTTGGAAGTTCAGGGCCATTTTCTGGGAATTTTGGGAAGTTCAAGGCCATATTCTGGGAATTTTTGGAAGTTCAGGGCCATTTTCTGGGAATTTTTGGAACTTCAGGGCCATTTTCTGGGAATTTTTGGAAGTTCAAGGCCACTTTCTGGGAATTTTTGGAAGTTCAAGGCTATTTTCTGGGAATTTAAGGAAGTTCAAGGCCATTTTCTGGGAATTTTTGGAAATTCAAGGCCACTTTCTGGGAATTTTTAGAAATTCAGGGCTATTTTCTGGGAATTTTTGGAAGTTCAGGGCTATTTTCTGGCAATTTTTGGAAGTTCAGGGCCATTTTCTGGGAATTTTTGGAAGTTCAGGGCAATTTGCTGGAAATTTTTTGGAAGTTAAATGCCACTTTCTGAGAATTTTAGGAAATTCAGGGCCATTTTCTGGGAATTTTTGGAAGTTCAAGGCCATTTTCTGGGAATTTGTGGAAATTCTGGGCCATTTTCTGGGAATTTTTGGAAGTTCAAGGCAATACTCTGGGAATTTTTGGAAGTTCAAGGCAATATTCTGGGAAATTTTAGAAGTTCAGGGCCATTTTCTGGGAATTTTTGGAAGTTCAAGGCCACTTTCTGGGAATTTTTGGAAATTTAGGGCTATTTTCTGGGAATTTTTGGAAGTTCAGGGCCATTTTCTGGGAATTTTTGGAAGTTCAGGGCCATTTTCTGGGAATTTTTGGAACTTCAGGGCCATTTTCTGGGAATTTTAGGAAATTCAGGGCTATTTTCTGGGAATTTTTGGAAGTTCAAGGCCATTTTCTGGGAATTTTTGGATGTCCAGGGCCATTTTCTGGGAATTTTTGGAAGTTCATGGCTATATTCTGGGAATTTTTGGAAGTTCAAGGCCATTTTCTGGGAATTTTTGGAAGTTCATGGCCATTTTCTGGGAATTTTTAGAAGTTCAGGGCCATTTTCTGGGAATTTTTGGAAGTTCATGGCCATTTTCCGGAAATTTTTAGAAGTTCAGGGCCATTTTCTGGGAATTATTGGAAGTTCAAGGCCTTTTTCTGGGAATTTTTGGAAGTTCATGGCCATTTTCTGGGAATTTTTAGAAGTTCAGGGCCATTTTCTGGGAATTTTTGGAAGTTCAAGGCCACTTTATGAGAATTTTAGGAAGTCCAAGGATATTTTCTGGTAATTTTTGGAAATTCAAGGCCATTTTCTGGGAATTTCTGGAAGTTCAGGGCCACTTTCTGGGAATTTTTGGAAATTAAGGCCAATTTTGTTACGCGCCTCTTTGTGCGGCCAACACGTTCTGGTTGGATAGTCCTCAGTGGATATCGGGAGGTTCGTTGCCGCCATACTTACTCTGAGACGCTACAAAAACTCACGTGTTGAAATAAAAAAAAAAATGAAAAAACACAGGTTCACTAATGACTCACGGAACAACACATCACCATCATTAAATTAAAAGAAAATTATCTCATTTTAATTAACACTTAAAACAATTTATTCACAAAGTAAATTAGAAAAAACAAAATATGCATTTAAGAGATAGGAAATAATATTCGGTTTCTTAATCTTTAATCACGCAATAGTAAACAAAAAGTAAAAATAAATGAAAATTAAAGTGTGTGTGTGTTTCACTAGATTTGTACGCTGCAAAAAAGGCGTATAATTATAAAAAATAAAAACTCACCCGTAAAATTTCCAAGGGTACCCGTGGCTCCTCTTACGATGGTATTCCTGAAAACAAACAATCTGGTGCTAACACACTCACTTACACACAACTTTTAATTTACGGTAATCTACGTTAAAATTGAAATATATGAAAATACAAAAAAAACTAAATAGAAAATAGTTAAATAACTATTAAATTCACAAATATTTAGTATATGTAGTTTCTTAGGAATTCCCAATCACAAATTCCCGCTACTTTTAATTTGTATTTTTTTTTCCTTTTGATTGGTTGGTTTCACCGCTATTCCTCGAGATCAACACTCAATTTGTTTGGTTTGCAAAAATTGGTGGAATTTCTGTTAATATCGAATTATCGAATTTTCCAATACTAAACGAGGCCCCGCTAATTCGCTTCCAACCCACGGTATATACCGATAAGGATATTTGTTTTACGGAACTAATTCAGCTTATCTGCTTGCTGATTTCACAAAAAAAAACACAAATAAATAATTATAAATTATAAATCCACCTTGAGAATAAAAAAAAATAATTCCTTACCGCACAATTACACTGCGACACAGATACATAAGATGGATTCCTATGGCCAATTTTTATAATTTAATTCGGCCAATTTTTGTAATCTAATTCACTTGGCCGGTACTTATTTTATGTGGGTAAATTAGAATAAATATATAGATATTTTTTTACTTTTCGAAAAAACTGAAATAAACCGCATTGGCTATTATTTATATGATGTGAACGCGGTGGCCTCTTTTAAACGATTAACTCTACAGTTTACTTTTATTTTATTTTTTTTTATGTAGGTATTATATACAAATAATCCAAATACATACTATATATTATGTACTTCTACCATTATAACTCCATACAAGCACCGAAATTGTATGATTCATCCTTTGCAGAACAAAAATTCAGCTATCCCATCATTCCATACAAAACAGTATAAGACCCGTAAGATTCACCCATACTCAGATTTACCAGTGAACAATTTCCATAATTTTGGTAACAAATACGACTATATGAAATGAAATGGGGAAATCAAAATAATGTATATAGGTAAGTTAAAAAAAAAATAAAATTTGGAATCAAACAACAAAACTGAAATTCATTCAGAATAAATAATTTTGCAATGCACAACAACAACCCAAATAATTTTTGGACGATCATAGAATTATACCCCTCGTACGTTGATATTGAACGAATTGCTCTGTACAATGAAATTGACCATTTTACGAATAGATACACAGCCGTTACAATTTCTGGGAATTTTTGGAAGTTCAAGGCCATTTTCTGGGAATTTTTGGATGTTCAGGGCCATTTTCTGGGAATTTTTGGAAGTTCAAGGCCATTTTCCTGGGAATTTTTGGAAATTCAAGGCCACTTTCTGGGAATTTTTGGAAATTCAAGGGCACTTTCTGGGAATTTTTGGAAGTTCAAGGCCATTTTTTTGGGAGTTTTTGGATGTTCAAGGCCATTTTCTGGGAATTTTGGGAAGTTCAAGGCCATATTCTGGGAATTTTTGGAAGTTCAGGGCCATTTTCTGGGAATTTTTGGAAGTTCAGGGCCATTTTCTGGAATTTTTGGAAGTTCAAGGCCACTTTCCGGGAATTTTTGGAAGTTCAAGGCTATTTTCTGGGAATTATAGGAAATTCAGGCTATTTTCTGGGAATTTTTGGAAGTTCAGGGCCATTTTCTGGGAATTTTTGGAAGTTCAAGGCTATTTTCTGGAATTATGGGAAATTCAGGCAATTTTCTGGAATTTTTGGAAGTTCAGGGCCATTTTCTGGAATTTTTATTAAGTTCATGGCCATTTTCTGGGAATTTTGGAAGTTCAGGGCCATTTTCTGGGAATTTTTGGAAGTTTAAGGCCACTTTATGAGAATTTTAGGAAATTCTGGGCTGTTTTCTGGGAATTTTTGGAAGTTCAAGGCCATTTTCTGGGAATTTTTGGAAGTTCAAGGATTTTTTCTGGGAATTATGGGTAAATTCAGGGCAATTTTCTGGGAAATTTTTCGAAGTTCAGGGCCATTTTCTGGGAAATTTGGAAGTTCAAGGCCACTTTATGAAAATTTTAGGAAATTCTGGGGCTGTTTTCTGGAATTTTTGGAAGTTCAAGGCCATTTTCTGGGAATTTTTGGAATTCAAGGCCATTTTCTGGGAATTTTTGGAAAATTCAGGGCTATTTTCTAGGGAATTTTTGGAAGTTCAGGGCCATTTTCTGGTAATTTTTGAAGTTCAGGGCCATTTGCTGGAAATTTTTGGAAGTTCAATGCCACTTTCTGAGAATTTTAGGAAATTCAGGGCCATTTTCTGGGAATTTTTTGGAAGTTCATGGCCATTTTCAGGGAATTTTTGGAAGTTCAGGGCCATTTTCTGGGAATATTTTGGAAGTTCAAGGCAATACTCTGGGCAATTTTTGAAGTTCAAGGCAATATTCTGGGAAATTTTAGAAGTTCAGGGCCATTTTCTGGGAATTTTTGGAAGTTCAAGGCCACTTTCTGGGAATTTTTGGAAATTCAGGGCTATTTTCTGGGAATTTTGGAAGTTCAGGGCCATTTTCTGGGAATTTTTGGAAGTTCAGGGCAATACTCTGGGAATTTTTGGAAGTTCAATGGCAAAAGTTTTGGGCAATATTCTGGGAAATTTTAGAAGTTCAGGGCCATTTTCTGGGAATTTTTGGAAGTTCAAGGCCACTTTCTGGGAATTTTTGGAAATTCAGGGCCATTTTCTGGAATTTTTGGAAGTTCAGGGCCATTTTTCTGGGAATTTTTGGAAGTTCAGGGCCATTTTCTGGAATTTTTGGAAGTTCAGGGCCATTTTCTGGGAATTTTTGGAAGTTCAAGGCCACTTTATGAGAATTTTAGGAAATTCAGGGCCGTTTTCTGGGAATTTTTGGAAGTTCAAGGCCATTTTCTGGAAATTTTTGGAAATTCAAGGCCACTTTCTTGGGAATTTTTGTAAATTCAGGGCTATTTTCTGGAATTTTTGGAAGTTTAGGGCTATTTTCTGGAAATTTTTGGAAGTTTAGGGCCATTTTCTGGGAATTTTTGGAGTTCAAGGCCACTTTATGAGAATTTTAGGAATTCAGTGCCGTTTTCTGGGAATTTTTGGAAGTTCAAGGCCATTTTCTGGGAATTTTTGGAAATTCAAGGCCACTTTCTGGGAATTTCTGGAAATTCAGGGCTATTTTCTGGGAATTTTTGGAAGTTCAGGGCTATTTTCTGAGAATTTTTGGAAGTTCAGGGCCATTTTCTGGGAATTTTTGGAAGTTCAGGGCCATTTTCTGGGAATTTTTGGAAATTCAAGGCCACTTTCTGGGAATTTTTGGAAATTCAGGGCTATTTTCTGGGAATTTTTGGAAGTTCAGGGCCATTTTCTGAGAATTTTTGGAAGTTCAAGGCCACTTTCTGGGAATTTTTGGAAGTTCAATGCCACTTTCTGGGAATTATAGGAAATTCAGGGCTGTTTTCAGGGAATTTTTGGAAGTTCAGGGCCATTTTCTGGGAATTTTTGGAAGTTCATGGCCATTTTCTGGGAATTTTTAGAAGTTCAGGGCCATTTTCTGGGAATTTTTGGAAGTTCAAGGCCACTTTATGAGAATTTTAGGAAATTCAGGGCCATTTTCTGGGAATTTTTGGAAGTTCAAGGCCACTTTATGAGAATTTTAGGAAATTCAGGGCCATTTTCTGGGAATTTTTGGAAGTTCAAGGCCACTTTGTGGGAATTTTTGAAAATTCAAGGCCACTTTCTGGGAATTTTTGGAAGTTCAAGGCCATTTTCTGGGAATTTTTAGAAGTTCAGGGCCATTTTCTGGGAATTTTTGGAAGTTCAAGGCCACTTTATGAAATTTTTAGGAAATTCAGGGCCATTTTCTGGGAATTTTTGGAAGTTCAAGGCCACTTTGTGGGAATTTTTGGAAATTCAAGGCCACTTTCTGGGAATTTTTGGAAGTTCAAGGCCATTTTCTGGGAATTTTAGGAAGTTCAAGGCTATTTTCTGGTAATTTTTGGAAGTTCAAGGCCATTTTCTGGGAATTTTTGGAAATTCAAGGCCATTTTCTGGGAATTTTTAGAAGTTCATGGCCACTTTCTGGGAATTTTTGGAAATTTAAGGCCATTTTCTGGGAATTTTTTGGAAGTTCAAGGCCATTTTCTGGGAATTTTTGGATGTTCAGGGCCATTTTCTGGGAATTTTTGGAAGTTCAAGGCCATTTTCTGGGAATTTTTGGAAATTCAAGGCCACTTTCTGGGAATTTTTGGAAATTCAAGGCCATTTTCTGGGAATTTTTGGAAGTTCAAGGCCATTTTCTGGGAATTTTTGGAAGTTCAAGGCCATTTTCTGGGAATTTTTGGAAGTGCAGGGCCATTTTCTGGGAATTTTGGGAAGTTCAAGGCCATATTCTGGGAATTTTTGGAAGTTCAGGGCCATTTTCTGGGAATTTTTGGAAGTTCAAGGCCATTTTCTGGGAATTTTTGTAAGTTCAAGGCTATTTTCTGGGAATTATGGGAAATTCAGGGCAATTTTCTGGGAACTTTTTGGAAGTTCAGGGCCATTTTCTGGGAATTTTTGGAAGTTCAAGGCCATTTTCTGGGAATTTTTGTAAGTTCAAGGCTATTTTCTGGGAATTATGGGAAATTCAGGGCAATTTTCTGGGAATTTTTGGAAGTTCAGGGCCATTTTCTGGGAATTTTTGGAAATTCAAGGCCACTTTCTGGGAATTATAGGAAATTCAGGGCTATTTTCTGGGAATTTTTGGAAGTTCATGGCTATATTCTGGGAATTTTTGGAAGTTCAAGGCCATTTTCTGGGAATTTTTGGAAGTTCATGGCCATTTTCTGGGAATTTTTAGAAGTTCAGGGCCATTTTCTGGGAATTTTTGGAAGTTCATGGCCATTTTCCGGAAATTTTTAGAAGTTCAGGGCCATTTTCTGGGAATTATTGGAAGTTCAAGGCCTTTTTCTGGGAATTTTTGGAAGTTCATGGCCATTTTCTGGGAATTTTTAGAAGTTCAGGGCCATTTTCTGGGAATTTTTGGAAGTTCAAGGCCACTTTATGAGAATTTTAGGAAGTCCAAGGATATTTTCTGGTAATTTTTGGAAATTCAAGGCCATTTTCTGGGAATTTCTGGAAGTTCAGGGCCACTTTCTGGGAATTTTTGGAAATTAAGGCCAATTTTGTTACGCGCCTCTTTGTGCGGCCAACACGTTCTGGTTGGATAGTCCTCAGTGGATATCGGGAGGTTCGTTGCCGCCATACTTACTCTGAGACGCTACAAAAACTCACGTGTTGAAATAAAAAAAAAAATGAAAAAACACAGGTTCACTAATGACTCACGGAACAACACATCACCATCATTAAATTAAAAGAAAATTATCTCATTTTAATTAACACTTAAAACAATTTATTCACAAAGTAAATTAGAAAAAACAAAATATGCATTTAAGAGATAGGAAATAATATTCGGTTTCTTAATCTTTAATCACGCAATAGTAAACAAAAAGTAAAAATAAATGAAAATTAAAGTGTGTGTGTGTTTCACTAGATTTGTACGCTGCAAAAAAGGCGTATAATTATAAAAAATAAAAACTCACCCGTAAAATTTCCAAGGGTACCCGTGGCTCCTCTTACGATGGTATTCCTGAAAACAAACAATCTGGTGCTAACACACTCACTTACACACAACTTTTAATTTACGGTAATCTACGTTAAAATTGAAATATATGAAAATACAAAAAAAACTAAATAGAAAATAGTTAAATAACTATTAAATTCACAAATATTTAGTATATGTAGTTTCTTAGGAATTCCCAATCACAAATTCCCGCTACTTTTAATTTGTATTTTTTTTTCCTTTTGATTGGTTGGTTTCACCGCTATTCCTCGAGATCAACACTCAATTTGTTTGGTTTGCAAAAATTGGTGGAATTTCTGTTAATATCGAATTATCGAATTTTCCAATACTAAACGAGGCCCCGCTAATTCGCTTCCAACCCACGGTATATACCGATAAGGATATTTGTTTTACGGAACTAATTCAGCTTATCTGCTTGCTGATTTCACAAAAAAAAACACAAATAAATAATTATAAATTATAAATCCACTTTGAGAATAAAAAAAAATAATTCCTTACCGCACAATTACACTGCGACACAGATACATAAGATGGATTCCTATGGCCAATTTTTATAATTTAATTCGGCCAATTTTTGTAATCTAATTCACTTGGCCGTTACTTATTTTATGTGGGTAAATTAGAATAAATATATAGATATTTTTTTACTTTTCGAAAAAACTGAAATAAACCGCATTGGCTATTATTTATATGATGTGAACGCGGTGGCCTCTTTTAAACGATTAACTCTACAGTTTACTTTTATTTTATTTTTTTTTATGTAGGTATTATATACAAATAATCCAAATACATACTATATATTATGTACTTCTACCATTATAACTCCATACAAGCACCGAAATTGTATGATTCATCCTTTGCAGAACAAAAATTCAGCTATCCCATCATTCCATACAAAACAGTATAAGACCCGTAAGATTCACCCATACTCAGATTTACCAGTGAACAATTTCCATAATTTTGGTAACAAATACGACTATATGAAATGAAATGGGGAAATCAAAATAATGTATATAGGTAAGTTAAAAAAAAAATAAAATTTGGAATCAAACAACAAAACTGAAATTCATTCAGAATAAATAATTTTGCAATGCACAACAACAACCCAAATAATTTTTGGACGATCATAGAATTATACCCCTCGTACGTTGATATTGAACGAATTGCTCTGTACAATGAAATTGACCATTTTACGAATAGATACACAGCCGTTACAATTTCTGGGAATTTTTGGAAGTTCAAGGCCATTTTCTGGGAATTTTTGGATGTTCAGGGCCATTTTCTGGGAATTTTTGGAAGTTCAAGGCCATTTTCTGGGAATTTTTGGAAATTCAAGGCCACTTTCTGGGAATTTTTGGAAATTCAAGGGCACTTTCTGGGAATTTTTGGAAGTTCAAGGCCATTTTTTGGGAGTTTTTGGATGTTCAAGGCCATTTTCTGGGAATTTTGGGAAGTTCAAGGCCATATTCTGGGAATTTTTGGAAGTTCAGGGCCATTTTCTGGGAATTTTTGGAAGTTCAGGGCCATTTTCTGGAATTTTTGGAAGTTCAAGGCCACTTTCCGGGAATTTTTGGAAGTTCAAGGCTATTTTCTGGGAATTATAGGAAATTCAGGGCTATTTTCTGGGAATTTTTGGAAGTTCTGGGCCATTTTCTGGGAATTTTTGGAAGTTCAAGGCTATTTTCTGGGAATTATGGGAAATTCAGGGCAATTTTCTGGGAATTTTTGGAAGTTCAGGGCCATTTTCTGGGAATTTTTAGAAGTTCATGGCCATTTTCTGGGAATTTTTGGAAGTTCAGGGCCATTTTCTGGGAATTTTTGGAAGTTTAAGGCCACTTTATGAGAATTTTAGGAAATTCTGGGCTGTTTTCTGGGAATTTTTGGAAGTTCAAGGCCATTTTCTGGGAATTTTTGGAAGTTCAAGGCTATTTTCTGGGAATTATGGGTAATTCAGGGCAATTTTCTGGGAATTTTTCGAAGTTCAGGGCCATTTTCTGGGAAATTTGGAAGTTCAAGGCCACTTTATGAAAATTTTAGGAAATTCTGGGCTGTTTTCTGGGAATTTTTGGAAGTTCAAGGCCATTTTCTGGGAATTTTTGGAAATTCAAGGCCATTTTCTGGGAATTTTTGGAAATTCAGGGCTATTTTCTGGGAATTTTTGGAAGTTCAGGGCCATTTTCTGGTAATTTTTGGAAGTTCAGGGCCATTTGCTGGAAATTTTTGGAAGTTCAATGCCACTTTCTGAGAATTTTAGGAAATTCAGGGCCATTTTCTGGGAATTTTTGGAAGTTCATGGCCATTTTCAGGGAATTTTTGGAAGTTCAGGGCCATTTTCTGGGAATTTTTGGAAGTTCAAGGCAATACTCTGGGAATTTTTGGAAGTTCAAGGCAATATTCTGGGAAATTTTAGAAGTTCAGGGCCATTTTCTGGGAATTTTTGGAAGTTCAAGGCCACTTTCTGGGAATTTTTGGAAATTCAGGGCTATTTTCTGGGAATTTTTGGAAGTTCAGGGCCATTTTCTGGGAATTTTTGGAAGTTCAGGGCAATACTCTGGGAATTTTTGGAAGTTCAATGGCAAAAGTTTTGGGCAATATTCTGGGAAATTTTAGAAGTTCAGGGCCATTTTCTGGGAATTTTTGGAAGTTCAAGGCCACTTTCTTTGAATTTTTGGAAATTCAGGGCCATTTTCTGGGAATTTTTGGAAGTTCAGGGCCATTTTCTGGGAATTTTTGGAAGTTCAGGGCCATTTTCTGGGAATTTTTGGAAGTTCAGGGCCATTTTCTGGGAATTTTTGGAAGTTCAAGGCCACTTTATGAGAATTTTAGGAAATTCAGGGCCGTTTTCTGGGAATTTTTGGAAGTTCAAGGCCATTTTCTGGAAATTTTTGGAAATTCAAGGCCACTTTCTGGGAATTTTTGTAAATTCAGGGCTATTTTCTGGGAATTTTTGGAAGTTTAGGGCTATTTTCTGGAAATTTTTGGAAGTTTAGGGCCATTTTCTGGGAATTTTTGGGAGTTCAAGGCCACTTTATGAGAATTTTAGGAAATTCAGTGCCGTTTTCTGGGAATTTTTGGAAGTTCAAGGCCATTTTCTGGGAATTTTTGGAAATTCAAGGCCACTTTCTGGGAATTTCTGGAAATTCAGGGCTATTTTCTGGGAATTTTTGGAAGTTCAGGGCTATTTTCTGAGAATTTTTGGAAGTTCAGGGCCATTTTCTGGGAATTTTTGGAAGTTCAGGGCCATTTTCTGGGAATTTTTGGAAATTCAAGGCCACTTTCTGGGAATTTTTGGAAATTCAGGGCTATTTTCTGGGAATTTTTGGAAGTTCAGGGCCATTTTCTGAGAATTTTTGGAAGTTCAAGGCCACTTTCTGGGAATTTTTGGAAGTTCAATGCCACTTTCTGGGAATTATAGGAAATTCAGGGCTGTTTTCAGGGAATTTTTGGAAGTTCAGGGCCATTTTCTGGGAATTTTTGGAAGTTCATGGCCATTTTCTGGGAATTTTTAGAAGTTCAGGGCCATTTTCTGGGAATTTTTGGAAGTTCAAGGCCACTTTATGAGAATTTTAGGAAATTCAGGGCCATTTTCTGGGAATTTTTGGAAGTTCAAGGCCACTTTATGAGAATTTTAGGAAATTCAGGGCCATTTTCTGGGAATTTTTGGAAGTTCAAGGCCACTTTGTGGGAATTTTTGAAAATTCAAGGCCACTTTCTGGGAATTTTTGGAAGTTCAAGGCCATTTTCTGGGAATTTTTAGAAGTTCAGGGCCATTTTCTGGGAATTTTTGGAAGTTCAAGGCCACTTTATGAAATTTTTAGGAAATTCAGGGCCATTTTCTGGGAATTTTTGGAAGTTCAAGGCCACTTTGTGGGAATTTTTGGAAATTCAAGGCCACTTTCTGGGAATTTTTGGAAGTTCAAGGCCATTTTCTGGGAATTTTAGGAAGTTCAAGGCTATTTTCTGGTAATTTTTGGAAGTTCAAGGCCATTTTCTGGGAATTTTTGGAAATTCAAGGCCATTTTCTGGGAATTTTTAGAAGTTCATGGCCACTTTCTGGGAATTTTTGGAAATTTAAGGCCATTTTCTGGGAATTTTTTGGAAGTTCAAGGCCATTTTCTGGGAATTTTTGGATGTTCAGGGCCATTTTCTGGGAATTTTTGGAAGTTCAAGGCCATTTTCTGGGAATTTTTGGAAATTCAAGGCCACTTTCTGGGAATTTTTGGAAATTCAAGGCCATTTTCTGGGAATTTTTGGAAGTTCAAGGCCATTTTCTGGGAATTTTTGGAAGTTCAAGGCCATTTTCTGGGAATTTTTGGAAGTGCAGGGCCATTTTCTGGGAATTTTGGGAAGTTCAAGGCCATATTCTGGGAATTTTTGGAAGTTCAGGGCCATTTTCTGGGAATTTTTGGAAGTTCAAGGCCATTTTCTGGGAATTTTTGTAAGTTCAAGGCTATTTTCTGGGAATTATGGGAAATTCAGGGCAATTTTCTGGGAACTTTTTGGAAGTTCAGGGCCATTTTCTGGGAATTTTTGGAAGTTCAAGGCCATTTTCTGGGAATTTTTGTAAGTTCAAGGCTATTTTCTGGGAATTATGGGAAATTCAGGGCAATTTTCTGGGAATTTTTGGAAGTTCAGGGCCATTTTCTGGGAATTTTTGGAAATTCAAGGCCACTTTCTGGGAATTATAGGAAATTCAGGGCTATTTTCTGGGAATTTTTGGAAGTTCAGGGCCATTTTCTGGGAATTTTTGGAAATTCAAGGCCACTTTCTGGGAATTTTTGGAAATTCAGGGCTATTTTCTGGGAATTTTTGGAAGTTCAGGGCCATTTTCTGAGAATTTTTGGAAGTTCAGGGACATTGTCTGGGAATTTTTGGAAGTTCAGGGCCATTTGCTGGGAATTTTAGGAAATTCAGGGCTATTTTCTGGGAATTTCAGGAAATTCAGGGCTATTTTCTGGGAACTTTTGGAAGTTCAAGGCCATTTTCTGGGAATTTTTGGATGTTCAGGGCCATTTTCTGGGAATTTTTGGAAGTTCAAGGCCATTTTCTGGGAATTATAGGAAATTCAGGGCTATTTTCTGGGAATTTTTGGAAGTTCAGGGCCATTTTATGGGAATTTTTGGAAGTTCAGGGCCATTTTCTGGGAATTTTTGGAAGTTCAAGGCCATTTTCTGGGAATTATTGGAAGTTCAAGGCCTTTTTCTGGGAATTTTTGGAAATTCAAGGCCATTTTCTGGTAATTTTTGAAAGTTCATGGCCATTTTCTGGGAATTTTTAGTAGTTCAGGGCCATTTTCTGGGAATTTTTGGAAGTTCAAGGCCATTTTCTGGGAATTTGAGGAAATTCAAGGCCATTTTCTGCGAATTTTTGGAAGTTCAGAGCCACTTTCAGGGAATTTTAGGAAATTCAGGGCTATTTTCTGGGAATTTTTGGAAGTTCAGGGCCGTTTTCTGGGAAATTTGGAAGTTCAAGGCCATTTTTTTTGAATTTTTGGAAGTCCTTGAACTTCCAAAAATTCCCAGAAAATGGCCATGAACTTCCAAAAATTCCCAGAAAATGGCCCTGAACTTCCAAAAATTCCCAGAATATGGCCTTGATCTTCCAAAAATAGCCCTGAACATCCAAAAATTCCCAGAAAGTGGCCTTGAACTTCCAAAAATTCCCGGAAAATGGCCTTGAACTTCCAAAAATTCCCAGAAAATGGCCCTGAACTTCCAAAAATTCCCAGAATATGGCCTTGAACTTCCAAAAATTCCCAGAAAATGGCCTTGAACATCCAAAAATTACCAGAAAATGGCCCTGATTTTCCTAAAATTCTCAGAAAGTGGCATTGAACTTCCAAAAATTCCCAGAAAATGGCCCTGAACTTCCAAAAATTCCCAGAAAATAGCCCTGAATTTCCAAAAATTCCAAGAAAGTGGCCTTGAATTTTCAAAAATTCCAAGAAAATGGCCTTGAACTTCCAAAAATTCCCAGAAAATGGCCTTGAACTTTCAAAAATTCTCAGAAAATGGCCTTGAAGTTCCAAAAATTCCCAGAGAATGGCCCTGCACTTCCAAAAATTCCCAGAAAATGGCCTTGAATTTCCTAAAATTCCCAGAAAATGGCCCTGAACTTCCAAAAAATTCAAAGAAAATGGCCTTGAACTTCCAAATTTCCCAGAAAACGGCCCTGAACTTCCAAAAATTCCCAGAAAATGGCCCTGCACTTCCAAAAATTCCCAGAATATGGCCTTGATCTTCCAAAAATTCCCAGAAAATAGCCCTGAACATCCAAAAACTCCCAGAAAGTGGCCTTGAACTTCCAAAAATTCCCAGAAAATGGCCTTGAACTTCCAAAAATTCCCAGAAAATGGCCCTGAACTTCCAAAAATTCCCAGAATATGGCCTTGAACTTCCAAAAATTCCCACAAAATGGCTTTAAACTTACAAAAATTACCAGAAAATGGCCCTGATTTTCCTAAAATTCTCAGAAAGTGGCATTGAACTTCCAAAAATTCCCAGAAAATGGCCCTGAACTTCCAAAAATTCCCAGAAAACGGCACTGAATTTCCTAAAATTCTCATAATTCTCATAAATTCTCATTTCTCATTTTGGAAGTTCAAGGCCATTTTCTGGGAATTTTTGGAAGTTCAGGGCCATTTTCTGGGAATTTTTGGAAATTCAGGGCCATTTTCTGGGAATTTTTAGAAGTTCAGGGCCATTTTCTGGGAATTTTTGGAAGTTCAAGGCCACTTTATGAGAATTTTAGGAAATTCAGGGCCATTTTCTGGGAATTTTTGGAAGTTCAAGGCCACTTTAGGGAATTTTTGGAAATTCAAGGCCACTTTCTGGGAATTTTTGGAAGTTCAAGGCCATTTTCTGGGAATTTTAGGAAGTTCAAGGCTATTTTCTGGTAATTTTTGGAAGTTCAAGGCCATTTTCTGGGAATTTTTGGAAATTCAAGGCCATTTTCTGGGAATTTTTAGAAGTTCATGGCCACTTTCTGGGAATTTTTGGAAATTTAAGTCCATTTTCTGGGAATTTTTGGAAGTTCAATGGCAAAAGTTTTGGGCAATATTCTGGGAAATTTTAGAAGTTCAGGGCCATTTTCTGGGAATTTTTGGAAGTTCAAAGCCACTTTCTGGGAATTTTTGGAAATTCAGGGCCATTTTCTGGGAATTTTTGGAAGTTCAGGGCCATTTTCTGGGAATTTTTGGAAGTTCAGGGCCATTTTCTGGGAATTTTTGGAAGTTCAGGGCCATTTTCTGGGAATTTTTGGAAGTTCAAGGCCACTTTATGAGAATTTTAGGAAATTCAGGGCCGTTTTCTGGGAATTTTTGGAAGTTCAAGGCCATTTTCTGGAAATTTTTGGAAATTCAAGGCCACTTTCTGGGAATTTTTGTAAATTCAGGGCTATTTTCTGGGAATTTTTGGAAGTTTAGGGCTATTTTCTGGAAATTTTTGGAAGTTTAGGGCCATTTTCTGGGAATTTTTGGGAGTTCAAGGCCACTTTATGAGAATTTTAGGAAATTCAGTGCCGTTTTCTGGGAATTTTTGGAAGTTCAAGGCCATTTTCTGGGAATTTTTGGAAATTCAAGGCCACTTTCTGGGAATTTCTGGAAATTCAGGGCTATTTTCTGGGAATTTTTGGAAGTTCAGGGCTATTTTCTGAGAATTTTTGGAAGTTCAGGGCCATTTTCTGGGAATTTTTGGAAGTTCAGGGCCATTTTCTGGGAATTTTTGGAAATTCAAGGCCACTTTCTGGGAATTTTTGGAAATTCAGGGCTATTTTCTGGGAATTTTTGGAAGTTCAGGGCCATTTTCTGAGAATTTTTGGAAGTTCAAGGCCACTTTCTGGGAATTTTTGGAAGTTCAATGCCACTTTCTGGGAATTATAGGAAATTCAGGGCTGTTTTCAGGGAATTTTTGGAAGTTCAGGGCCATTTTCTGGGAATTTTTGGAAGTTCATGGCCATTTTCTGGGAATTTTTAGAAGTTCAGGGCCATTTTCTGGGAATTTTTGGAAGTTCAAGGCCACTTTATGAGAATTTTAGGAAATTCAGGGCCATTTTCTGGGAATTTTTGGAAGTTCAAGGCCACTTTATGAGAATTTTAGGAAATTCAGGGCCATTTTCTGGGAATTTTTGGAAGTTCAAGGCCACTTTGTGGGAATTTTTGAAAATTCAAGGCCACTTTCTGGGAATTTTTGGAAGTTCAAGGCCATTTTCTGGGAATTTTTAGAAGTTCAGGGCCATTTTCTGGGAATTTTTGGAAGTTCAAGGCCACTTTATGAAATTTTTAGGAAATTCAGGGCCATTTTCTGGGAATTTTTGGAAGTTCAAGGCCACTTTGTGGGAATTTTTGGAAATTCAAGGCCACTTTCTGGGAATTTTTGGAAGTTCAAGGCCATTTTCTGGGAATTTTAGGAAGTTCAAGGCTATTTTCTGGTAATTTTTGGAAGTTCAAGGCCATTTTCTGGGAATTTTTGGAAATTCAAGGCCATTTTCTGGGAATTTTTAGAAGTTCATGGCCACTTTCTGGGAATTTTTGGAAATTTAAGGCCATTTTCTGGGAATTTTTTGGAAGTTCAAGGCCATTTTCTGGGAATTTTTGGATGTTCAGGGCCATTTTCTGGGAATTTTTGGAAGTTCAAGGCCATTTTCTGGGAATTTTTGGAAATTCAAGGCCACTTTCTGGGAATTTTTGGAAATTCAAGGCCATTTTCTGGGAATTTTTGGAAGTTCAAGGCCATTTTCTGGGAATTTTTGGAAGTTCAAGGCCATTTTCTGGGAATTTTTGGAAGTGCAGGGCCATTTTCTGGGAATTTTGGGAAGTTCAAGGCCATATTCTGGGAATTTTTGGAAGTTCAGGGCCATTTTCTGGGAATTTTTGGAAGTTCAAGGCCATTTTCTGGGAATTTTTGTAAGTTCAAGGCTATTTTCTGGGAATTATGGGAAATTCAGGGCAATTTTCTGGGAACTTTTTGGAAGTTCAGGGCCATTTTCTGGGAATTTTTGGAAGTTCAAGGCCATTTTCTGGGAATTTTTGTAAGTTCAAGGCTATTTTCTGGGAATTATGGGAAATTCAGGGCAATTTTCTGGGAATTTTTGGAAGTTCAGGGCCATTTTCTGGGAATTTTTGGAAATTCAAGGCCACTTTCTGGGAATTATAGGAAATTCAGGGCTATTTTCTGGGAATTTTTGGAAGTTCAGGGCCATTTTCTGGGAATTTTTGGAAATTCAAGGCCACTTTCTGGGAATTTTTGGAAATTCAGGGCTATTTTCTGGGAATTTTTGGAAGTTCAGGGCCATTTTCTGAGAATTTTTGGAAGTTCAGGGACATTGTCTGGGAATTTTTGGAAGTTCAGGGCCATTTGCTGGGAATTTTAGGAAATTCAGGGCTATTTTCTGGGAATTTCAGGAAATTCAGGGCTATTTTCTGGGAACTTTTGGAAGTTCAAGGCCATTTTCTGGGAATTTTTGGATGTTCAGGGCCATTTTCTGGGAATTTTTGGAAGTTCAAGGCCATTTTCTGGGAATTATAGGAAATTCAGGGCTATTTTCTGGGAATTTTTGGAAGTTCAGGGCCATTTTATGGGAATTTTTGGAAGTTCAGGGCCATTTTCTGGGAATTTTTGGAAGTTCAAGGCCATTTTCTGGGAATTATTGGAAGTTCAAGGCCTTTTTCTGGGAATTTTTGGAAATTCAAGGCCATTTTCTGGTAATTTTTGAAAGTTCATGGCCATTTTCTGGGAATTTTTAGTAGTTCAGGGCCATTTTCTGGGAATTTTTGGAAGTTCAAGGCCATTTTCTGGGAATTTGAGGAAATTCAAGGCCATTTTCTGCGAATTTTTGGAAGTTCAGAGCCACTTTCAGGGAATTTTAGGAAATTCAGGGCTATTTTCTGGGAATTTTTGGAAGTTCAGGGCCGTTTTCTGGGAAATTTGGAAGTTCAAGGCCATTTTCTTTGAATTTTTGGAAGTCCTTGAACTTCCAAAAATTCCCAGAAAATGGCCATGAACTTCCAAAAATTCCCAGAAAATGGCCCTGAACTTCCAAAAATTCCCAGAATATGGCCTTGATCTTCCAAAAATAGCCCTGAACATCCAAAAATTCCCAGAAAGTGGCCTTGAACTTCCAAAAATTCCCGGAAAATGGCCTTGAACTTCCAAAAATTCCCAGAAAATGGCCCTGAACTTCCAAAAATTCCCAGAATATGGCCTTGAACTTCCAAAAATTCCCAGAAAATGGCCTTGAACATCCAAAAATTACCAGAAAATGGCCCTGATTTTCCTAAAATTCTCAGAAAGTGGCATTGAACTTCCAAAAATTCCCAGAAAATGGCCCTGAACTTCCAAAAATTCCCAGAAAACGGCACTGAATTTCCTAAAATTCTCATAAAGTGGCCTTGAACTACCAAAAATTCCCAGAAAGTGGCCTTGAATTTCCAAAAATTCCCAGAAAATGGCCCTGAACTTCCAAAAATTCCCAGAAAATGGCCTTGAACTTCCAAAAATTCCCAGAAAATGGCCCTGAACTTCCAAAAATTCCCAGAAAATGGCCCTGAACTTCCAAAAATTCCCAGAAAATAGCCCTGAATTTCCTATAATTCCCAGAAAGCGAATTTTAGGAAGTTCAAAGCTATTTTCTGGTAATTTTTGGAAGTTCAAGGCCATTTTCTGGGAAATTTTGGAAGTTCAAGGCTATTTTCTGGGAATTTTTGGAAGTTCATGGCCATTTTCTGGGAATTTGTAGAAGTTCAGGGCCATTTTCTGGGAATTTTTGGAAGTTCATGGCCATTTTCTGGAAATTTTTAGAAGTTCAGGGCCATTTTCTGGGAATTATTGGAAGTACAAGGCCACTTTATGAGAATTTTGGGAAGTTCAAGGCTATTTTCTGGTAATTTTTGGAAGTTCAGGGCCATTTTCTGGGAATTTTTGGAAGTTCAAGGCCACTTTAGGGAATTTTTGGAAATTCAAGGCCACTTTCTGGGAATTTCTGGAAGTTCAAGGCCATTTTCTGGGAATTTTAGGAAGTTCAAGGCTATTTTCTGGTAATTTTTGGAAGTTCAAGGCCATTTTCTGGGAATTTTTGGAAATTCAAGGCCATTTTCTGGGAATTTTTAGAAGTTCATGGCCACTTTCTGGGAATTTTTGGAAATTTAAGGCCATTTTCTGGGAATTTTTGGAAGTTCAAGGCCATTTTCTGGGAATTTTTGGAAGTTCAGAGCCATTTTCTGGGAATTTTTGGAAATTCAGGGCCATTTTCTGGTAATTTTTGGAAGTTCAAGGCCATTTTCTGGGAAATTTTGGAAGTTCAAGGCTATTTTCTGGGAATTTTTGGAAGTTCATGGCCATTTTCTGGGAATTTTTAGAAGTTCAGGGCCATTTTCTGGGAATTTTTGGAAGTTC